>CM046033.1:49248847-49261347 GCA_025215565.1 Flaveria ramosissima | reverse complement strand
AATTATTTTTTTAACGGATTGGGTGGAGGAGACGGGGTCCTAGTGTCAAATATAAGATCTATTTTTTTCTAATAGCAATTTCTTGAGATAATGTCATATTTGACTCTAACTCTTAAGTTGCATATACCAATAGATAGCTGGTTTTATCGAAAAGTTATATCCAAGATAATATAGACATAATCCAGTTGGTTTTATCGAAAAGTTATAGCCAAAATAATAGAGACATAATCCCTTGTACTTTGCTAATAGTAGATACTACAACTCAAAATTCAGCTTTCTGTGGAGGAATGAGACAGGGTGGGTTTCCGTTTAGAACTCCAAGCTATCGGATCTAAGTCAAGATAGATGATGTAACCTGTGGTACTTCGATAAGTCTGTTGGTCACCTATCCAATTAGCATCAGTAAAAGAATGTAGGTTTAATGGAAAATTACGACGAATAAATAAAGCATGGTGAAGTGTTCCATGTAGGTATCGTAGTACGGTTGGACAATGCATAAATTGTGAAAGCTTTTTCACAACAAAAGTGGCATATGGGCGACTTAATGACAAGTATTGCAATGCACCAACAAAGGAATGATACATAGTTGTGTTTGTTAGAGGCGTGCCATTGGTTGAGAGAAGATAGCCTGAAGTTGTCATAAGGGCGGGTTGGTTTTAGAAAGAAACAAACCATCAGGACAAAGGAGGACTTCAACTCCAAGGAATAAGAGATTACTAAGATCTTTAAGAGAGAACCAGTTGGCTAACTAAATGATTGTTGGTAGCCTCTTAATGGAACCATTAAGAGGCTATCTCTAAATCGATAAGAGGTGAGGGTGTTTGTTTCATAGAAATATAGGTTTTTAATGGAACCATTCAGCACTGAATGGTTAAACTATAAGGGAATGCTAAATGAAAAATCTTACCAAATTTACCCCTAAAAATTAAAAGCTCCCACCCACACCCACACCCACACCCACCGACCCCACTCCCACACCCATATACTACATGCTGCTTACCATCGGGTTTTGCCGTCGCCACTTGTAACATCTTGAATTTTTGCTAACTAAGAGTTAACTTTGCTTATTCTTGTCAGGACTATTGTTGTCATTTTTGGAACTTGTGGATTATTTATGTTTGATTCTTTGTTTTCATTAATTGGTTCTTTTATTTAAAAGTTAATAACTTAAACTATTAAATTGAACATAATAACATTACTAATAGATTATGATAATAACAATAACACTAATAATAATAATAGTAACAATATTGATAAGTCCTAATAATAATAATAATAATAATAATAATAATAATAATAATAATAATAATAGTAATACTAATAATAATAACTAGAATAATAGTATTAATACTAATAATAATATTAATTGATTTATAAAAATTACTAACCTTAGAAATGTTTAAAACTTAAAATAGTTAAGTTAGGGGGGTTAGTTTGTCATTTTTAAAACTTTGAATGAAAGTATTGTGCATAAAATAATAAAAACAAAAACTACAGGGACCAAAGTTGTAATTAGTTGAAACTTGTCCCCTTTTCCCCCCCTTAGGCCCGTTTTTCCGGCCAACACCCGGCCAAACTCCGGCGGCATTCCGGCCACCTTATAAACCTTCGAATGTCAATCGTTTCTTAATCCAAAACCGTTGCAAATCGTTCTAGAACGTGTTTCGAACTTAAATACATCAATTAATTGAGTTAAAACACCGGTTACAAAGCTCAATCGCGAGCCTAACCGAAGCTTTAACTCCATAGCCGTTCGGGCACTTAATCTTAATGATAATCAAATTAATCAACCCTAAACGATCATCTAACGAATCCTAATCATACACAACCTTCAATTTCACCTGAAACACACACAAACTTCGAACTCGATCATCACTTCCATCACGATTCTACAACCAATCGAACTTCATCTTCTGGACTTCAAGATCTGAAATTGATAGAGGGTTTTTGCTCACCAAGATCCTTGGAAGCTTTCTGTAACGCGAATTTGATTATTGTTGTCGTTTGCAACTTGAACTGGTCTTAACACAGTCGCGACTGTTCTTCGATTGTTCATCATCAATCCGTTTTCAATTCAGGTAATTAAACATACATGCATGCTCGATTTTATCTGAGGAATGAAAGCCCTAACAATAATTAGGTTAATAACATCGATTGGGGATTCAATTTGGAATCAATTGAAACTAGGGTTCTTGGGTAATTGGGGATTTCTTGAAGTCTTGTTTTTAAGACTTAAAATCCAAGTCATAACGCGGCTGAGGCCTTTGGTTCACTGGTAACACTTGAGACTTCTAAACAAGAGGTCCCCGGTTCGAACCCGGGGAACCTCATGTTTTATTTTTGAGGCTTTTTAGCCTTCAACACTAATTTTATATATTTTTAAAAATTATAAAAAGTCATTTTATAAAAGCTGATAATTTTGAAATACTTTTAATTATTTTCTATAAATTAGTTTCTTAAAAAGAAATACTTCTATACTTTTATCAAATATTCTAAAAATAATATAAATAATTTATTCTTATAAAAACTTAACTGTAACTAATACTTTGTGCCAACGTTGCCTTTAAATTATTGTTAAATTGTGTTTATTAGATTTTATTTAATCTTTATATATACAAAATTATTATAAATGTTATATTTTTATATATAAAACTTTATATATAACATAACAACTTTCTTTGATTTTAAATAAATATAATTGGTCCCATTTTGTCAAAACATAATTATTTGACAATCCCTAAATCCCACTTAGAACCCTAGTCTTCGTTAATTCGTTAAACTTATTATTAAACTTAAAATCTTGTAAATATATATATTTAGGTACCTCGTGAAGGTTTACGTTGGAACTTCGACTATTATTTTTCTTATTATTCATCAATTATATACTTATTGATCATGTGAGTATTTCTATACCCCTTCTTCATATTTTCACACTTTGGGGTGAAACATGTTACCTTATAATCGTTGCACTTGTAAATTCGTTTGATTCTTGTAAACTTTTGGCAATTCACTTATATGTTGTGATTAGTTAATCTTTGTAATTACCATGTATTGACGATTATATGTGCAATCATTAACTATTGCTAGCCTGGCGACGTCATAGATCTATGGGCTTGACAAGCCTGCTTGGTTGATCCAAGTACACTTAGCTAATCGTATAAACTTGTAAACGTGGAAAACTTGTAAACTGTCAAGGTTTGATTGTGCATCTGTCTTACATCCCTAGTTACTTTGTTCACTAATTTATAACATGAATTGCCATCTTTTATATACTTATGTATTGAAAACTATGGGAATCTCACCAACATTATGTTGACCTTTTATTTTTAATATGTTTCAGGAAACGCGCAAGTTTGATTGCCACTTTTGAAGCCTATTCACACCTAGGAATGGACCTAGACTAATAAATGGATGAACTTGAAATGTTACTCATTATGCATGTTGATTTTCTTGTTTGAGACTTATGTTTGTAATGTTACATTTGGAACTTATAATTAATATATTTGGGTTATTTAATAGTATTATGTGGCTGTGAACGATCTTAACCCTCATATCTCGACGTTTCCGCCGTCAAGGTTGGGGTGTGACACCACTGCCCCGCAGACCTCCACCCGCACGCTTCAATCACGCCGGCGAGCTCCGTTTCTCTCCCCCTCATTGACCATCTGACTCATTTCTTGAATAGTGACCAACACCTAGCCGATTTCAACAGCCACCTCCACCCCAACTTCAACCGCGACCTGCACCCATGTTTCTTCAACTCGCGACTTGCACCCAATAGGTAATTATATGCTCATCTCAAAGTTGGATATGCCCATGAAAAAGTTCAAAAGAAAAAATTCTTCTGATATGACCATATCAAAGTTGGATATGCCCACACAAGTTGTCAAACTTCAAATATATCATTTTAAAGCTGAATATGGTCATATTCGGGCAAAAAAATGGGTTCATAACCCCCCAATACATCTCATTTCCAAAACCTTTTATTTTCTCTTAAAACCTAGCCTCTCTCACCCTTAGGTGATTTTGAGTCTTCTTCAAAAGTTTTTGAAAGATTTGAACGCCAAGATTAAAAATTTTACACGTTCAAAAAGGATGTAACATAATCCACTCTATTTCCCCTCAAATTGGTTTGAATTCCTCTAGATCTACTATGAGTTTTTTCATGTTCTTGAGTTTGGATATGTTTTTTTGTAAGCCTCATGGGCTAAACTCTTATTATCACTTGTATTAGATGAAACTTAACATGATTTAACAACTTATACATGACTCTTGGTGTTGCATATGTTAATATCATTATAAAACTTGATTATTCTTCAATGATTATGTGTATTTGTTCTAGTTTGATAAAATGTTCAACCTTGTAGGTGTTGTAAGCATATTATGTTGGAAAACCTTACGTTTTTACAAGATTTATGCATATGATTACATCTTTTGTGTTTATTTTTGTGACATTTGACTAGGAATGGTGAATGAAGGTCGGAAGTTTAGTATTCGTAAATATGCATCCTTATGCTTATGTTTGAGAAAATCATGGTTTATGTCATGACTCTCTCTTGTCATTGGTTAAGAATTGATTTCGTAATCATGGTATGATATTTATGAGTTAAAGGGTAGTTATCGTTTTGTCTATTTTACGCAAGTTGAGGTGGTTGTCATGTGTTTATCATGTTAACTTTTCAATATTTTATGGAATTAGATAACCTCCAAAGTTTTATGGACTTAGATAACCCTAACGAGAGTTTAGTTAATCTTTAACATTGACATAATTGTATCATTAGTTACTCAAGACATAACTTTAGGTGGCTATTGTGTTCTTATCGTTCTGGCTTTCCACATAGTTATATGTCTAGATATCCTTGATGGAGGGTTTTGGCTACTTCAGTGTATCATGTGTAAATAATAGTCTCATCTCGATTTTATGCTAGTTGTTATATCTATGCTAAGTGGAATCGAAGTCCAAATGGTATCTTTAATTGATTGTGTATCTTCGTCTTTATTTCCTCGCTTTATTAGTTCACTTTGCTAATCGTTTTAGTTAATTTCAGTATTCACAAATCTAAACTCAATTGATTAGTTAGTTAGTTGTGTCCTTAGATCGATACTCGGTTATTACCTCAAGCTATACTAATATGTGTTAGATGCACTAGCCTATTGTGTGAGTAGTTAGTTTAAATATGATAATCATTTCTTTATTACAACAAATTATGGGATTTATCATATCAAAAATATATATCCGTTTACACACATCATTATTCATCTCTTGGTTGATAGTATGAGGCTTGAGACCTAATAAGTAATAGATAAGTCAGATGTAGATTGGCCAATTTAATGTACTAACTCTAGAATTAGATATGAATAAAAGAATCCACGATCTTGTTAGGGTCTTTCCTAATGGTTTTCTAGTGGGTTATAGGTTACATTAAAGTGAGTTGCAACTTGTAAAAGTCCTTAGGCGGTTCTAAGTCATGTTATGATAGTATTCGTCCTTGAATCAAGATTGTTTACGTGTTTCAATAGCATACTCTTTCCTTTAATTATGAAATTAGTCTACCCGAAAGGGATAATTTTTTCAAGCAGTTTGTTCACTTCTAGGCGCTAGTACTGGTACTTCGTAGTAGTGAGACTAAGTTGGCCGAGCATTGCAGTTAAGACCTATTAGTTTTATTCATTAGGCATCGCTTTAACCAGGATCTAGTTATCGAGAGAAAAGTTCCTAAGTTATCAATTAAGCCAATTAAGAGAATTTAAGAGGATCTTACACCTAAGTGATAATTTTCTTCATTTGATTTTCATTTGTTTAAGCATTTTGAGTTTTAGTCTACGTTTCTATAGTTTCAAATTATCTTTTATTTAAGTTATTAGTTCATATTTTAAGTTGTTATGCTAGATATCACTAGAGGATCGGCACTTGGTTTTTTCATTACTATTCTTTAAATACACCTAGTAAACTTGCCTATACATGTAAATAGTTGGATGTTTTGGTAATTATCATTTATTATAAATTTAATTCTGAAGTACCTCTACAACACGTCAAATGTCCTTAGGGCTGTGCAAAAACCGACTTTTGAGCTGAAGAATTAATAGAACTGGCTGGACCAAGCCGTCCAGAACCGGTTAACATACTATAGGTTCAGCTTCTAGTTTTGATATTCTATCTATTTCGGTCTTGAATCCGGAATAGAATTACCTTTATGTAAACCACTAGAACCGACTTAGGATTTGAAATATTAGCGAATAATGATGTAACAGCTTTTAATATCTAATTTGTTTCAAAATCTGGATAGTTATCCGATGATAATGTAACATTCTTTTTGACTTTCCAAGTTTGTTAAGTTTCTATGTAAATATCTTTAATAATACACAATTGTTGTTGACTTTAATTGGCCACAACATTCATAAGGATTGAATGTGGTTATGTGTAAAATTATTGAACAAGCTATGAATAAAGTTGCTGAAACATGCTTTGCACATCAGTTACCAGTTATGTAGCCAAAATTCCAAATCATTCTGCATGCTTTCATGATTCGGTATTTTTAATTATCGGTTCTATCGCAGAACGACAATACCGAACCAGTTAATCCGTTACATAACCGAACCGATAACGCCACCATAAGGTGCTGTTCAAGAACCCATTATTGTGCCAAACGATTCACAGTTCCAATCAGTTTTGGTCCGGTTCTAGCCGGTTAGAACTAGTTGCTCACCCCTGAATGTCCTCACAGGAGTGACAAGGCAAGATTTGAGATGTAAATGTTTGTATTTTGGTAAAAATGTAAATCCACCTTAAACACATATAGTATTTTCGTATTTTGTTTTTAAACTAGATATATATAAATAGCATTAAATGTTTTACATATGACTGGTTCGCTTTCTGGTCCGGTTTTAAAATCATCCCATTAAACATTACGGGTTCATACAGTAAGAAACTGACCTATAATTTCTGAAAAGTTAGAATGAACCATGCAATCAATAAACCCTTAATTCCTTAAATTGAAAAAAAAAAAAACTTTTGGACTACATTTCATATTCTTCAATTCACTTATTGCAACCCTTTTCTATTTCTTTTAAACCACATAAACCAATATTTTTCAAACATATATGGGTTGAAATGTGCTACTCGAAATAGTCTAACAAAATCAGTACAAAAGAAAGGGTGAAGAATTCTATCCATACGGATAATATACCAACGTGGCATCACCCTATTGGCTTAACCACACCTGCAAATTCCAACAGCCAATAATTGTACTCCAAAACCAAAAAACATATCTTTTTCTAAAATCTAACAACCTTTTTACATCATCAACAACAATAATATTCCCAAATTCAATTGGATAACAAGAGAAATTAATCAGTGGCAGAGAGAGTTGTAAGCTATGGCTACAAGCAACATGGCAGCTGCTGCTGGTTTTCTACCAGTTTTTGCTTCAAACACAAGTGTATCGTCTTCGAGAACAACAAGCGTTTCGTTCTTAAACTTCAATAATCGTGGGTCGAAACGACTCGTTATTGTTAAGGCAACTGAAGAAGAACCTGCGCCACCGGCCGCTGCCGCCACCACCACCGCCACCGATGCCGCCCCCACCGCCACCGATGCACCGGCAGGAGAAGCTCCTGCTAAGGAGGTCAAGGCTGCCAAGCCACCACCAATTGGGCCCAAGAGGGGTGCTAAGGTAGACCATTAGTCTTTTTTGAATTTAGTGTATGTGTTACATTTTTTTTATTGTTGTTATATTATGAATCTTTATGTACATCAAACTCGAACCCGATATAGGTGAGGATTCTACGAAAGGAGTCTTACTGGTACAAAGGCGTTGGGTCAGTTGTAACCGTCGATCAGGTTTGTTGTCTCTTTTATTAGTATATAATAGTATACCGCACTAACAGTGACGAAACCAAAACTTTTTAGTATAGGGTTATCCTAATATTCTCTTTCCTACAAAACTACAACTAGAGGTTTAAGTTATGTTTTTCTTAAAAAGATCTCTCAACTTCTATATAAAAAACCATTTTCTTTAAAGATCGGATTGGACTGGCTGGTCCGTCCGGAAATCGAAGGGATGATCGAACTGGTCTACGTCAGTTTGTTTTGAAGTGGTTTGAACAGCCGATTCGTTATGTTTCCGTAGTCGGACCGGATACCGGATCTGTGGTCGGACCGGGAACCGGATTAGTGGTTGGACCTGATTTTTGGTTTGGTGTTTTCTTTAGGATTTTAATGTAGGATATTAATGGGTAAAAACAGGGGATTGAACAATAAATTGTTGTGTTGAACATAAGATTATTGTTAAGTTTTATATATAAATATAAAATACATATATAAATTACTTATATTGAATTATATATAGGTATATAACTATACATATAATTTCCTATATATATATAATAATGAATTCATCCGGTTCATAAATCCAGTTCGACCGGTCTGACCATTAAACCAGTAAGGCGTCGGTTCAACGTCCGATCCGATTTCAAAAATATTGTAAAAAGCTGAAAAGTTCTTGTGACACGGGTCAACCATCCCTCTTAACTCTCTATTTGTTCTACCCCAGTATACACAATTAATATACCCGGCATGATTCATTGTTTATTATGTATATAGGATCCGAAGACGCGTTATCCAGTGGTTGTTCGATTCAACAAAGTAAACTACGCAAACGTATCAACAAACAACTATGCGCTAGACGAGATCGAAGAAGTTGCATGAGAATTATTATGATATTTATGTGTATAGTACTTGATTTGTAGCATATTTTCTTCCCAAAAGATTGCTATGCGAACAAAATTTTATGGTTGGAAGAAGAGTATCAATGTGCATACTTAACAATATATATGCTTATTTTTCAGCCGTGCTTCAATTACCAAAAAAACACACACACACACAAAATGGATCATGATATCTACATCTGAATGTAAAACAGAATAGACAACCAACTTGATATAAAAGCAACTGCTTGCTTTGCCCTAATAGGACCCTTAAGCTAAACGTTGGTAGAAACGTATAGCTTGACTGAAGAGTATCGTGCATTGATACGTGTAGAAGATAACCCGTTGGTCAAGAGATCTGTAATTTGGACAACTATGAGAAAGTATTGAATTCTATGTGTACATACAGATCGACCACAATATGTTCTATATGCTGATAAAGCAGGGTTTACCACTCATTCAACACGTATGATGTAACAATTAAGCCTCTACAATGTTGTGAGCAATAGCACAATACTCCGTCTATGTATTGGAACGAGAAAGATATGTTATTTCTTGGAAATCCAAGTGATGAGGTTGAGTCCAAGAAACACACTATCTCGTAGTAGGTCGATGGTCATCTAGATTCTAGAAAACTATTAAAGAAATAGGCTAGGTTATAGTTTAGCCATATTGCTAAACCATTTTTGCAAACATGTACATTCCATATCTCCGTCTTCATCACAAGTTTGATATCTCATCGGATTTAAGTCAATTCCATGATGGACGAGATCATGGGCGGACCTAGCTTGTTAATAACGATGTCACCAGACACAAGAAATAACTTCATGTGTATTTTATAGACGGGGAAATCGAAGGACGACGCAACCATAATAAATATAGTATGTAAGTATGGTTACGACCATTAAGGCTAGCCTTTATATATGTAATATATCATGTACCTTCTTCATATATTAGAATAAAAAAAGGCTAGATACATCAGACCACCTTCATGACTGTCGACCACCATTGTGACAGATCACCAACCGCCGCAACCAACCACTAATTGTCGTTGCCGACATCAGACCATCGCCACTACCGCCAACATCCTTCCGTCAACACCGCCCACACTCACCGCCGACCAGCGCCAACAATAGACCGTTGCCACCACCACCTCCAATATTTGGCTACGGCCACCAACCACTCCCATGGCCGACAACCAATCGCACCTCACTGTTGTTAAGACCGTCAATGACCGACCGCGCCTGCTTCCGACAACCAACCAACCAACTCTAACCACCTGTGACGACAACCAACCACCACCCCACAACTAACAACTAATTGCCCCAACCACCAATCGATGTCTACCATTGTTAGTATTATTAAAATGACTGAGAATAAAATCTTTCCCTTTCCTCCGACAAGTATATTCTTACCATTACCCATCTTTACTTGTATCTGTTTTGTTGAATCCAACTCTTTGAACAGCTTCTTCTGACTCGTCATGTGGTTTGAACAACCACTATCTAAAAACCAAATGTTCTCTTTGCCCGTTTCACTTCCAATTGCCATAAACAATCGATATTCTTCATCCTCCTCTTCAGCCTCAATAGCTGCTTGAGCTTGTGGCTCGCTCCAATAATCTGCCTTGACATGACCATACCTATTTCAGTTGTAGCATTGTATGTGACCTCTACCAAAATTCCTGCCTCTACCACGACCTCTGCTTCGAATTGCTCCTCTACCGCGACTTCGAGACCACTGTGATCTATCATCATCTCTAGTTGCAACCTGCAATGCTTGTTCTTCAGTGACAACTTCTGCACCTCGGTTTACCCGAGTTTCATGGGCTTGTAGGGACCCCATCAGTTGATCAAATGATAACTGAGTGAGATCTTTTGATTCTTCAATAGCGGTAACTACATGATCCCATTTCACTGGCAGACTCCTTAACACTTTCTCTACGATTGTTTGATCTGTCACCAATTCTCCATATGATCTCTTTTGATTTACTATCTTCATTACTTTAGATAGAAAATATCCAATTGCTTCACCGTCATTCATCTGTAGCGTTTCAAATTCTCGCCTCAATCCTTGTAACTTCACTGTCTTTACTTTGGAGTCACCTTGGAATTCAGTTTCCAATAGTGTCCATGCTTCTCCCGAGGAAGTGGTTGCAGCAATTTGAGAGAATACCTCATCATGCACTGCTTGCTGAATCAGTGACAATGCCTTGGCATCATTCTTCCCGTTCTCTCGAAAACGTACTCGATCCCCATCATTCCTGTTGAATCCAGTGGCTACAATGTCCCATAGATCATGCGACAAGAGAATTGTCTTCATTCTTATACTCCAGAACTCGTACCCCTCTCCTTTGAAAACTGGCAGCGGCATGGATGAAACGCCTGATGGATTTGTGGTTGCCATGACTTCTTCTTCACACGTACCCGAGCTCTGATACCAGATGTTGGTACAGAGGTCTCTCATACCCTCACAATCTCTCTGTAACTCGTATGGATTGGGTCACAACTTCTTACATTTTCATTACGCAAAGTACTGAATACAAAACTAGAATAAAAGGTACTGAACAAACCCATGACTCGACAAAACAGGAACAACTAACCACTACCTTCACTACATCATGACCCCACGACACATTACACTAACTGCAACATAAAGTACTTATGATGCATGATACCATACATCATATATTGACACATGCATACGTAAATAATAATAAAACAAGAACATGAAAGACAAATAGGATGACATCAGCAGACTATATGAATTATCTTAACATTGCCAACAATTGATCATCGTCGCTGACCATGCTCATAGATATAAGTTGTAGGTAGTGGTGGTCGAGTGTCGGTGATCGGCGGTGGTAGGCTTGGGTGGTGGGAGCGGTCGGTTTTCGATGGGGCACGATCGGTTTTGGTCACAGTCAGCGATGGCGGACACGGTTGTTTGGTGATGGCGTCGGTCGTGGGTAGTGATAGTAGCATTGGTTGGCGGGGACAATGCTAGTGGTGGTTTTGGCTTGTTGTCGACGGGGCATCAATCAGTTTTTGGTGGTTGGAGGTAGAGGACACTGGTCATCGGTGTTTAAATATTGGTGGAGGTAGTAGCTGAAGGTCAGTGGCGGCGGTAAGTGCCGTCGTGCAGGGTTGGTGATGGTGACGGTTGGCCGTGGGCAAAGGTGGTAGCTGGCGGTCGGTGGCATGGTGGGGGGTGTTTGTTCATCAGGGTGGGTGATGGTGGTCGATGGTGAGGGGACGATGGTCTTTAGGGGCAATTATTTTTTTTCAAGAGATTCCAAACTCTTGTTATTTAATTTCTTCACAATTTGAAAGGAATTTAAAATACTTCATTTGAAGGAATTTAAGAAAGTTCATTTCAATTGTAATACAAAGTTATTTATCAGCCACACATGTTAGAATGAAATAAATTCTAATCCTAACAGATTATGCCAACCAAAGATCAATCAAATTCAGATTTCAATTTCATTAAGTTCATTTAAATTCTGGCATATCAAACGTAGCCTTATTGTAATCTTGTTGAAAACGGATCATCCCTTAACATTAAAAACGCATTCATCACACCTAACAGTATTTAAAGTATAATTTGTGTAAGAAAAAATAATTGTTCCATTACGTTTAACCTTCATGGTTTTCTGTAATGGATTTAGAAACAACTTCTACTTAACTTTATAGTGAACATACTCATGATTTTTATCCATTTCTTTTATCGTTGTATCTTCTTTTTGTTACAAATTATGTATAGTAAACATCCTCTTTTACTAGTATTATTAATGG
>CM046033.1:49213847-49243847 GCA_025215565.1 Flaveria ramosissima | reverse complement strand
CTTTCACCCCTTTTATCCCCTAAAAGTTATGAATTTTATTAGTAAACTATTAAGAAAACCTATCATAGTTGAAACCTAAAACCCTAATTTTTCAACTATAAATATGGGTCATTTTCTTATTATTTTTCACACCAAACTTTAAACATAAAGCTTCCATAGAATCAAATATCAACTCATAGCACCTCTATTAAAGACCCAAGAAAATTTTTCCCATCTATTAAGTTTTAGTGTTTTTCTTATTCTTCGTGTTCACACCTTTCCAATTTGTTAATTTAGATTCAATCCTAAGTAGCTTGGATCTATGATTACATAACATGTTTGCGTAGTAATCATAGATCTAAGTGGGATCAAAACATTAAATAAAAATAAAATAATCAAAACTTTGATTAAACAGATCAAATTTAAATTTTTAGATTTTAACAGATTCACAAGGCCAACTTCTCACGATAATATCTCTCTCATAACAAATTCTTTTTTAGATGATTCTTTTTTTAATTAAATTCAGAATTTTTATTTTTCCAACCATCTAAACATAGACTTCTAACCCATTGATTTGACCCCTTAAACAACTCGCACAAGTTTAGTGCGCGAATATGTCCAAAGCTGTCAAAACCTTCATTTTTGCAACTTTTCAATATTTTCATAAATTTACGGTAAATAAACGATTTATAATAAAATAAGTAATATCAACATGTTTTAAATAATAAAAATCCAAACTTTTATAATAATCATGATTAATTATCAACTTTGAATCATGTTTCTATTAGAATTCTTTATATTTTCAATTGTAACCTTATACTATACAGCTTGTTCATTCCCATCCTTGCTACACTTATATTAACACTTGTTTCGTAACTTTATGAACATACCAAACACACCTTTGACTTGGTTTAGTATACATCTGAAAGCGTTTCACCCAGTATATAGTTATATGGCAAGCAATAGATTCTGACTAAGAAAAGGCGGGGTAATTAAGTGATGAAAATCCACCAATTTTTCCTAGGAATTCTTTTGTTGGATGTGTTATTCTGGGATGACACATATCAAGTATACGACAACCATTCTTGAACTTTTACAATAACAACCCCTCAACTATCTACAAATACAATAAACTAACTAATAAACATACTTACGGCAATCCTCACTCCAAGTTATGACATGTTGCAAGATCAACCCACCTACTTTACAAGGTGAGTTCATAGCCTCATTTTCTTTTGTATTTTGATGTGGAAACATGCTCTCTATATTAAATTGGAAATTCAAATCTTAAAGTCAAAACTATTCTTTTGCAAACTCATGACAAACTTTCTAATACTTGTAAGCTAAATTGATTGTACATGTTGTTATATTCTATGATATTCTTTTAACAATAAAGTCCCTTTATTTTTCTAAATCTACACAACCATTGACTTTAGGTAAGCCATGGGAGTACGTAGATAGATCTGTTGCCCTGACAAGCCCATTCAGTACTTCGGTTGATGCATGCTAATCAATACCGAGCGTCCTTTGAGTAAACATATTCTTTTTGACTTGGAAGGATCTGGATGTTCAAAAACTCCATACTAGACAAACATACTATTAACCTGACTGCTTGTGTCATGAGATTAGACGGGAGGGCATTCACTCACTAGGGTTGGTTGTTGACTCATGTATAATAGTTTAACTACTTGTATTTGGAAATTGTTTGTTGGTTTGTACATAGGTATCTACTATATGTATACTTCTAGATTTATTTTTTAATCAACTTTTTAGTTGACATATTTAAGCATATTTTCAGGTAATGAAAACTAAGTTCGTTGTTTTGCTCACGCTAGATTTTTAGGATCAGCTTTTAGTATGACCTAATTAGGCTTTGAATGAATACTTATTTGCTTGTTTAGTTTATTTGTTTTTAGAATTGGATGTAATCAACTATTCGGTTTTAGTACTTTTTATCCTTGTGTGATAATTTAATTTCATCACGGCTTGATGTTTCCGATTTAGACGGGGTGTGATAGAAAACTAGGATTTCAATTTAGGATTTGCGTTTAACAAATAATTTTAAAATAATGTAATTAATTTACTGGACTTGATTAAATAGAATAAATCAAATCGATCTAATAATTAATATGAAAATAATAATAGATAAATAGTGAAATAGAATTATTAAATATTATTTGAATATTTAATTTATAATCATTGATTAAATAAAGTTTGAATATTAAAGTGTGAAAAAAGTAATTAATTTAATAATTAATTATCTAAAACAGATGGTTTAATTCGAATTGATGGGGTCATGAGTTTGAAATTCACTTGCAAGAGTTATGGGACAGTTTAATCGAGTTGTTTTGACCAAAATATTATAAACTGATTAAATGATTTAATAAATAAAAATTGAATAATACAATTCATAATATTATATATTGATTAAATAACATATCTATTGCATTTAAGTCATCAAAATAAATAAAATAATTTAATGATAAATTTTTAATTGTATGAAAGTTTAAAATGAGTTCGGGTTTGAGTTTATAATAAAAAAATAGGTCAGATTTTACATTAACCCTTTTCTTCAAGCTCACCTTCTTCCTGAGCATTGGTTTGAAGCTCTTTGTAACATTCTTCCATCCATATTAAACATGATTCTCATTTTTTGTTTTACTACAGAACATGATTCTGTGTCAATTGCACGGATTTTATAGTTACTATTAACTAAAATCTTGATCAACGAAGAAATATTAATAATTTATTAATCAAAACGTCGAGTTAATTATCAAGCTAAAGGTACAATAACAAATATTTTTTCATGATTCAAGAATCATGCTTATGCTGTCAAAATCATTTTGTCACAAAATAATAAAGTAAGCCGCCTTTAGTCGATCTTTATTTTTTTTCACAAACAAGAGCGAATCACGCCTTTACTCGATCAAATTTAAAAGAAAACATGATGTGCACATTTTTTAATACAGATATATTTTGTATGACTGTTATATGTTTATTGATCTAAAGTATACATTAAGTATACATTAATCTCAATGATGTTTTTCTTTACCACCATCTAATCTACTTCTATTAACTAATTCTAACACCACCAAACGTGCATCTTTAACTATGAGAACACATCATCTACTACCGCTAGATGTGCCCATGGGAACATTGACTTTTGGTGGGACGCTGATGCTATTTTTTTTCTTTTAGCGACAAATGCACGATCATGTGTCGAAGAGTATATGTTATCTTAATTGAGCTCAGCTAGTCGTTTTCCAGTCGGAAACTGCATCTCTAGCCTTCTCAAAAGGAAACCCTAACTGTGGGAAAACCCCTGGCTCAACCCACAATCTTATTTTTATTGTGCTCATAGCAAGATTGAAAACCCAAGACCTTTCCGTTTTAATTATTTTTTGAATATATCACCTTAACAACATGAATCAGAGATCATTGATATTGGTTTAGATAATGTCACTTCATCATGAAACATGAATCATAATCAATAACATTTTGATTAACGAATCATGCTGGCCCGTGAAGGCTAGCCCATTAACAGCTTCATAAAACTCCAAAAGGTTCACATATTTCAGCCTAGTTTAAATCTATAGCCCCACATCCAAGCCCGGTGTATACTATTTTATGGTTTGGTTTAAAACCATGACACCATCTAAACTAGTCATTGTGTTAGTTTTACAATTGATTTTTGAAAAAGGAATCGATCTGGCGGTTAGGAACTTTCACATTGGTACTCATATGGTTTAGGGTTTATGCTCGAAACCGGTTGGAAAATCACGCAATGAATGGTACGATTTTGGGATTTATTAACTTTTTATATTTTATGTGAGAGTTTAAATGTTGCAAGTTGTATTGATTAACAATACATTACATGATTTTAGGATTTATAACTTTTTATATTTTACTTACTATAAATTCGATTGAGTATTGATTAACAATACATTACCATTCCAAATGTCCTTTTAAGGCCATGGATGGTTTTTTATTAGGCATGCAAATTACATGAAAAGTCGTCAAAATGTCTAGATGTGACAACCCTAAAATTTATGATTTTATACGTTAATATTTTACTAAACCATCATATATATTATTCTATATTTAGTAACTCATTATAAATTATATGTGTTTATGTGTATAAATATATGTTATACATATGCATGCTTGCATGCATGCACAAAAATTTACGTATGCATGTATTCGAATACACAATCTTTTGATACTAAACCTTATGTGATCAAAATACATCAACCATATAACACCAAACAAACACCAAGTAAACCAAATACAACCCAAATAAACAACACCATACAATACAACATCAAAAAGAATTTGACATCAAAACAAAACTAAGCAAAACCTAAACACTTAAACACCTAAACCTCAACATAAGCATAACCTAAGCTTTAGTCTCGGTTCATTAGAACATTAAACAACCCGATTAACAACTTAAATATTTAGCAATTAAAAGACTTGATGAGTCATTTGCCCTTGGCCGCCACCTAGCTCTAAGGGACACTCACCATGCCTTATTCCTTGCCACCTTATAAACCTAGTGCTATAGGGCAATGATGAGGTCTTCCCTATTAAACTCGGCCGAAGACTCCCCATGCCTACCATCTTCTCAAACAAACACAACCATCACAACTCTCTCGGTCACCACCTCTTCAACCGAATACCATCATCATCTTCACCTTCGGTCACATCCACTCTTTCTAATTAAAGCTCTCGGTTACTACTTCCAAACACCACCACCGAAAGCCACTAACCACCACAAACTCAACTCTCATCACCTCTCGGTTAACACCATAACCGATCACCACCAACATCACCACTATCGGTTACCACTATAACATTACCACAATCGAACACCGTCACCTTCCAAATCAACTTTTGCAAGGAAATCACAACTTTGGGAGCTCAAGACATCCACACGATTTGGAGCATCGGAGAAAGAAGCTACTATCAGCTATCATCACCCACTATCTTTGTCAAAATCAAGGTTTCATTCCCTAAAACATAACTAGTTAATCTTACCAAAGTATATATGTGTTTAAACAACACATATAACCAACCCTTATGATTAAACATACAAGTTCTTTATAAAATCTTACAAACATGTTAATTTTATCAAAAAGTTAATAAGAAAAGTTTTATGAATCTGAAAGAAACAAGTAATTATTGATAATCAAAAGTTATATAAAGAAAACTTTCAATTAAGGGTTAAAAATTTATGTGCAACTTGTTAAATTCATTTTATTATGTAATTGACTATGATTGTGGGCACAAATATTGAAAATATGTTTATCATATTAAGAAATATAGTTCTGCAATTTTTTTTTGTATGCCATTTCTATAAGTGAAATAATTTATATAAATTATCTTAGTATTTGGAAGAAAATTTCATGCTGGAAGAACCGACCCTGGAAAATGACTGGAAAAATTACATGTTGATATTATGATTTATAAAACATGCAGAAAAAAGTTTTGTGGCCTAATTCAAAGTTATGAATGAGTTATGAATTTTGGAAGTTTCTGCCATATGAAAATCGGGAAAAATACTTAAACTTTGAGATAAATTATGAAACATTTACACAAAATATGATAACTAGAATAGAAAAGTTTGTATAAAGATTATAATTTTTAGACATATCCTGCTATTTTTACCAAATATTGTAAAATTACAAAAATCAGGAAAATAGTCTCTGCTATGATTTAGGATCTAAGAAAAATTTGGGAAACTATAAGTATTGTGAAATATATTCTGACAAAGTTTGACAATTTTTAGAGGTTCAAAGATATTTCTGATAAATTGTTCAAATAATATAAAAATTATGGAAAATAAACTGTAAATAATTGGAATATGAAATATTAATATGTTATGTCTGACTTTAGGACCCACTTACTGTAAAAATTTCGTGGCATACTTTTGATTATAATTTCTGTAATGAATTTTATAGTTTGAGGTACTAAAAATGTTAAAGAAAAGACATTTTTCTAAACTATAAATATTTTTGTTTATAGGTTATCATTGGGAGTAAGAGGTGAGATTCATAGCCCTGTTTTTATTTTTATAAACTTTTGGGGGAAAAAGCATACTGTTTTTATGAATTGATGCATTATTAAGATTTTTAAGATATATTGTCATTTATGTTATAACCATTAATTCGGATGTGGAACCGTTGGATAATATTGGTAGCGCTATTTAGGAATAATATTTACTGCACAAACAGGATGAGTGTTGTGATACTATATTATCTGATTTTATGAATTATGTTATGACAGTTATGAATGATCTGATTATTAAGTGAGGTTTGGTTGTATCTGATGCATCAATAATATTTTGTTTAAGATAAATCTATGATCTCACCAACTTTATGTTGACTATTTTGAGTATGTTTTTACAGGAAATCATCATGACTAACAGCTTAATATTTTCTTTTGATGTGTATAACGGCTGGGAAGAAATAATGGGAAAAGTCTGTGTTAATATAACTGTGAACATGTATGATCTCAACCTATCGGTGGACGTGCATTTCCATCGTTACTGAAGATGTAGCAGTTAGATAATATGTTTGTGCAGGACCGGTGAAGGATGGTCACTTACAACACAACAACACAAAGTGGAGATTAACCAAACTTAATCAAACAGTAAACTGGATTAACCACAATAATGATACTAAGAACACGAGTAACAAGTAAGAGACAGAACAAGAGAACACAAGAGATTGAGTTTCAGGGATGCAGTATATTGCTTTCTCAAGTTCTATTACAAGTGTTACAAAGCATAAAGAAAGATACTAGAACAAGGAATACTTATACTACAACCTACCGCCGGCTATACTTTGAAAGCCAGCTGGATACAATTGACTAGACACAAACAAAATCAATTGTAGAATCAAAAGGCATATCTGCCTTTTGACTTGTGACTATGACATGTCATAGCTCACATCCTAATATATTACAAAAAGGATAAAAGTACATAAAGTAGAAACCATGGACTCAAGACCTCAATGTACAGTTACCAAAAGCATGGACCTTTCACCAACTCATGTAAGTTGGTGACTTTACAGAGTTGCAGCGGAAAGGTGGTCCAGTTTTATGGTAAAGTAAATCAGATAAAGGCATATCCTTAAAAGTCTTCAGAAGAAATCTGTCTTCACTATTTGGCTTCGGAAGACTTTGTCTCTGAAGCTTTGGAAGACTTCACTTTTGGCTTCGAAAGATATTGGTCTTGGCTTCGGAAGATTTTACACTTAGAATATTTCTAGTGCATGGTGTAAAACTTCCTAAGCAATTCTACTTCAGTTCTTTAGTGCATTGCTTGCAGAAAGACTTTGAATGTTTTGGTTTGCATCAGACTTATGGGTCTTACAAACTCCCCCTAGGCTGATGCTACCAAAACATTTAGAAGATTTTCAAATGTTAGTAGTCTTCAGCACAATGATGACCATACCCTTCTTCATTAGATGGTCAGGATCATTCAGACTTTCATAGTATCTTCTCATCTCAAAGAGATCATGTAGAGGTAAGTTGATTATGTCTTGCCATGTATAGACATTCTCAACACCTTGATCTCTGATTACATGCCATCTTTCTGGATTGGTAGAGAAGGTCCAGGATAAGATGGGTGTCTCAGCTGCAAGAGGAGCCACTTGTATTAGAGTTGATTGGGCTGCCTCTTCATGCACTTCCTCAGGTTGATCTGACTCAGCCTGAGGTGTAGAGGTAGATGATTTAGGCTTCTTCTTCTTAGACTTTGGTTTAGAAGCCATCCTCTTCTTTCTTTTGAAGATTTTAACTGAGAAGACTGACTTGCAGTACCAGATTGATCTCTGTTGCCTCTCTCAGTTGGGACTTCCTCTTTCTCAGGTTCAGAAGGAGAGGGAGGTTGACCCTGCTGTGGATCAGAAGATGAAGCTTGCTGAGGCTCAGCAGGAGGTCCGGGTTGTGTTGTCTCAGGTTGTTCAACCTTAACCTCCACTTCAGGTGGGGTTTGACTTGGAAGAGAGTGTAAGTCAATCAGTTCTCCACTCTTGATCTTCTGCTTGATTACCCTTATATGCTCATCCATTGTGGATAGAGACATAGGGCCAAGTCTCCTTCCGGAGAATTCATACAGCTTCAAGAAGCTCATCATCCTTTGTCTGTCAGCAGACTTCTTCATACTCTTTTGGATGATGGCTCTTGACTTTGCAGCCTCTTCCCTTAGCTTCTTCTTAGTTGTCTTTCTCTCTTTGACTAACTAAAGCTCAAGTTGTTTTAAGTACTCAAACTCAACAAAGTCATAGGACAAGGGAAGAAGTGCATCTGCCTGATAGAAGCCTGTGGCACTCAGGTAGTTGATCATTTTGATCCTATCTTCTTCTTTGTCTACCTGAGGTTCTTGTTGAACCACATCTTCTTGTACAAGGCTTTCTTGAAGTAGGGAGAGAGTAGGAGCATGCTTGTAGAGTCTTTTCTGTCTCTTCTCCCCTTTGAATTGGAGAAGTAACCTTGCATCCTCTTTTTCCTTCATCTCTCTTGACACTTCCATGTCAGCCAGTTCATTTAGTTGTTCTAAGGGGAGAGAAATAATTTCATCAATGTCATAGTTCCTGGTCTGCAGGTAAGTAATCCTGACTGCCCTCAACTCATCATCTTGAGTATTTGGTCTGGGGGCAGCCCTGATTGCAGCTTGCATAAAATGTGAAGACCCAGAGGAACTTTCTCCCCTTAGCTTCCTCTTCCTCTCTCTCTCCTCCTCCTCAATTTCCTCAGGAGTCAAAATCCTTTTCCCTTTGTCACCCACAAAGTTTGTGACTCAGGGTGGATAGAGGTTTGGCCTTCATTGCTTGGTGTAGCATCCATGCTTTGGCCAGAGAGAGGTTCAGAAGCACCTTCACCAGCAGGTGTCTCAGAGGGAATGTGGATCTCTGCAGTAGTTGATGATGGTGAGACAGGGGTCTCAGGTTCTGCCACTGGGCCTTCAGTCAAGGTTTCCCTTATGAAACTAATCTTAGGGTCTGTCTCAACATCCCGTTGACCGATGGCATTACCTGATTGCCTAAGTCTCTTCTTAAGCTAAACTCTGCAGTGATCCTGTCTTGGATTCTTTGAGCCAATCTGTCAGCTTGTCTTGAGTTGCTTGGGTTGACAAGTGGCATGTTGACTAGATCCAGACCTTCATAGAAGTTCAAAGTTTGAAAATCAAATACTTCTTGTTGCCCTTGAACTCTGTGAAGAATAAGGGCTCTTCTATCAGCATCATACCTCCACCCAATGATGTAGTTTGAAGTTCCTTGAGGTGAGGATGACATAGCCCTTGGTATACCTTCCTCAAAGAGACTCCTGATGATAGAGTCTATAGAGTCCACATTAATGTGAACTTGAGGAAGTTGCTGAGAATGCACAATTGCAAGTGAGGATGGTGAGTCCTCAATGTCCATTCTCTGTGAAGAACTCCCAGGTTCTGTGTTGCAATGACTTTCTCCCCCTTTTTGGTAGCATCACCCACTTGCATAGGTGAGCTGGAGGATATATCAATCACATCCACAGGTTCTTGTGTTCCTGGTTGAGCTCTTCTTAAAGTCTCCCAGCTAGTTTTTCCTTAAGATATGAAATCTCAAGTTGCTGATCATTGACCCTGTTGTGTAAGGTAGTCACCTGAGATTCAAGGTGACTAACCTTAGAGACTAAATAGGAGCATGTTTTTGACAATTTGTGCACCTTTAGTCTCAGATTCCCCTCTTCTTCATCAGAAAAATCATTGGGGGATGAGATGATTGGACCAAAGTCCTCTCTCTCACCACCAGCTTGAGGTTCTTGGCTGCTGGTTTTCCTCTGCTCACTGGAAATCTCAGTTGAGATGTCAGTGGGCTGAGTTGCCATGGTTGAGGTCTTAATAATGTAATCACTTGCAAAAGTGAGAGCCT
The DNA here is from genome assembly GCA_025215565.1 of Flaveria ramosissima. Lineage (NCBI taxonomy): Eukaryota > Viridiplantae > Streptophyta > Magnoliopsida > Asterales > Asteraceae > Flaveria > Flaveria ramosissima. Next base: position 49,233,954 of record CM046033.1, on the reverse strand, counting down.
CTTCCATATGGATATCCTGAACAGGTTCAGAAGTATCCACCTCAGTTATAGGTGACTGATGTGGGCTAGACTGAGGAGACTCAGGAGTACTCATCTCTCTTTGAGTAGGGGAAGAGAAGAGAGACTCATGGTACTCACTGAAACCTAAGTCTTCATCAGTATAGAAGGAGAGGTTGGGAATGGGTTGATTTAGATCTAAAGGCTGGGGATGGTAACTGTCCCCTGAAGGTTGTTCACTTGAGTGTTGAGACTCAGAGTGAAGGCTTAAGGCAGTTGGGCTTGTGAGCTCATCAGGGTGAGCATGAGGAACCTCAGCCCTGATAGTTGAAGAGATGGGAGTGGTTTGCTCCTCAGGGGAAGTGGGAGCTCTAGTGTCCACTTCCTCCTGTAAAGGTGAGTATATGGGGACCTGCACAGACTCAATAGCTTGAGCAGGGGTTCGTTTGGATTTTCTTTGGTAGGTGAGGGTTACTTGAGGCCTTTTTAGTGGTAGAGAGGTAGAAGGTGTGGGTTCAACACTAGCTTGTGTTGCTAGGTTGTCACCTTGAGCAATGAGCTCTAACATTTTGGGGACAAGGGCTGTTTCTACCCTGAGAAGCCTACAGTTGGCTTCTTCATGATTTTAAAGATGTGGGCTTCATCTGTCCCAATTTAAGAATATTATCTGTTTCCCTCAACTGTGAGCCCAGTTCACAGTTGAGAATGTGTTGAACATATCTAGGAAACATATAATACTCTAAGGAGTCCAAGTTAGCAAGCAAATTGGTATAGAAAATTGAGAGTACCTGAACTTGACCCCTTGAACCATTCCATGCACTATGAAGGAGAGATCCTCAGGAATCTGGTCCCACCCTCCATGCTTGTTTGACAAGCTGTGGATAACCACATGAGTAGGTATTTCCACTGGGATGAGACCTTCCCTTTCCTGAAGGTCTTTACAGAGAAATCTCCCTCATAGCCCATCTGCTCAAAGGAATGATTGACAGCTTCTTTTGGGAAGGACAACTCACCTTCTTCATCATCCAGCTGCAAATGAGTGTTGATGATGGCCGGAGTGATGAAGATTGTCCTCCCTTGCACTGTGGCAGACAGTGCCTTCTCCCCATCCATGATGACCTCTTGGCAGGTCTTCCAAATTCAAGCAGATGATCCTCATAAAGAGTAGGATCAATGGTTAGGGAGGTGAAGTAATTTGATAGAGCTAAGAACTGGCAAATCTCTGAGAAACTTTCATCTTTCTCAGAGCTTAACAGAGCAACCTGATTGTGTTGCCTGTGAAGTTGCATGGAGAAATCTGGGTTGTTTCTGCGGTTAAGGTTGGCCATTTGAGAAGCTTAAGGATGAAGAAAGGTGAAAAGCAAAGGCGGTTTGGGAATTAGGTTTGAGGAATAGTAGAATTGAAGAAGATAGTGAGGGAGAGGGGGAACCGTTGGGTATTTATGTGAAAAGGATTTGAACCAAAGTTAATGAAAGAGGATAAACTTTGAAATCCGAATGTCGGTCCCACCTCTGAAAAAGTAGTTTACTTTTGCTCAAAAAGTAGTTTTCTTGGAATTCGAAAAGCTTCCGAAGGTAAATTATCTTAGGAAGTTAAAAAAGCTTCCGAAGCTAAAATGACTTCGGAAGATTTTCCTAAGAATCTTGAAAATTTTGCTTCGGAAGAGAAATAAACACTTGAATGCTTTGTATATAAAACAACAAAGCTTCCGAGAGTTAATTTTGCTTCGGAAGGAAAAAGTCCTTAAAAACAAATAAGTGTCTGAGACAAGTTTTAAGCTTCGGAAGATAGATTTAGACTTCTTCCGAAGGTAAAATTTCTTAGACAGTTATTTATTTTGAAGACATGATTTTCTTCCGAAGGTAAAAATATATCTTCCGAAGGATCAGAAAATTTTCAAGAATCTAAGGAAAGTCTTCAAAAAGGATTTGATATCCAAAGAAAACATGAGCTTATGAAAGTGATGAACTAGACAACTTAGGACACACATATTTTAAGAAATAATTAGAATTAGTTTTAAGAAAAGATCTACTCAAAGTTAATCATCCCAATAGCTGATATTAGATATTTAAATCTCTGTTCATCAAAAGCTTTTGTAAACAGATCAGCATATTGTTCATCTGTATGAACTTTGACTAGTTTAATTAATCCCTTTTCATAGTTATCTCTTATTAAATGATACCTGATATTGATGTGTTTGGTCCTTGAGTGCTGCACAGGGTTCTCAGTGATAGAGATAGCACTATTGTTGTCTATGTGGATAGGAGTCTCCTTGAAGTTAAATCCATAGTCTAGCATCTGATTTTGAATCCAAAGCACTTGAGCACAGCAACTTGCAGCAGCAATGTATTCAGCCTCAGCAGTTGATGCAGACACACAGGATTGTTTCTTGCATTGCCATGAGACAACCCTTCCACCAAGGAATTGACATCCCCCAGATGTAGACTTTGCAGTCATGTTGCAACCACCATAATCACTATCTGTATAAGCATACAGATTGAAGTCAGGATTCTTTGGATACCATAAACCAAGTGTTGAAGCACCTTTGAGGTATCTTAAAATCCTTTTGACAGTGATGAGGTGAGACATCTTAGGGTTGGCTTGATATCTTGCACAAATACATGTAGCAAACATGATATCAGGCCTGCTAGCTGTAAGATACATAAGAGACCCAATCATAGCCCTGTATAAGTGTTCATCTACACACTCCCCTCAAGATCAGGTCCAAGGGAGTGGTTTCTGGCTATGGGTGTCTTAGCAATCTTACAATCAGTCATGTTGAACCTCTTGAGTATGTCCTGAACATACTTTGACTGACTTATGAAGATGCCATCTTCAACTTGCTTCACTTGAATTCCCAAAAGAAATTGAGTTCTCCCATTGCACTCATTTTAAATCTGTCTTTCATCAGCTTCTCAAAGTCTTTGCAGAGCTTTGGATTAGTTGAACCAAAGATGATGTCATCTATATACACTTGAACTAGCAATAAGTCATTTCCCTGTCCTTTGATGAAGTGAGTTCCATCTATAGTACCTCTCCTGTATCCATGTTTACAAAGATACTCAGACAATGTCTCATACCACTTCCTGGGTGCCTGATGCAGCCCATAAAGAGCTTTGTCAAGCTTGCAGACATAATCAGGATGATCAGGATCTACAAAACCAGGTGGCTGTTTAACATAAACCTCTTCATTAATCACTCCATACATAAAAGCACACTTTACATCAAGTTGAAAGACCTTGAAGTTTTTGGATGCAGCAAATGCCAGGAATATCCTAACAGCTTCTAATCTTGCTACAGGAGCAAAGACATCAGTGTAGTCAATCCCTTCTTCTTGTGTGTATCCTTGAACAACTAGTCTTGCCTTGTTCTTGATGATAATGCCTCTATCATCCTTCTTATTCCTAAACACCCATTTGGTTCCAATGGTAGTCTTCCCATGAGGAAGAGGACAAAGGTTCCAAACTTTTTGCCTTTTGAATTGAAGCAACTCTTGTTGCATAGCTTCAACCCAACTTCCATCCTTTAGAGCCTCATCAACTTTCTTTGGCTCTATCTGGGATAAGAAACAAGAGTGAAGACAAACATTTGCTTCATGGGTTTGTCCTCTTGTTCTTACCCCTGTGACAACATCTCCAATGATGTTTGTGGTGGGGTGAGACTTGTGGATCCTAAGCTGAGGGATCACAGCAAGTTGCTGAGAAAGATCTTAATTTGAGAAATTTAGATCTGGCATAGATGATTCACCCTCCACAGCACCACACTTATCAAGATTGACTTGATCCAATGAGTGTGTGACATCATTGATGTTGTCATCTATGGTGTGGTTATTAGCATCAAGGAATTCCTGATCACTTTCACCATCACCATTGTTGTCTTCCACAATTGAGGTATCTTTATCTGGTTGTGGAGCCTCTGAGCTGAATTCGTCATTGTAGTGCTGATAGAAACCTCATTTGCTGAAGTAGTTTCAACTGGAGCTGAAGATGTATGAGTTGAAGGTCTTCCTAGCTCAAATCTTGGATCAGGATCACCTGTATTTAAATTTTCTGCAGATCCTGAAACATTCTCACAAGATTTGTTAAAACAGTTGGTAACTAAATCAAGATCAAATAGCCAATCAGGACCAGAACCAGCCACACAGGGTGTGTGTTCATTGAAAGTCACATTGGCTGACTCCTCAACAATTCTAGTTCTGAGATTGTATACTCTATAAGCCTTAGCTTGAGAAGAGTATCCAATGAAGTGTCCATCATCTGATTTCTCAGCAAATTTGGCAATTTGATCTTTGGTATTCAAGATGGTGCAAGGACATCCAAATGACCTGAGAAAACCAATGAAAGGTTTTCTCTTGTGCCAAAGTTCATAAGGAGTCTTACCATGTGTCTTAACTACTAAAACTCTGTTTTGCACATAGCAAGCAGTATTTACTGCCTCTGCCCAGAAGGTGATGGGCAGTTTAGAGTCAGACAACATAGTTCTTGCAGCTTCAATTAGTGTCCTGTTTCTCCTCTCAGCAACACCATTTTGCTGAGGAGTCCTGGGAGCACTATATTGTCTTGTAATACCTTTTTCATCACAAAATGTATCAAGGATTTGATTCTTGAATTCAGTTCCTTGATCACATCTTATGGTTTTGACCTTGTGATCATTTGATTCTCAATTTTTAAGATGAAATTCTTCAGAATCTCAGGGGTCTCATCCTTAGTTCTAAGAAAGAAAACCCAAGTGAATCTTGTAAAATCATCTGTGATCACCAAACAAGAAGAGGTCCTTCCTAGACTCATTACACTGGTGGGGCCAAAGAGATCCATATGTAATAAGTGTAGGGGAGTAGTGATGAAGTTCCTTTCCTTAGGCTTGTGAGATACCTTATGTTGCTTCCCTTTCAGGCATGCAACACAATGATCATCACTTGTAAACTCTTTCTTTGGCATTCCAGTTACCAAATCATGTTTAATTAGTTTATTCATGTTCTTAAAGTTTACATGGCACATTCTTTTATGCCATAGGAAAGACTCATCACTATTGCTTTAGACAGAAAGCATGAAACTTCTTTGGAGGGAGATGTTTCTTGCAAGTCCATCTTGTACATGTTCCCTTTCCTGGGGGCTCTAAGCAGGATGTGCTCATGAGGAATGACCACTCCAGGCTTGAGAACAATGCACTCATGCTCAGTAAAGAGCATGTTATGACTCTGATCACAAATTGGGATAAACTCAGAAGATTGTACCCAAGCTTCTTGACAAAGTTTACCTTTTCAATGCTGAGCTTACCATTTGTGACCTTGCCCCTTCCAGAAATGTAACCACCTTCATCTCCTCCAAAAGCAACTGGTCCTCCATCAATCCTCTCAAAGTTATGGAGTAGTGACCTATTGCCTGTCATGTGCCTGGAACAGCCACTATCAATGATCCAGACATTCTTGTTTGTCTTGAGCTGTTCCTACACAAAGAAAATGATTAGTTACATTTGGAAACCCAAGCCTTACTTGTCTTGGGCTCACTAAGTATAATAGAAGGTAATACAACAGTAATAGATCCTATGGTTGTGCTAGAAGGATCTTGAGCTGTTGTTGATGGAGAAACTTCAGTCACTTGGTCTTTCTTAGACTTCCACACCACCTTTGGAGTCTTGGACTTTACCTTCAAAACTTTGGAAGCTTTTGGGACTTCGGAGGTTTTGATGACTGAACCTTCGGAAGATTCTGTAGTCACTGCAGCAGACTTCAGTGCTTCGGAAGAATTCTTTTCTTCCGAGACCAACTTCTCTTCCGAAGATAATTTTCCATTTGTCTTCTTCTTTGATTTGGAGGTTCCGAAGGAAACAGACTTTCCTTCCGAAGCTTGAATCTTCTTGAAACTCTTTGAAGTCTTTGTCTTGGTCATATGGACAGTACTTTTAGGATTGTATGGGCAATCCTTAGCAATATGAGAGGTACTTTCACACATGACACACAACATTTTCTTATCACAAGAGTCTCCTTATGAGAGTAAGACTGTCTTTGGTCACATCCCTTCTCCACCTTCATCTTTGCAGATGCTGAGACAGTTCTTATGGGTTGGGAACTGTTCTTGGAGTTTGATGGTCCAGGCTGTGCAGCAGTGGTACACAACAGATCAGTCTTCTTCTTGGTACTGAGATGATTTAAACAAGAACCAAAACTCTTAGCTGAAGATTTTGGTTGATGTCTTCAGTCTTTACTACTTTAAACCCTGCAGAGATAAAAACTTGTTTCTGCTTAGAGTCAAAAGTAGCCTTGATCTCTTGAGCCTTCCTTGCTTTTCTTTTGCTCTTCCTGATCAAGTTCTTTCTTATTGACTTGGTCATCACAGTAATCTTCTTCTCCTCAGAAGGATAGTGGCCCTTCTTAGAATCCTCCTCTTCACTCGTCTCAGAGGGATTCTTCACTATCTCTTCTTCATCCTCTTCACTTATAGGATTTATGAGAGGAAGCTCATCTTCACAAGTTCCACACCTAGGAGATCTTACAGACAAGATTGTGTGTGAAAGAGCTATCTCATTTGATCCTAGTCCCTGTCTATTTTGATAACACACCTTGTTGTGCAGGGATGAGGATATTATGTTCTTGAAGGTCTCTTCTTCAAGAACACTCTTTTCTGCCCTGGCTTTGCTGATCACAAGCTCAGCCTGGCACTCAGTCAGCTTGGTTATGAGATCTTTGATTTGAGTCCTAAAATCTGTATGCTCATGTTTTAGAACTGAAATGGTTTTCTCTAAGTCCTCTATCTTTAGTTCATAATCATTTTCAAACTTTCTAAAATCAGATTTTAAAATGTCTAAGGACTCAATATCAGATCTCATCTCCAAGTTATAGGACCTGTATCTGTTAACTTTAGCAATGCATTCAGGACTACAGAGATGTTCCAATACCTTGCCTTCATCATGATCTGCCATTAGTGCTTGGTTTGGAGAAGCATCTTCCATTTGAAAGCTCCAGTCAAAGCCTCCTTCTTCAACAGCAACAGCAGCTTGTTTCTTTGGCTTCTCATTCTAAGGGGCTTTGTCAGTGTAGTTTGTTCTGCTTTGTGCTTGGCCACCATTTGTTTTAGGTGCCTTACACTCTCTAGCAAAGTGGCCCATCAAGTTACAGTTGTAACACTTGACTTTGCTTTTATCCAAGCCAAACTTTCCACTGGTTGCATTGCTTGGAAACCTCCTTCCAGTTCTCTTGTAGAACTTCTTGGCTCTATGAGTGAGAAGAGCCATCTGCTGGACTATTTCCATATATTCCAAATCATCTGGATGGATACAATCCAGGTATTCAAGAGTGAAAAGAGAGTTGCCACAACTTTCATCAGAAGACACAAAAGCTTGAGAAGAGCTTGTCTCTTGGAATGGGCTTCCTTTAGTGTAGTTTTCCCTGGGTGTCTCTGGGAAGGTGATGAAAGGACCCTTTGGTGAGTTGTCAGGGTAGCATATGAGATGATGTTGAGGTTCTATGCTATCCCTTTCAACCACATGCAGGGCTGAACCCAATTGATTGTTGGAGTTGCCAGATGAACCTTGCATGTTCATCTCCATCTGGTAGCCACTGAGAATCCCATATAACTCTGTCAGAGTAAGAGTTTTGAGATTTTCAGTCCTCTTGATTACCACACAATAGTGTGTCCATTGCCTAGGAAGTGAGGACAAAAACTTCCTTACAATGTCTCTGTTTTCAAGAGGAACTCCTCCATCCACAAGGGTATCCACTATCTCAACATACCTGAAGTATTGCTGAGTCATGGTTTCACCTGTTTTGAAGGTGAAGTTTTAAACTGCTGCTTCAGGAGATCCTTCTTGTTCTCCTTGGCTTCAGAGGAGCCTTCATACATCAGTTTTAGTGCATCCCACAGCTGTTTAGCTATTTTGCACTTCTTAAAACCTCTGTACACAGAGTTTGAAAGGGCAGTTTGAAGAGCAGTCATGGCTTTTCTATCAATCTCTACTCTCTTCTTATCTTCATCATAGTAGTTAGCCACATCTTTGGGGATCATACCAGCACCAGTAGCAGAAGGAGTGCTGGGTATGAAAGGTCCATTTTCAACAGACTCCCACATTCTTGAGTCTAGAGACCTGATGAAACCTTCCATTCTCATACACCAGGTATCAAAGTCATCAAGAGTGATCAGTGGGGACTTGTTCATGGTTCCAGTTTCCATATCAGTCTTTGAAATGGATGCCAATTGAAAGTTTAGTATTTGTGTGTGTAAGGGATCTTAAGATGGTGAGATCTTATATCAAGAGCCTAAAAAGCTCTGATACCAATTGCAGGACCGGTGAAGGGTGGTCACTTACAACACAACAACACAAAGAGGAGATTAACCAAACTTAATCAAACAGTAAACTGGATAACCACAATAATGATACTAAGAACACAAGTAACAAGTAAGAGACAGAAAAAGAGAACACAAGAGATTGGGTTTCAAGGATGCAGTACATTGCTTTCTCAAGTTCTATTACAAGTGTTACAAAACATAAAGAAAGATACTAGAACAAGTAATACTTATACTACAACCTACAGCCAGCTATACTTTGAAAGCCAGCTGGATACAATTGACTAGACACAAACAAAATCAATTGTAGAATCAACAGACATATCTGCCTTTTGACTTGTGACTATGACATGCCATAGCTCACATCCTAATATATTACAAAAAGGATAAAAGTACATAAAGTAGAAAGCATGGACTCAAGACCTCAATGTACAGTTACCAAAAGCATGGACCTTTCACCAATTCATGTAAGTTGGTGACTTTACAGAGTTGCAGCAGAAAGGTGGTCCAGCTTTATGGTAAAGTACATCAGATAAAGGCATATCCTTAAAAGTCTTCGGAAGAAATCTTTCTTCACTATTTGGATTCGGAAGACTTTGTCTTTGAAGCTTCGGAAGACTTCACTTTTGGCTTCGGAAGATATTGGTCTTGGCTTTGGAAGATTTTACACTTAGAATATTTCTAGTGCATGGTGTAAAACTTCTGAAACAATTCTACTTCAGTTCTTTAGTGCATTGCTTGCAGAGAGACTTTGAATGTTTTGGTTTGCATCAGACTTATAGGAATCCTTATAGTTTGTAATAGGATTATATTTAGATCAAATTTTGACTGTTATGATTTGATGTAATCCTAACTTTATAATTATCTTTAATTTATGAACTAAATCATGTTATGTTTTTTTTTGCTGTGCTATCAGTTAAACTCCTTTAATCAATGAGTTCTGAACAAACAAGTCACATCCAAAGCATCCCACGCTTCCGCCGGGATGTGACAGGTTGGTATCAGAGCGATTGGTTATAGAGAATTAGGTATCATAAAATGCCTAGACTATAACCATAAGCTCGTATCATGTATGATAAATATGAATATGCATATTATGTGAATACGTGAACTTTTATGATTTAATGAATATCCTAACAATATTTTTTTTAGTAAATTTAAAGGGAAAATTTTATTTGAAATATGTATATAATATGTAGAAATAAGTGACTAACTATTTTGCTCGAAATTATAAAAATACTTTCTGCAGCTATGAGCTCAGATAATTATCACAGTGAGACTGACCCATCTGAATATTCAGACCATAGCAATTATAAAGAAATAACATCTGAACCCAAACCTCAGCAAGACATGGAAACTCCTCAAATTGAAATTGAAAATAACCATAAGCCAAATTCTATGTCCGACGTGCACCAGTGACAGTAAGGGATATACAATTAAAACTCCTAGGAAAAAGGTACGACACAGAGACAAATTCCAGGCTAAGCAAGATAAAGATACAGAAATACAAAATGCTGATTCTCTCAAGAACGAGGAAAAAGAAACCAAAGGACAAAAGACGGATGAGGACCAAATGATAACAGCTCAGCAGACTCTTAAAAAGCTTAAGAAAATTCAACAAGGAATCAGGATTATTCAGAAGGATGTTAAAGAATTAAAGACACCCAAGAAAAACTTCTTTACAAGGATATGGAAATGGGTTCATGGAAATTAGAATTACCTTCTAACTTTAACATGCAATAAGAACTTAAATGAAATATATATTTTATGTTTAGAATTATTGTCTGTTATGTGTTAGCTAAAATACTATTAAGAATTTAAAATTCTTTTTGACTACAATTTACTATAGAAAATCATGCCGCCAAGAAGGAACACACAGCCCGTAAGAAGAACGGCGCGAGTTGGACGACCTAGAACCAGGCTCGGAGAAGAAACTCCTGTAAACACAACCACCAATGAGGATGATAGAATCTCACGATTAGTAACACAACAGATAGAGGCTGCTATACCCACACTGGTAACCCAACTTCAACAAAACCTAAACCTTGGAACTGCGACACAAGGAAACGAAACACCCATAGACGACACCATGAGAGGACAACAGGAAGAATGAACTATAACTGAAAAAGGATGCTCCTATAAAGCTTTTATGTCATGCAGGCCCCGAGAATTTGATGGTAGAGGCGGAGCTGTACAAGCCCTACGCTGGTTGGACGAGATGGAATCAACCTTGGAAATCAGTAATTGTGCCAACAACAACAAAACCCTGTTTGCTTTGCATTCACTAAAGGGAGAGGCACAATCTTGGTTGAAAATGGAAATGCACACTAAAGGTAGGCATATTATGAATGGATTAAGTTGGGAGGAATTCAGAGGTTTAGTAATAGAAAAATATTGTCCCTATAATGAAATAGAAAAATTAGAAACTGAATTCTTAGCACTAGAAATGAAAGGGGCAGCACATCGAGAGTACACTAACAGATATAATGAACTCTCAAGACTAGTACCATACTTGGTAACCGCAGAAGCAAAAAGGATAGGGAGATATATTTGGGGATTAGTACCACAAATAAGAGGACTAGTGAAATCCGCTATGCCTAAAACTTTCCAAGATGCCGTAAGCTTATCGGGAAGCTTGACTGATGAAATGATAAGAAACGGATCCTTAAGTAACCCAAGATCAGGAGAGAAAAGGAAATGGAGTGACAATAACTCAGGAGGGAAGCTTAGAGGAAATTCCCAGAAAAGGATAGCCCGACAACCCACCAGAAACTTCTTAGGAATGACACGGGAAAAGAAATCACAAGCCGAGAACCAGCCATGGTGCAGTACATGTCAGAGATATCATCAGGGTAATTGCGCGATGGTAATCTGTTACAACTGCAAGAAAAAGGGACATATATCTCGAGACTGTAAGAGCCCCACCAACCCAAAACCAGTCTGTTATCAATGTGGAAATGAAAACCACTTTCGAAACGAATGTCCACAACTGAAGGGTAAGGCTCCGGTCAACCAAAACAACCCTCGAGGAAGATCTTTTGTAATGCAAGCTAAAGAATCTCGACACGAACCGGAGGTTGTAACGGGTACGTTTCCTATAAACAATCAGTACGCCATTGTGCTATTTGATACTGGAGCAACCCGTAGTTTTGTTCAAACACGTTTAGACCATTGCTTAATCTAACCTCAGAAAAATTAAATCAAAAATATATGATAGAATTAGTTGATGGTAAGATAATTGAAGCCTGTGAAATCATTTCTAATTGTACTATAAATTTAGATGAATGTTGTTTTAATATAGATCTGATTCCTATTGATCTAGAAGGATTTGATATTGTTATGGGAATGGATTGGTTAAGTAAAAATCAGGCTGAAATAGTATGTGGCAAGAAAATGATAAGAATTCCTCTGATTAATGAAAACAGAACACTTTGTATAAGTGGTGAGAAACCTAGAGGTGTCATGAAGATAATTTCCTGTAAGAACGCACAGAAATGTTTAGCTTTCCTAGCTCATATTGTTGACACCAAAGTAGATAAGGTAAACCTAGAAAGTATTCCTATCGTTAATGAATATTCTGATATATTTCCTGATGAATTACCTGGTTTACCACCCCCTCGTCAAGTAGAGTTCAAAATTGAGTTAATACCAGGAACAACCCCTATTGCTAAGGCACCCTACCGTTTACCACCCACAGAAATGAAGGAATTAATGAGCCAACTTCAAGAACTACTGGATAAGGAGTTTATACGTCCTAGTATGTCACCCTGGGGAGCACTGGTTCTATTTGTAAAAAGAAAGATGGAAGGTTTAGAATGTGTATAGACTATAGGGAACTCAATAAGGTAACTATAAAGAATAGGGTATCCCCTACCCAGGATAGACGACCTATTTGACCAATTGCAAGGATCTAGTTACTTTTCAAAGATAGATTTAAGATCGGGATATCATCAGTTAAGAGTTCAAGATGAGGAAATACCAAAAACAACATTCAGAACTAGGTACGGACATTATGAATTTCTCGTAATGCCATTTGGATTAACTAATGCCCCGGTTGTATTTATGGATTTGATGAATAGGATATGTAAGCCTTATTTAGATAAATTTGTCATAGTTTTTATAGATGACATTTTAATCTATTCCAAAAATAAGGATGATCATGAACAACACTTAAGGTTGACTTTGGAGTTGTTAAGGAAAGAAAAATTATATGCAAAATTCTCAAAATGTGAATTCTGGAAAAGGGAAGTGCAATTCCTTGGAAACATAGTTAACCAAGAAGGTATACAAGTAGATCCAGCAAAAATAGAGGCTGTTAAGAAATGGGAAGATCCCAAACACCAACAGAGGTACGCCAATTCTTAGGGCTGGCCGGATATTATAGAAGATTCATAGAAAATTTCTCAAGAATAGCCCAACCTCTGACTGAATTAACTCAAAAGGATAAGCCTTACATTTGGGGAGAAAAACAAAAGGCTGCATTCGAACTCTTAAAAAGTAAATTATGTAGTGCACCTATCTTGTCATTACCAGAAGGGACTGATGATTTTATAGTATATTGTGACACGTCTCGTCAAGGATTCGGATGTGTATTTATGCAAACGGAGTAAAGTAATTGCCTATGCCTCCAGACAACTTAGGGAAAGTGAAAAGAATTACACTACTCATGATTTGAAATTAGGAGCAGTAGTATTTGCACTTAAGATCTGGAGACATTATCTGTATGGAACAAAATGTACAATATATACAGATCATAAGAGTTTACAACACATATTTGATCAGAAAATGCTGAATATGAGGCAAAGGAGATGGATAGAACTATTAAGTGATTATGACTGTGAGATCAAATACCATCCAGGTAAGGCAAATGTAGTAGCAGATGCATTAAGTAGGAAAGATAGAGTTAAACCATTACGGGTACGTGCCATGAGAATGTAACTACAATCAGATCTGTTAAATCAAATACGGGAGGCCCAACAAAAAGAAAAGGTGAAGATGAAAGGAAAAATGAAAGATTTGGAAGAAAGTACAAATGGAATTCTAAAATTCAAGGGGAGAACTTGGATACCCGATGATGATATACTTAGAAGAATCATTCTACAAGAGGCACATAAGTCGAAATATTCCGTGCATCCAGGAAATAACAAAATGTATAAAGATTTGAAAAGCCAATACTGGTGGCCTGGCATGAAGAGATCAGTCGGAGAATTTGTAGAAAGATGTGATACATGTTCAAGGGTTAAAGCTGAATACCAAAAACCTTCAGGATATCTGCAATAACCCGAGATTCCAGAATGGAAATGGGACCAGATCACCATGGATTTTGTAACTAAATTACCAAGAACCTCAAGTGGGTATGACATAATTTGGGTTATAGTAGATAGATTAACCAAATCAGCACACTTCTTGCCAATTAGAGAAGATTATAAAATGGAGAAATTAGCAAGGATTTACATGCGGGAAATTGTGTCCAGACATGGAATACCCATCTCAATTATATCCGACAGGGATAGTAGATTCACATCTAGGTTCTGGCAAATCCTACAAAAAGCTTTAGGAACCCAAATAAACCATAGTACAACATACCATCCACAAACAGATGGGCAAAGTGAAAAGACAATTCAAACATTGGAAGATATGTTGCGTGCTTGTGTTTTGGATTTTGGTGGTAATTGGGATATACATCTACCTTTGATAGAGTTTTCTTATAATAATAGCTATCATTCTAGTATTGGAACAGCCCCATTTGAAGCCTTGTATGGAAGAAACTGTAGATCACCGCTATGTTGGAATGAAATAGGAGATAGACAATTTATAGGCCCTGATCTAATTCAAGAAACATCTAATAAGATCAAGGAAATCAAAAATAAATTGAAGGCAACACGTGATCGACAGAAAAGTTATGCGAACAAAAGAAGAAAGCCATTAGAATTTCAAGTTGGAGATAAGGTTTATCTGAAAATATCACCCACAAAAGGAATCATTCGATTTGGGAAAAGGAGTAAATTAAACCCTAGGTATGTTGGACCATTAGAAGTCACTGACAAAGTTGGCCCAGTTGCGTATAGACTAAATTTACCCCAGGAATTAAGTGAAGTACACAACACTTTTCATGTATCCAACCTAAAGAAATGTCTAACAGATGAGACATTAAAAGTACCAATCCAAGAGATCAAGGTTCATAAGAAACATCAGTTTGTGGAAGAACCCATAGCCATCGTAGGCAAAGAGGTAAAGAGGTTAAGAAAGAATAAGATACCCATAGTGAAGGTTAGGTGGAATGCAAAAAGAGGACCAGAATTCACGTGGGAAAGAGAAGATGAAATCAGAAGAAAGTATCCCCATCTATTTTAAGTCAGTAATCAGATAAGTTCTTCTCAACTTTAAGTATTACTCTCCAAATAAATTTCGGGACGAAATTATTTTTACGAGGGGAGAATTTGACAATCCTAAAATTTAGGATTTCATACGTTAATATTTTACTAAACCATCGTATATATTATTCTATATTTAGTAACTCATTATAAATTATATGTGTTTATGTGTATAAATATATGTTATACGTATGCATGCTTGCATGCATGCACAAAATTTACGTATGCATGTATTCGAATACATAATCTTTTGATACTAAACCTTATGTGATCAAAATACATCAACCATATAACACCAAACAAACACCAAGTAAACCAAATACAATCCAATCACACACCACCATACAATACAACATCAAAAAGAATTTGACATCAAAACAAAACTAAGCAAAACCTAAACACTTAAACACCTAAACCTCAACATAAGCATAACCTAAGCTTTAGTATCGGTTCATTAGAACATTAAAAAACCCGATTAACAACTTAAATATTTAGCAATTAAAAGACTTGATGAGTCATTTGCCCTTGGCCGCCACCTAGCTCTAAGGGACACTCACCATGCCTTATTCCTTGCCACCTTATAAACCTAGTGCTATAGGGCAATGATGAGGTCTTCCCTATTAAACTTGGCCGAAGACTCCCCATGCCCACCATCTTCTCAAACAAACACAACCATTACAACTCTCTCGGTCACCACCTCTTCAACTGAATACCATCATCATCTTCACCTTCGGTCACCTCCACTCTTTCTCTTTAAAGCTCTCGGTTACTACTTCCAAACACCACCACCGAAAACAACTAACCACCACCAACTCAACTCTCATCACCACTCCATCACCTCTCGGTTAACACCATAACCAATCACCACCAACATCACCACTATCGGTTACCACTATAACATCACCACAATCGAACACCATCACCTTCCAAATCAACTTTTGCAATGAAATCACAACTTTGGGAGCTCAAGACATCCACACGAGTTGGAGCTTCGGAGAAAAAAGCTACTATCAGCTATCATCACCCACTTTCTTTGTCAAAATCAAGGTTTCATTCCCTAAAACATAACTAGTTAATCTTACCAAAGTATATATGTGTTTAAACAACACATATAACCAACCCTTATGATTAAACATACAAGTTCTTTACAAAATCTTACAAACATGTTAATTTTATCAAAAGTTAATAAGAAAAGTTTTATGAATCTGAAAGAAATAAGTAATTATTGATAATCAAAAGTTATATAAAGAAAACTTTCAATTAAGGGTTAAAAATTTATGTGCAACTTGTTAAATTCAGTTTATTATGTAACTGACTGTGATTGTGGGAACAAACATTGAAAATATGTTTAGCATATTAAAAAAAATATAGTTCTGCAAATTTTGATGCCATTTCTATAAGTGAAATAATTTATATAAATTATCTTAGTATTTGGAAGAAAATTTCATGCTGGAAGAACCGACCTTGGCAAATGATTGGAAAAATTATATGTTGATTTTTATGATTTCTAAGACTTGCAAGAGAACATTTTGTGGCCTAATTCGAAGTTATGAATGAGTTATGAAATTTGAAAGTTTCTGCCATATGAAAATCGGGAAAAATACTTAAATTTTAAGATAAATTATGAAAAATTTACAGAAAATATTATAACTAGAATAGAACAATCTATATAAAGATTATAATTTTTAGACATATCCTATTATTTTTACCAAATATTGTTAAAATAACAGAAATTAGGAAAATAGTCTCTGCTATGATTTAGGATCTAAGAAAAATTTAGGAAACTATAAATATTGTGATATATATATCTGGCAAAGTTTGATAATTTTTAGAGGTCCGAAGTATTTATGATAAATTGTTCAAATAATATAAAAATTATAGAAAATAAACTGTAAATAATTGGAATACGAAATTTTAATATGTTACGTCTGACTTTAGGACCCACCTGTAAAAATTTCGTAGTATATGTTTGATTATAATTTCTATAATGAATTTTATAGTTTGAGGTACTAAAAATGTTTAAAATAAACATTTTTCTAAACTATAAATATTTTTGTTTATGGATTATTATTGGGAGTAAGAGGTGAGATTCATAGCTTTATTTTTATTATTATAAACTTTTGGGGGAAAAAGCATACTGTTTTTATGAATTGATGCATTATTAAGATTTTTGAGATATACTGTCATTTATGTTACAACCATTAATTCGGATGTGGAACCGTTGGATAATATTGGTAGCGCTATTTAGGAATAATATGTCCTGCACCAACATGATGAGTGTTGTGATGCTATATTATCTGATTTTATGAATTATGTTATGACAGTTATGAATGATCTGATTATTAAGTAAGGTTTGGTTGTATCTGATGCATCAATAATATTTTGTTTAAGATAAATTTACGATCTCACCAACTTTATATTGACTATTTTGAGTATGTTTTTTTAAGAAATCATCATGACTAACAGCTTAATGTTCTCTTTTGATGTGTATAACGGCTGGGGAGAAATAATGGGAAAAGTCTGTGTTAATCTAACTGTGAACATGTATGATCTCGGCCTATCGGTGGATGCGCATTTCCATCATTACTGAAGATGTAGCAGTTAGATAATATGTTTGTAATAGGATTATATTTAGATCAAATTTTGACTGTTGTGTTTTGATGTAATCCTAACTTTATAATTATCTTTAATTTATGAACTAAATCATGTTATGTTTTGTTTTGCTGTGCTATCTGTTAAACTCCTTCAATCAATGAGTTCTGAACAAACAAGTCACATCCAAAGCATCTGACGCTTCCACCGGGATGTGACACTAGAGTCGGGTAAGATGGATTTTTTTATTAGGTATGCAGACTCATCGACCCATCGCCATCTCCATCGGAACTGATACACGTGTAAACATACATGTAAATATACAATTTTTATTATATTTTAGAGGATTTTTGTCGGCACTTTATAGGAATTTTGATGCTTAACGAAACAACTTTGTAGAAAATTAAAGAGAAAGAAGGTTAAGAAAGGGAAAACGTTGAAAAATGATGATATTTGGATCGACACAGAAAACGAGACAAGATTACTAACCTTTGAAGACCATGGCGGACCGCCAAGCTTATCAGTGGTGATGAAAGGGGTATCCAGAAACCCTACTTAATCTCATAGCGGATCGCCAAGAATACCATAACGGTCCGCCACGGACTCGGTCAACGACATAATAATGGATAATGATTGTGTGTTCAAACATGCTTAGTGGACTGCCAAGCTTTTCCTCAGCGGTCTACGATGGCCCGCTTGAAACAAACTTCCTTTTACTTCGGTTTTTGATGACTTTAAACAAAGATTTGGTTATTCATTCGGCATACCATCTTTCGGAATGATCGAAAGAAGCATTCAAAAGGTGTCAACTTTACAAAGTTTCTTGTTTATTGGTTCAAAATTGCACGGGAGTGAGTTTTGCCTAATTGATTTTAAAACTTGTGATTTTATGTCTTTGATCATGTAACTTGAATTATCTTACATCTTTGAATCATAAATGGATTTTTGGATGTTGTGTTATTAAGACCGGAACATGAAATAGCTTTTTAATACATTAACTTGGGGAGACCGAGAGATGATTTAGTTTAATTAAAACCAATAAGCTTCATTAGACTATTAGTAATTTATTATATGGGTTAGTGAGTTTGGGAATAGATCTAATATGTTTAGTTTATTCCAAAATAGTTAAATTTGTTTTGGTTACCATTGAGTCATTAAATTAGATTATAATTGAGAAGACAATATGTTTTTCTAATCTATGTAGTTTCCTTTTCATCACTAATCTTATTGATTATTTCTAGTTGTTTGCAAAATAATTGCATATTTAATAGTTTAATTTCTCTTTCAACATTTAAATAAAATTTATCATTTTTATAATTACGATAAAACTCAACAAAAGTTTATTATTAAGAGCCATTGATAGTGTGTTTGAGTTTGATTCCCGGACTTACTTAAACTACACTATATCAAGACCGAGAGGTTTGGTTTGATAATCTATTTTAAAACTTAAATTGTGAAAATCATTTATAATATTATATATAACGCCACCATCTTCCAATTCCGCTGCCCCATACCAACCAGTTTGGGTCGGTCCCAATTGGTTCCGGACGTTTATATTTATATATCTATTTTGTATAAGAAAATGTAAACATAAACCCATAGTATACTTAAAGTTTATTTCTTTTATTTAATACTTAAAAACTTGAAATACATCAAAAATATACAAGTCGTAATATTGATACATTTTTCACATCCTTTATATTTTACGACTCGTTGCTTGTTGTAATGTTTATATTCATCGCCCCTGGAGCCCGGTCAATTACGTAGGTGGTTATCAAACGCGACTTCATTGTCGGCCATTCCACGCGTCTATCCTCCTTCTATCTCGTCCTCGTATATCTCGGCTTCATATTTCAGTTCGCATTCATAGTGCTTGAATGGCAAGCTTTCTTGGATCAAAACGTCTGTCATTTTCTCCTAAACCACATGAATGTTACAAATTTTCTTCGTTTGTCATCAAAGCTTGACTTCGAGACAGTTCATCTCTTAATGCCTTTCAATATTGCAAAGTTATGTTTGCATCTTTTAAAAGAAAAAGTTATGATAAAACTTCCAATGAGCATTGTTCGAACCGCTCTTCAGCTCACATTAATCAAAGTTGCACCACATATTCTTGGTTTCTTTTTGTAGGAAGGACTAGAACCACCATATTGTTTGAAGATGCATCATAACCAATAATAGATTGATCACTTGATGAAGTCATTTAAGAGTTTTTTTCAAACATCATGAAAGAATTGAGTTCTTTAGGTTTTAGTGACCAGATAGTGTTTTACGTTGTTGTGATTCAGTTAAAACACACACTACATATTTAAACAAACTTAAGATGTCAAATAAAAAAACACCAAAGACCAGTATAAAAGGGGCTCAAATGGTAATATTACCGTTGGTAATGGCTATAGAATAATATTGGTTTGAAAACCAGTCTGCTACGAATAAGTAGAGGAAAGAACCAATGTAGGACCCAGTGGTTTTACTCGGTTTTGGCGAAACTAGTTTTTTGGGCAACATTAAGTCAGGTTTTGAGTTAGCTTGGATTTACAAACCGGTTTTTTACCACCTCTATCGAATAGTACACACACTAGTCGACTCACCTATATAATCTCTCACCCAAATAATCTCATATTCGTTCTACAAGACCATTGGTGTTTCATGTATGTATGTATGTATGTATGTATGTATGTATGTATGTATGTATGTATGTATGTATGTATGTATGTATGTATGTATGTATGTATGTATGTATGTATGTATGTATGTATGTATGTATGTATGGTATGTATGTATGTATGTATGTTATGTATGTATGTATGTATGTATGTATGTATGTATGTATGTATGTATGTATGTATGTATGTATGTATGTA
>CM046033.1:49188847-49208847 GCA_025215565.1 Flaveria ramosissima | reverse complement strand
GTTCTCTTGTTCTGTCTCTTACTTGTTACTTGTGTTATTAGTATCATTATTGTGGTTAATCCAGTTTGCTGTTTGATTAAGTTTGGTTAATCTCCTCTTTGTGTTGTAAGTGACCACCCTTCACCGGTCCTGCAATTGGTATCAGAGCTTGTCAGGCTCTTGATATAAGATCTCACCATCTTAAGATCCCTCACACACACAAATACTAAACTTTCAAATGGCATCCATTTCAAAGACTGATATGGAAACTGGAACCATGAACAAGTCCCCACTGATCACTCTTGATGACTTTGATACCTGGTGTATGAGAATGGAAGGTTTCATCAGGTCTCTAGACTCAAGAATGTGAGAGTCTGTTAAAATGGACCTTTCATACCCAGCACTCCTTCTGCTACTGGTGCTGGTATGATCCCCAAAGATGTGGCTAACTACTCTGATGAAGATAGGAAGAGAGTAGAGATTGATAGAAAAGCCATGACTGCTCTTCAAACTGCTCTTCCAAACTCTGTGTACAGAGGTTTCAAGAAGTGCAAAACAGCTAAACAGCTGTGGGATGCACTAAAACTGATGTATGAAGGCTCCTCTGAAGCCAAGGAGAACAAGAAGGATCTCCTAAAGCAGCAGTTTGAAAACTTCACCTTCAAAACAGGTGAAACCATGACTCAGCAATACTTTAGGTATGTTGAGATAGTGGATACCCTTATGGATGGAGGAGTTCCTCTTGAAAACAGAGACATTGTAAGGAAGTTCATGTCCTCACTTCTTAGGCAATGGACACACTATTGTGTGGTGATCAAGAGGACTGAAAATCTCAAAACTCTTACTCTGACAGAGTTATATGGGATTCTCAGTGGCTACCAGATGGAGATGAACATGCAAGGTTCATCTAGCAACTCCAACAATCAATTGGGTTCAGCCCTGCATGTGGTTGAAAGGGATAGCATAGAACCCCAACATCATCTCAATGCTACCCTGACAACTCACCAAAGGGTCCTTTCATCACCTTCCTAGAGACACCCAGGGAGAACTACACTCAAGGAAGCCCATTCCAAGAGACAAGCTCTTCTCAAGCCTTTGTGTCTTCTGATGAAAGTTATGGCAACTCTCTTTTCACTCTTGAAGACCTGGATTGTATCCATCTAGATGATCTAGAATATATGGAAATAGTCCAGCAGATGGCTCTTCTCACTCATAGAGCCAAGAAGTTCTACAAGAGAACTGGAAGGAGGTTTCAAGCAATGCAACCAGTGGAAAGTTTGGCTTGGATAAAAGCAAAGTCAAGTGTTACAACTGTAACTTGATGGGCCACTTTGCTAGAGAGTGTAAGGCACCTAAAACAAATGGTGGCCAAGCACAAACTAGACCAAACTACACTGACAAAGCCCCTCAGAATGAGAAGCCAACGCAACAAGCTGCTGTTGCTGTTGAAGAAGGAGGCTTTGACTGGAGCTTTCAGGTGGAAGATGCTTCTCCAAACCAAGCACTAATGGCAGATCATGATGAAGCCAAGGTATTGGAACATCTTATTACTCCTGAATGCATTGCTAAAGTTAACAGATACAGGTCCTATAACTTGGAGATGAGATCTGATCTTGAGTCCTTAAACATTTTAAAATCTGATTTTAGAAAGTCTAAAAATGATTATAAACTAAAGATAGAGGATTTAGAGAAAACCATTTCAGTTCTAAAACATGAGCATACAGATTTTAGGACTCAAATCAAAGGTCTCATAACCAAGCTGACTGAGTGCCAGGCTGAGCTTGTGATCAGCAAAGCCAGGGCAGAAAAGAGTGTTCTTGAAGAAGAGACGTTCAAGAACATGATATCCTCATCCCTGCACAACAAGGTGTGTTATCAAAATAGACAGGGATTGGGATCCAATGAGATAGCTCCTCCACACATAATCTTGTCTGTAAGATCTCCTAGGTGTGAAACTTGTGAAGATGAGCTTCCTTTCATAGATCCTATAAGTGAAGAGGATGAAAAGAGATAGTGAATAATTCCTCTGAGAAGAGTGAAGAGGAGGATTCTAAGAAGGGCCACTATCCTTCTGAGGAGAAGAAGATTACTGTGATGTCCAAGTCAATGAGAAAGAACTTGATCTGGAAGAGCAAAAGAAAAGCAAAGAAGGCTCAAGAGATCAAGCTACTTTTGACTCTAAGCAGAAACAAGTCTTTATCTCTACAGGGTTTGAAGTAGTAAAGACTGAAGACATCAACCAAAACTCTTCAGCTAAGAGTTCTGGTTCTTGTTCAAATCATCTCAATACCAAGAAGAAGACAATTCTGCTGTGTACCACTGCTACACAGCCTGGACCATCAAACTCCAAGAACAGTTCCTAGCCCATAAGAACTGTTTCAGCATCTGCAAAGATGAAGGTGGAGAAGGGATGTGACCAAAGACAGTCTTGTTCTCATAAGAGACTCTTGTGAAGAAGAAAATGTTGTGTGTCATGTGTGAAAGTACCTCTCACATTGCTAAGGATTGTCCATACAATCCTAAAAGTACTGTTCATATGACCAAGACAAAGACTTCATAGAGTTTCAAGAAGATTCAAGCTTCGGAAGGAAAGTCTTTTTCCTTCGAAAGCTCCAAATCAAAGAAGAAGGCAAATGGGAAATTACCTTCGGAAGAGAAGTTGGTCTCGGAAGAAAGGAATTCTTCCGAAGCACTGAAGTCTGCTGCAGTGACTGTAGAATCTTCCGAAGGTTCAGTCATCAAAACTTCCGAAGTCCCAAAAGCTTCCGAAGTTTTGAAGGTCAAGTCCAAGACTCTAAAGGTGATGTGGAAGTCTAAGAAAGACCAAGTGACTGAAGTTTCTCCATCAACAACAGCTCAAGATCCTTCTAGCACAACCATAGGATCTATTACTGTTGCATTACCTTCTATTATACTTAGTGAGCCCAAGACAAGTAAGGCTTGGGTTTCCAAATGTAACTAATCATTTTCTTTGTGCAGGAACAGCTCAAGACAAACAAGAATGTCTGGATCATTGATAGTGGCTGTTCCAGGCACATGACAGGCAATAGGTCACTACTCCATAACTTTGAGAGGATTGATGGAGGACTAGTTGCTTTTGGAGGAGATGAAGGTGGTTACATTTCTGGAAGGGGCAAGGTCACAAATGGTAAGCTCAGCATTGAAAAGGTAAAGTTTGTCAAGGAGCTTTGGTACAATCTTCTGAGTGTATCCTAATTTTATGATCAGAGTCATAACATGCTCTTTACTGAGCATGAGTGCATTGTTCTCAAGCCTGGAGTGGTCATTCCTCATGAGCACATCCTGCTTAGAGCCTCCAAGAAAGGGAACATGTACAAGATGGACTTGCAAGAAACATCTCCCTCGGAGAAGTTTCATGCTTTCTGTCTAAAGCAAATAGTGATGAGTCTTTCCTATGACATAAAAGAATATGCCATGTAAACTTTAAGAACATGAATAAACTAATTAAACATGATTTGGTAACTGGAATGCCAAAGAAAGAGTTTACAAGTGATGATCATTGTATTGCATGCCTGAAAGGGAAGCAACATAAGGTATCTCACAAGCCTAAGGAAAGGAACTCCATCACTACTCCCCTACATTTATTACATATGGATCTCTTTGGCCCCACCAGTGTAATGAGTCTAAGAAGGATCTCTTATTGTTTGGTGATCACAGATGATTTTACAAGATTCACTTGGGTTTTCTTTCTTAGAACTAAGGATGAGACCCCTGAGATTCTGAAGAATTTCATCTTAAAATTGAGAATCAAAGTGATCACAAGGTCAAAACCATAAGATGTGATCAAGGGACTGAATTCAAGAATCAAATCCTTGATACGTTTTGTGATGAAAAAGGTATTACAAGACAATATAGTGCTCCCAGGACTCCTCAGCAAAATGGTGTTGCTGATAGGAGAAATAGGACACTAATTGAAGCTGCAAGAACTATGTTGTCTGACTCTAAACTGCCCATCACCTTCTGGGCAGAGGCAGTAAACACTGTTTGCTATGTGCAAAATAGAGTTTTAGTAGTTAAGACACATGGTAAGACTCCTTATGAACTTTGGCACAAGAGAAAACCTTTCATTGGTTTTCTCAGGTCATTTGGATGTCCTTGCACCATCTTGAATACCAAAGATCAAATTGTCAAATTTGCTGAGAAATCAGATGATGGACACTTCATTGGATACTCTTCCCAAGCTAAAGCTTATAGAGTATACAATCTCAGAACTAGAATTGTTGAGGAGTCAGCCAATGTGACTTTCAATGAACACACACCCTGTGTGGCTGGTTCTGGTCCTGATTGGATTTTTATCTTGATTTAGTTACCAGCTATTTTAACAAATCTTGTGAGAATGTTTCAGGATCTGCAGAAAATTTAAATACAGGTGATCCTGATCCAAGATTTGAGCTAGGAAGACCTTCAACTCATACATCTTCAGCTCCAGTTGGAACTACTTCAGCAAATGAGGTTTCTATCAGCACTACAATGACAAATTCAGCTGATACATCTGGGGTGCCTTCAAATTCCAGCTCAGAGGCTCCACAACCAGATAAAGATACCTCAATTGTGGAAGTCAACAATGGTGATGGTGAAAGTGATCAGGAATTCCTTGATGCTAATAACCACACCATAGATGAACATCAATGATGTCACACACTCATTGGATCAAGTGAAACTTGATAAGTGTGGTGCTGTGGAGGGTGAATCATCTATGCCAGATCTAAATTTCTCAAATTTGGATCTTTCTCAGCAACTTGTTGTGATCCTTCAACTTAGGATCCACAAGTCTCACCCCACCACAAACATCATTGGAGATGTTGTCACAGGGGTAAGAACAAGAGGACAAACCCATGAAGCAAATGTTTGTCTTCACTCATGTTTCTTATCCCAGATAGAGCCAAAGAAAGTTGATGAGGCTCTAAAGGATGGAAGTTGGGTTGAAGCTATGCAACAAGAGTTGCTTTAATTCAAAATGCAAAAAGTTTGGAACCTTTATCCTCTTCCTCATGGGAAGACTACCATTGGAACCAAATGAGTGTTTAGGAATAAGAAGGATGATAGAGGCATAATCATCAAGAATAAGGCAAGACTAGTTGTTCAAGGATACACACAAGAAGAAGGGATTGACTACACTAATGTCTTTGCTCATGTAGCAAGATTAGAAGCTGTTAGAATATTCCTGGCATTTGCTGCATCCAAGAACTTCAAGGTCTTTCAACTTGATGTGAAGTGTGCTTTTCTGTATGGAGTGATTGATGAAGAGGTGTATGTCAAACAGCCACCTGGTTTTGTAGACCCTGATCATCCTGATTATGTCTGCAAGCTTGACAAAGCTCTTTATGGGTTGCATCAGGCACCCAGGAAGTAGTATGAGACATTGTCTAAGTATCTTTGTAAACATGGATACATGAGAGGTACTATAGATGGAACTCTCTTCATCAAAGGACAGGGAAATGACTTATTGCTAGTTCAAGTGTATGTAGATGACATCATCTTTGGTTCAACTGATCCAAAGCTGTGCAAAGACTTTGAGAAGCTGATGAAAGACTGATTTGAAATGAGTGCAATGGGAGAACTCAATTTCTTTCTGGGAATTCAAGTGAAGCAAGTTAAAGATGGCATCTTCATAAGTCAGTCAAAGTATGTTCAGGACATACTCAAGAGGTTCAACATGACTGATTGTAAGATTGCTAAGACACCCATAGGCAGAAACCACTCCTTTGGACCTGATCTTGAGGGGGAGTGTGTAGATGAACACTTATACAGGGCTATGATTGGGTCTCTTATGTATCTTACAGCTAGCAGGCCTGATATCATGTTTGCTACATGTATTTGTACAAGATATCAAGCCAATCCTAAGATGTCTCACCTCATCACTGTCAAAAGGATTTTAAGATACCTTAAAGGTGCTTCAACACTTGGTTTGGTATCCAAAGAATCCTGACTTCAATCTGTATGCTTATACAGATAGTGATTATGGTGGTTGCAACATGACTGCAAAGTCTACATCTGGGGATGTCAATTCCTTGGTGGAAGGGTTGTCTCATGGCAATGCAAGAAACAATCTTGTGTGTCTGCATCAACTGCTGAGGCTGAATACATTGTTACTGCAAGTTGTTGTGCTCAAGTGCTTTGAATTCAAAATCAGATGCTGGACTATGGATTTACCTTCAAGGAGACTCCTATCCACATAGACAACAATAGTGCTATCTCTATCATTGAGAACCCTGTGCAGCACTCAAGGACCAAACATATAAATATCAGGTATCACTTAATAAGAGATAACTATGAAAAGGGATTAATTAAACTAGCCAAAGTTCATACAGATGAACAAAATGCTGATCTGTTTATAAAAGCTTTTGATGAACAGACATTTAAATATCTAATATCAGCTATTGGGATGATTAACTTTGAGTAGATTTTTTTTTCTTAAAACTAATTCTAATTATTTCTTAAAATTATGTGTGTCCTATGTTGTCTAGTTCATCACTTTCATAAGCTCATGTTTTCTTTGGATATAAAATCCTTTTTGAATTTCCTTAGATTCTTGAAAATTTCTGATTCTTCGGAAGATATATTTTTACTTTCGGAAGTAAATCATGTCTTCAAAATAAATAATTGTCTAAGAAATTTTACCTTCGGAAGAAGTCTCAATCTATTTTCCGAAGCTTAAATACTTGTCTCAGACACTTATTTGTTTTTAAGGACTTTTTCCTTCCGAAGCAAAATTAACTCTCGGAAGCTTTGTTGTTTTATAAACTAAGCATTCAAGTGTTTATTTCTCTTCCGAAGCAAAATTTTCAAGATTCTCTGGAAAATCTTCCGAAGTCATTTTAGCTTCGGAAGATTTTTCAATAAAACTTCCGAAGATAATTTACCTTCGGAAGCTTTTCGAATTCCAAGAAAACTACTTTTTGAGCAAAAGTAAACTACTTTTTCAGAGGTGGGACCGACATTCAGATTTCAAAGTTTATCCTCTTTCATTAACTTTGGTTCAAATCCTTTTCACATAAATACCCAACGGTTCCCCCTCTCCCTCACTATCTTCTTCAATTCTACTATTCCTCAAACCTAATTCCCAAACCGCCTTTGCTTTTCACCTTTCTTCATCCTTAAGCTTCTCAAATGGCCAACCTTAATCATAGAAACAACCCAGATTCTCCATGCAACTTCACAGGCAACACAACCAGGTTGCTCTGTTAAGCTCTGAGAAAGATGAAAGTTTCTCAGAGATTTTCCAGTTCTTAGCTCTATCAAATTACTTCACCTCCCTAACCATTGATCCTACTCTCTATGAGGATCATGTGCTTGAATTTTGGAAGACCTGCCAAGAGGTCATCATGGATGGGGAGAAGGCACTGTCTGCCACAGTGCAAGGGAGGACAATCTTCATCACTCCGGCCATCATCAACACTCATTTGCAGCTGGATGATGAAGAAGGTGAGTTGTCCTTCCCAAAGGAAGTTGTCAATCATTCCTTTGAGCAGATAGGCTATGAGGGAGATTTCTCTGTAAAGACCTTCAGAAAGGGAAGGTCTCATCCTAGTGGATATACCTACTCCATATGGTTATTCACAGCTTGTCAAACAAGCATGGAGGGTGGGACCAGATTCCTGAGGATCTCTCCTTCATAGTGCATGGAATGGTTCAAGGGGTCAAGTTCAGGTACTCTCAATTTGTCTATACCAATTTGCTTGCTAACTTGGACTCCTTAGAGTATTATATGTTTCCTAGATATGTTCAGCACATTCTCAACTGTGAACTGGGCTCACAGTTGAGGGAAACAAATAATATTCTTAAATTGGGAGAGATGAAGCCCGGCATCTTTAAAATCATGAAGAAGCCAATTGTAGGCTTCTCAGGGGTAGAAACAGTCTTTGTCCCCAAAATGTTAGAGCTCATTGCTCAAGGTGACAACCTAGCAACACAAGCTAGTGTTGAACCCACATCTTCTACCTCTCTATCACTAAAAAGGCCTCAAGTAACCCTCACCTACCAAAGAAAATCCAAACGAACCCCTGCTCAAGCTATTGAGTCTGTGCAGTCCCCATATACTCACCTATAAAGGAGGAAGTGGACACTAGAGCTCCCACTTCCCCTGAGGAGCAAACCACTCCCATCTCTTCAACAATCAAGGCTGAGG
Organism: Flaveria ramosissima; assembly: GCA_025215565.1. Classification (NCBI taxonomy): domain Eukaryota; kingdom Viridiplantae; phylum Streptophyta; class Magnoliopsida; order Asterales; family Asteraceae; genus Flaveria; species Flaveria ramosissima. The sequence goes on along the minus strand of CM046033.1, from coordinate 49,200,719 downwards.
TTCCTCATGCTCACCCTGATGAGCTCACAAGCCCAACTGCCTTAAGCCTTCACTCTGAGTCTCAACACTCAGGTAACAACCTTCAGGGGACAGTTACCATCCCCAGCCTTTAGATCTAAATCAACCCATTCCCAACCTATCCTTCTATACTGATGAAGACTTAGGATTCAGTGAGTACCATGAGTCTCTCTTCTCTTCCCCTACTCAAAGAGAGATGAGTACTCCTGAGTCTCCTTAGTCTAGCCAAAATCAGTCACCTGTAACTGAGGTGGATACTTCTAAACCTGTTCAGGATATCCATATGGAAGAGGCTCTTACTTTTACAAGTGATTACATTATTAAGACATCAACCATGGAAACTCAGCCCATGGCAAAAAGGGGGAGAAAGTCATTGCAGCCACAGAACCTGGGAGTTCCTCACAGAGAATGGACATTGAGGACTCACCATCCTCACTTGCAATTGTGCATTCTCAGCAACTTCCTCAAGTTCACATTAATGTGGACTCTATAGACTCTATCATCAGGAGTCTCTTTGAGGAAGGTATACCAAGGGCTATGTCATCCTCACCTCAAGGAACTTCAAACTACATCATTGGGTGGATGTATGATGCTGATAGAAGAGCTCTTATTTTTCACAGAGTTCAAGGGCAACAAGAAGTATTTGATTTTCAAACTTTGAACTTCTATGAAGGTCTGGATCTAGTCAACATGCCACTTGTCAACCCAAGCAACTCAAGACAAGCTGACAAATTGACTCAAAGAATCCAAGACAGGATCACTACAGAGTTTAGCTTAAGAAGGAGACTTAGGCAATCAGGTAATGTCATCGGTTAACTGGATGTTGAGGCAGACCCTAAGATTAGTTTCATAGGGGAAACCTTGACTGAAGGCCCAGTGGTAGAACCTGAGACCCCTGTCTCATCATCATCAACTGCTGCAGAGATCCACATTCTTTCTGAGACACCTGCTGGTGAAGGTGCTTCTCAACCTCTCTCTGGCCAGAGCATGGATGCTACACCAAGCAATAAAGGCCAAACCTCTATCCACCCTGAGTCACAAAGGTCTGTGGGTGACAAAGGAAAAAGGATGTTGACTCCTGAGGAAATTGTAACATCCGCCATTTTTCCAAGTTAAAACCCAAACCCGAACTCATTTTGAGCTTCCATTATTAATTTACTTAATAAATGGATCAAATACATTAAATATGTAATCAACTTATTGATTGATAAATAATTATTTTTCATAAAATTATAAATTTTATTAATCATGTTACAAAAAAATAACTAAATGGAAAAGACTTATTAAAACTTATAAAGTTATAAAATGAATTTTAATAAACTTATATAAAGTTTTATTAGTAATTATGAATTTTAAATACAGAAAATAAATAATCAAATTATAAAGTTTATAAGTTTTATAAAAGTTATAAAGATTAACAAAAAAAAATTTGATTTATTATTCAAATTGGTTTTATAAAGTCTATAAATATTTTATAAAAAAAGTTGTTAAAATTAGAGTCTTCAAGAATTTATATTTTAAATTATAATTATTCTTTTATTTATTTAAATTATTTAACTTTATATTTATTTCAAATTCCAATCATAACTCCCTTTTAAAAGACTTATAAATCACCATTAACACCATTCATAACCTCCTCCTAACCTCAAGTATAAAAGCAAGGCTTAGGCCTCACTTTCATTTGCTCATTCTCTAAAAATCTCATTCTCATATCTTTCTTTTATCTATTGGTTATGAACAATTTGAAGAATTTTATTTTACAAGAGATTTCAAGAATTCTTTATACTAAGGTAATCTTTTATTTTATATTATACATTTTAATCATCCTAACATCCAATTATTTTCATGACTTTATGTTCTTACTATTATTCTTTCTTTTACTAAATCTCTATTTATTTTAATCATTAACATTTTAATAATCACTAACCTTATAACAATCACTAACATCCCTAAATTAAGCTAACAACATACTAACATAAACAAAGAATCCCGTTTGCATATGGACGGCTATGCCGCCGCATTCGGTTATTCAACAAGATTATTGTTCTAAATGATGGCTAAGCCAAAGTATTAGAACATTTTTATAACTCAAATAAAGACTAATATACCATATATTGACATAATAAAATGTCTAACCCGTTTCATGCTTTAAGGATTTTAAAAGTGCACATAAGTGCCTTACTACAATTCTGGCAGAATATAATGTTACTTCAACCGACCATAACTTGATCATAACAAACTAAATGTGAGTAAAATCAGACTCCAATATTAAGCTAATTGAATTAACTTTTCAACGACAGTTTATACGTCTTCAAACTCAATCGGACGACTCAACAATAGCCTTTACAAGATAAGTGCGCATTTCAGCACCTTCTGTCTTGTGCTGCTTGTTTGACCTATTTAAAGATCTTTTCATAAAATTGTTTCTGAATGAAAGTTGTCCGGGAGACTTTGAACTAGTCAAGTATAAATTTTTATAATTTTATAAAACCGTTTGCTATTTTAAAAACCTGTTCAAACACGTATCAAACATTCTGTCCAGAATCTAAAATTGGTACAATAATCATTTATCAATCTACCTTTCGCTTATTGGTATTCCTAAGCGTCCTAACTTCTCGTAATGAATCCCAAACTCAAGTTATTGTATCTTTTTATCATTTAGGACATCACCTTTTACTCTTAAACATCCAAGCGTTCTTATGTACTCTACAACCATCACTATTATTGTGAGTTTTCCATGTGAGTATTTCCATACCCCTTTTTGCTTATTTTCACACTTTGGGGTGAAACATGTTAACTTATACTATTGCACTTGTAAACTTATTTGAGACTTGTAAACCTATGACAATTCATCTTGCAAAGTTGTGGTTAGTTGAACTTTTGTGGTTACCATGTTATGGCGTTATATGTACAATCATTAACTATTGCTAGCCCAGCGAAGTCATAGATCTATGGGCAAGACAAGCCTGCTTTGGTTGATCCAAGTACACTTAGCTGATCGTATATACTTTTAAACGTTTGAGACTTGTAAAACTTTGTCGAGGTTTGATTGTTGCATTGTTCATAACATCCCTAATCACTTGATTCACTAACTTATGACTTGAATTGCCATCTTTTATATACTTATGTACTGAAAACTATGGAATGCTCACCAACATTTTTATGTTGACTTTTTATTTTTTAACATGTTTCAGGTATACCTCAAGTTTGATATCTATACTTTGAAGCTTGCACATTTAGAAATGGACCTAGATAAATAAATAAAATAAGAATGATTTGTTACATTCTATGTTATGCTTTTATTTTCTTTAAGACTTATGTTTGAAATGTGACAATTGAAACTTATGTTTAAATTATATTTGGATTATTAATAGCGTTATGTGGCTGTGAACGATCTTAACTCTCACTCCTCGACGTTTCCGCCGTCAAGGTTGGGGTGTGACAGATTGGTATCAGAGCCCATAACTATAGGGATTTAGGTTATTAGAAATGGTGACCTAGACTATAGTTGCATGAACCTTATAGAAAGATCCTTATACCTTTGTGCTTACATGTTGTTTGCATGCTACATAATGCTATGCCTTTTTGTGCAACTTGATGCCTTAGCATAGGATTGCCTTATGTATGCTTAAACTTAGTTACTTGTCTCCCAAACTTAATTTTAACTCTTTGACTCTCCCCGACAAATGAACTCCTTAAATCTATTCTTGGCAACATGTGGAATCTACACTTATCATCGTGGGATCAATTCCTTAGACTCTATGCCTAATCTATGAACATCTCATCAAGGTTTTTGATTTCATAAACCAAAGAAATTTGTGTGACACATAGACACCTGTATTCTGGATTTCCTGGCAAAAGGCCTTCGGGCTAAGGCAAGCATATCGTATAAATCTCATTGCGAGACCAGTTATGCTTACCTGGGGATTTCTGGGATGAGTGATAAACTATGGTCAATATACACAAATCTCTAAGGCAAATGGGTCAATTTACCTTGACGTGTCAACGATTCCAAATGGTAATGCGTTACCAAATGGAACCATCCTCTTTGTATCTTAAAAATCTTTGATTCTTTGAACTGGTATCTCTTCATTCTTATCATACATAATGTTCCTGTTATTATTGAACCTATCCTACATTTCAACTCTTACATTCAAACACCGTTATACGTTGAGCGTTTTATGTAACTATTTCTATATCTTGACCAACGTGAACATGGATCTTAATATACCCAAAGATATTGGGAATCTAAACCAAATGGTCCTCAAAAACTTTAAACCGTTACTTATGGTTCTCAAGTCTTCTTAAGGATGTGTCCCATAACTAAGAACATGCAATGCTATAGGTGGAATTCCTACATCTCGAGATACTTTGTCTAGGCAAAGTGTAAATGGTGATTTGACTCGATCATTGAATCCATTTACTGGACTCGAAACCCTTGAGATGAGTGGTCACTTATAAGTACGCATGTCTTTAATAAGGTTATGGTTGATCTCGTATCTTGAGAAGTCCATGTATTCCCTTCGATTGTGAATCGAATGTTCACATCTCATTATGATGTCGAATCATTCTTGTCCTTGATTTTGCCTTCCTGATTTAAATTATTCAAGATTTTTACACCATCATAACAAATTCTGCTATCTCGAACTTTGATCTTAAGTTGTAAGCATGATTTTTCCTTTTGTTACATTGATGAAACTTGAAATTTTCCGAATTTCTAATTGATACTATTTTCCTTTCGTCGTTAAGTCAAACTCCGTACCGTCTGCACCGTGAGAGATGCAAGTGTTTGCAAGCCAACTTATGACTAAGAACACTCGTATCTCCTAAATGATTCTAACTCATCAAAACAGGGGTGATTCCCTTATTTTGATGATTTTCTATTCGTTTCAATAAATGGTTTCCAATTGTGATTTATAAAATTTCATCCTCTGGATCGGGGTGATTTCCTTATCCCGAGGATTGACTTCAATTATTTTCGTTGGAATGGCATTTCGCAAATGACATGATCTCACCAAAATAGGATTGAAACCCGTACTTTGGTGACAAATGTCAATCTTCGATTGTTTTCTTGCTATTATGAAATTCAATCATCAAGATAGGCGTAAATTCCATACCTTGATGATAATATCATCTTTAAGAATTGTATTTGTTCAAATGAGACGTCTTCATCAAAGTAGGAGTGAATTCTGGATTTTGATAAAGAAGTTCATCTTGTTATATTTTGTTTTTGTAAAACTTCACCGTTAAGATAGGAGTGATTTCCCTTACCTTAACGGTGAGTTACCTCGTCTTATTTTTGTGGATCCTCAACAAGGAGTTGGGATCGAACTTTTTGATTGGTAAGTTAGTGGTCATACCTTGGGAATACACCATCAAGTTAGGAGTGAAAACCACACCTTGATGACTATTCTCATTTTTTTTGATCTCCAACTTACCAAGGTTTTAATCAAGTGACAAGAAACATGTAGTAACTTGAAGGGTGAACCAATGTTAGTGTTTGGACCTATCAAGCCAAAGCATGATTTCTGAACTTGAAAGGAGACCCGAACACTCTAGGTTGATTTTGATTCCGAGCTTGGAGCATTTAAATTCTTAAATCGATTTCATTCCCTTTATCCTCATGTTTTGATTTGATCTAGCTATATGGAACCATTTATTCTTTACTTATCGACTTTCATTTTGAGTTATCATCAAAACCTGATTGCGCGATGGTAGCCTTCTTAAACAATCTTTCTGCTAAATAAAGACATTATCAACTTGTGTTCATGTCTTTCTAGACACACAAATGTTCTTAGCTGTGTTTATGGGTTTGTTGAACTGTGTATGCAAACTGTACTTGGAAATTTGCTACCTTGCAAAACATGGTTACAAATGCATTTCTTATTGTTTGCGTCACTTCTTGAATCGCTTTTGAATCCTTAACCTTGGAAATCTTTAAAATTCTATCTTGATTTCGATCTACGAGACTCGTTATTGTGACGCGGATATGGAGATTCATAAATTTTCGTAATTTGTAGTCATGGGTTTGGCATAAAAGAAAAGACATAACTTGGTATATGTCCAAGTGTCTCACCTCCATATATGACAAAACCTTTCTAACCGTCTTGAACCATTTAAAATACAAACGTTTATCAACTAAAAATTTTAAGTTAATAATCTTGTATCGTTTGTCAAGAAACACATGAAATAATGAACTATAAAACTTGACAAACTTAAGCATAACAAAACATTATAATTAAAACTTGTTGAATTTAAACGCCTCCAAGAGTTCACCTGTGAACGTGAAATGAAATCCAAGTCTTCTCATCTTCTTGAAACTTGTCTTCTCGTGATTAAATTTCGGGACGAAATTTCTTAAAGTAGGGGAGACTGTAACATCCGCCATTTTTCCAAGTTAAAACCCAAACCCGAACTCATTTTGAGCTTCCATTATTAATTTACTTAATAAATGGATCAAATACATTAAATATGTAATCAACTTATTGATTGATAAATAATTATTTTTCATAAAATTATAAAGTTTATTAATCATGTTACAAAAAAATAACTAAATGGAAAAGACTTATTAAAACTTATAAAGTTATAAAATGAATTTTAATAAACTTATATAAAGTTTTATTAGTAATTATGAATTTTAAATACAGAAAATAAATAATCAAATTATAAAGTTTATAAGTTTTATAAAAGTTATAAAGATTAACAAATAAATAATTTGATTTATTATTCAAATTGGTTTTATAAAGTCTATAAATATTTTATAAAAAAAAGTTGTTAAAATTAGAGTCTTCAAGAATTTATATTTTAAATTATAATTATTCTTTTATTTATTTAAATTATTTAACTTTATATTTATTTCAAATTCCAATCATAACCCCCTTTTAAAAGACTTATAAATCACCATTAACACCATTCATAACCTCCTCCTAACCTCAAGTATAAAAGCAAGGCTTAGGCCTCACTTTCATTTGCTCATTCTCTAAAAATCTCATTCTCATATCTTTCTTTTATCTATTGGTTATGAACAATTTGAAGAATTTTATTTTACAAGAGATTTCAAGAATTCTTTATACTAAGGTAATCTTTTATTTTTATATTATACATTTTAATCATGCTAATATCCAATTATTTTCATGACTTTATGTTCTTACTATTATTCTTTCTTTTACTAAATCTCTATTTATTTTAATCATTAACATTTTAATAATCACTAACCTTATAACAATCACTAACATTCCTTAAATTAAGCTAACAACATACTAACATAAACAAAGAATCCCGTTTGCATATGGACGGCTATGCCGCCGCATTCGGTTATTCAACAAGATTATTGTTCTAAATGATGGCTAAGCCAAAGTATTAGAACATTTTTATAACTCAAATAAAGACTAATATACCATATATTGACATAATAAAATGTCTAACCCGGTTCATGCTTTAAGGATTTTAAAAGTGCACATAAGTGCCTTACTACAATTCTGGCAGAATATAATGTTACTTCAACCGACCATAACTTGATCATAACAAACTAAATGTGAGTAAAATCAGACTCCAATATTAATCTAATTGAATTAACTTTTCAACGACAGTTTATACGTCTTCAAACTCAATCGGACGACTCAACAATAGCCTTTACAAGATAAGTGCGCATTTCAGCACCTTCTGTCTTGTGCTGCTTGTTTGACCTATTTAAAGATCTTTTCATAAAATTGTTTCTGAATGAAAGTTGTCCGGGAGACTTTGAACTAGTCAAGTATAAATTTTTATAATTTTATAAAACCGTTTGCTATTTTAAAAACCTGTTCAAACACGTATCAAACATTCTGTCCAGAATCTAAAATTGGTACAATAATCATTTATCAATCTACCTTTCGCTTATTGGTATTCCTAAGCGTCCTAACTTCTCGTAATGAATCCCAAACTCAAGTTATTGTATCTTTTTATCATTTAGGACATCACCTTTTACTCTTAAACATCCAAGCGTTCTTATGTACTCTACAACCATCACTATTATTGTGAGTTTTCCATGTGAGTATTTCCATACCCCTTTTTGCTTATTTTCACACTTTGGGGTGAAACATGTTAACTTATACTATTGCACTTGTAAACTTATTTGAGACTTGTAAACCTATGGCAATTCATCTTGCAAAGTTGTGGTTAGTTGAACTTTTGTGGTTACCATGTTATGGCGTTATATGTACAATCATTAACTATTGCTAGCCCAGCGAAGTCATAGATCTATGGGCAAGACAAGCCTGCTTTGGTTGATCCAAGTACACTTAGCTGATCGTATATACTTTTAAACGTTTGAGACTTGTAAAACTTTGTCGAGGTTTGATTGTTGCATTGTTCATAACATCCCTAATCACTTGATTCACTAACTTATGACTTGAATTGCCATCTTTTATATACTTATGTACTGAAAACTATGGAATGCTCACCAACATTTTTATGTTCACTTTTTATTTTTTAACATGTTTCAGGTATACCTCAAGTTTGATATCTATACTTTGAAGCTTGCACATTTAGGAATGGACCTAGATAAATAAATAAAATAAGAATGATTTGTTACATTCTATGTTATGCTTTTATTTTCTTTAAGACTTATGTTTGAAATGTGACAATTGAAACTTATGTTTAAATTATATTTGGATTATTAATAGCGTTATGTGGCTGTGAACGATCTTAACTCTCACTCCTCGACGTTTCCACCGTCAAGGTTGGGGTGTGACAGAAATTGAGGAGGAGGAGAGAGAGAGGAAGAGGAAGCTAAGGGGAGAAAGTTCCTCTGGGTCTTCAGGTTTTATGCAAGCTGCAATCAGGGCTGCCCCCAGACCAAATACTCAAGATGGTAAGTTGAGGGCAGTCAGGATTACTTACCTGCAGACCAGGAATTATGACATTGATGAAATTATTTCTCTCCCCTTAGAACAACTAAATGAACTGGATGACATGGAAGTGTCAAGAGAGATGAAAGAAAAAGAGGATGCAAGGTTACTTCTCCAATTCAAAGAGGAGAAGAGACAGAGAAGAGACAGAAAAGACTCTACAAGCATGCTCCTACACTCTCCCCAGTTCAAGAAAGTCATGTACAAGAAGATGTGGTTCAACAAGAACCTCAGGTAGACAAAGAAGAAGATAGGATCAAAATGATCAACTACCTAAGTGCCACAGGCTTCTATCAAGCAGATGCACTTCTTCCCTTGTCCTACGACTATGTTGAGCTTGAGTACTTAAAACAACTTGAGCTTGAGTTAGTCAAAGACAGAAAGACAACTAAGAAGAAGCTAAGGGAAGAAGCTGCAAAGTCAAGAGCCATCATCCAAAAGAGTATGAAGAAGTCTGCTGACAGACAAAGGATGATGAGCTTCTTGAAGCTGTATGGATTCTCCGGAAGGAGACTTGGCCCTATATCTCTATCCACAATGGATGAGCATATAAGGTAATCAAGCAGAAGATCAAGAGTGGAGAACTGATTGACTTACACTCTCTTCCAAGACAAGTCCCACCTGAAGTGGAGGTTAAGGTTGAACAACCTGAGACAACACAACCCGGACCTCCTGCTGAGCCTCAGCAAGCTTCATCTTCTGATCCACAGCAGGGTCAACCTCCCTCTCCTTCTGAACCTGAGAGAGAGGAAGTCCCAACTGAGAGAGACAACAGAGATCAATCTGGTACTGCAAGCCAGTCTTCTCAGTTAAAACCTTCAAAGAGGAAGAAGAGGATGGCTTCTAAACCAAAGTCTAAGAAGAAGAAGCTTAAATCATCTACCTCTACACCTCAGGCTGAGTCAGATCAACCTGAGGAAGTGCATGAAGAGGCAGCCCAATCAACTCCAATACAAGTGGCTCCTCTTGCAGCTGAGACACCCATCTTATCCTGGACCTTCTCTATTAATCCAGAAAGATGGCATGTAATCAGAGATCAAGGTGTTGAGAATGTCTATACATGACAAGACATAATCAACTTACCTTTGCATGATCTCTTTGAGATGAGAAGATACTATGAAAGTCTGAATGATCCTGACCATCTAATGAAGAAGGGTATGGTCATCATTAGCTGAAGACTACTAACATTTGAAGATCTTCTAAATATTTTGGTAGCATCAGCCTAAGGGGAGTTTTTAAGGGTTCCTATAAGTCTGATGCAAACCAAAACATCCAAAGTCTCTCTGCAAGCAATGCACTAAAGAACTGAAGTAGAATTGCTTCGGAAGTTTTACACCATGCACTAGAAATATTCTAAGTGTAAAATCTTCCGAAGCCAAGACCAATATCTTCCGAAGCCAAAAGTGAAGTCTTCCGAAGCTTCAGAGACAAAATCTTCCGAAGCCAAATAGTGAAGACAGATTTCTTCCGAAGACATTTTAAGGATATGCCTTTATCTGATGTACTTTACTATAAAGTTGGACCACCTTTTCGCTGAAACTCTGTAAAGTCACAAACTTACATGAGTTGCTGAAAGGTCCATACTTTTGGTAACTGTACATTGAGGTCTTGAGTCCATGCTTTCTACTTTATGTACTTTTATCATTTTTGTAATATATTAGGATGTGAGCTATGGCATGTCATAGTCACAAGTCAAAAGGTAGATATGCCTTTTGATTCTACAATTGATTTTGTTTATATCTAGTCAATTGTATCCAGCTGGCTTTCAAAGTATAGCCGACTGTAGGTTGTAGTATAAGTATTCCATGTTCTAGTATCTTTCTTTATGCTTTGTAACACTTGTAATAGAACTTGAGAAAGCAATATACTGTATCTTTGAAACCCCATCTTTTGCGTTCTCTTGTTCTGTCTCTTACTTGTTACTTGTGTTCTTAGTATCATTATTGTGGTTAATCCAGTTTACTGTTTGATTAAGTTTGGTTAATCTCCTCTTTGTGTTGTAAGTGACCACCCTTCACCGATCCTGCACATACATACATACATACATACATACATACATACATACATACATACATACATACATACATACATACATACATACATACATACATACATACATACATACATACATACATACATACATACATACATACATACATACATACATACATACATACATACATACATACATACATACGTACATACATACGTACATACGTACATACGTACGTACGTACGTACGTACGTACGTACATACCTACATACATACATACATACATACATACATACATACATACATACATACATACATACATACATACATACATACATACATACATACATACATACATGCATACATGCATACATACATACATACATGCATACATACATGCATGCATGCATACATACATACATACATACATACATACATACATACATACATACATGCATGCATACATACATACATACATGCATACATACATACATACATACATACATACATACATACATACATACATACATACATACATACATACATACATACATGCATACATACATACATACATGCATGCATACATACATACACATACATACATACATACATACACATACATACATACATACATACACATACATACATACATACATACATACATACATACATACATACATACATACATACATACATACATACATACATACATACATACATACATACATACATACATACATACATACATACATACATACATACATACATACATACATACATACATACATACATACATACATACATACATACATACATACATACATACATACATACATACATACATACATACATACATACATACATACATACATACATACATACATACATACATACATACATACATACATACATACATACATACATACATACATACATACATACATACATACATACATACATACATACATACATA
>CM046033.1:48858847-49186347 GCA_025215565.1 Flaveria ramosissima | reverse complement strand
TTACAGACGTAAGTGTAAGTTAAACTGGTGTAAACGTTTTTACGCTTACGAATTTACACATATACATAAAATATCATATTTTTATATATGTGTAATGATATTATTCTAACAAAAAAATTAACGATTTTAATTGATCTTGAATAGTTAACACAGTTATTGCAATAATATAGGGCTAAAACTGAATCTTACTGTACACACACAATTAGCATGCTTAGTGTGATCATTTTAACACAGTTATCACAGTTAACACAGTTATCGCAATAATATAGGGCTAAAACTGAATCTTACTGTACACACACAATTAGCATGCCTAGTGTGATCATTTTAGTTTACGCTCTATCCCTCAAATTTAAATTTCATTACAACTTAAACCCTTAAACCCTTAAATTTTAATGTTTTAACTTAACCTTTTGTATTATAATTTGTAAAATGTCACTTAACCCATTCGGGCTTCTAAAGTTTCAGGTTTAACCGCTATACATTTATTCTTAAAAATACTAATTTCTTACGTTCTTTTTATTTATTTATGTGTCAATATGCATTCGAATTACTCTATGTTTTTATGTAAAATTTGTTCGGCAACAAGCCAAGTCAAATATTATATGCTTCCGGAGTTTTTTATATAAGTTTTGAGTTTGTATACATTTCAACTTAATTTTGTTTTTAAACAAGTCGGATCAAATATAATACGTTTTTAACATTTGACACTATAATTGATATTAAATTCAGAAATTATTTAGATCAATTATAATTTATACTTTATCACGCTGCATGTTACGCCACTCTTACACGCGTCAAGTAAAAAAACTTGTTCAATATATTTCATAAGGTATCTTCTCAAGTCGCTATAATAGTATATATGACATGCTTAACAAAAAAAACAGTCCAAAACCCTAGATGTGTTATTATTGCGCTAGCAAACAAGGTACAAATATGTTTATTTTAAACAACTCTTTATACTTTAATATAACAAAACTAGATTTAAAGACTTCATTATATAAATTAAAAAAACATGTTAGATGTTTTGCTATTTCTAAAAAAAGCATATATTTCCAATGGCATTAATAGAACGTGTGATAAGCTTACACAAAACAAAGAGATGAGAATGACAACACGATAATATAAATTGATTATTTGATGATGTTTTGTGCTGGCATGACAACTCATGAACGAAACTGACACAAACATAACAAAAAAACAGAATCGTATTCTTAATAGAAATAACCGAACCAAATTGTGAGTGCGGTTTTGGTTCGGTTTATAAATGTATCCGCATTGTGAATTTGGTTTACAGTTCAGTTAACCGTGATACATAATCTTGCTTATTCTTTCGGTTATCCGAATAAACAAAATCAAATTAGTTTAATCAAATAAACAAACCAAATAAACTAAATAGACCGGCTTAAAGAGTTTGATTGGTTGAATCCGTTCGATTAAGTTTATTTAGGTACAGTTAAAGGATAGACCCTAAAAATTTCACAACCGGATAAACCACTAAACACTATTAGTTAACATTTATGAAAGGCTAAATTGCTTCTTAGTTTCTTTTATTTGATTCTTCCACACCCGCATATAAAGTTCGTTGTTTATGGAATTACTAGTTACTAGTATTACATATATCAATCAAAATAATTCTTTCATTTAGTATTAAGAGTTAAATGAAAAAGTATACTTGTAAAAGATTAAATGATTCTTTTTCTAGTCAGTTAATATTCCTACTTATTACATTAGAATCTTAGACATACACACAAATAAAATAATTATTTTGATTGTTTCTTGAAACTTTTTCAACATTTGGGCTTCTTTACGAAATCCCTTACAAACATGTAAAGTATAATGCAACAACGCAAATATCATTACATCAATGTAACATATCAAATCAGTAACAATTAGCAAATAGTAATAAAGTTTTGTTAATATTTTTTTATTAAAATCACTCGCTCTTTTAATAACTAAAATACCACTCTAAGTTTCGATACAATAAACTCCCTTCTCAACAAGTTCATGCTCATAGATATGTGAATTAGATGCCGGTAAAGTTGATAAAATGTACCCGAGTTACATGGCATTGTTAATGTACATGTTTTGGTAAAAGAAGTACGATATAGATAGATATGACTTCTCTTTACCAATAATGCACTGGTTTGAAGAGTGACTTCAATATTGGCCGAATATTTTGGTTTACATAGAAGTGAAGTAAATATGAAGACAAGGGTACGTGGACAATAATTTACGATGGTTATGTAAGTAGGTGTAAATAGGACCCAAATGCATAATGAAGAGACCCAAAGTAATTCATAGATACTTCCAAGCCGTTTTAGTAGATCAAAATTAACCCTCTTACCCCACATATTAATGAATGCCAATGCAACAAAGCACATGTCATTGCAACTTTATGCATCTCACCAAAAAGAGAAATAAAACAAATTAATGAGATATTTTGGGAACAAGTTGAATAAAGGTTTTGAGTATTTGTATTATAAGCATAAAATCTACATGTTATTTACGATATACTCTAATTGTTAAGATGCATTAAAAATAATCATACTTTAATCGGTTGGCGGTTGGCCGACATGTATAAGGGTGTATTTTACAGAATAAAGGGTTTTCGACTTAACTTTAAATGAAAGGTTGGTTATGTAATCGTAAATATGCAGGAGTTAAAGTGGTGTTTTCATCCAATCAAATGTTGTTAGTTTAAGTTTTAGGGGTGACAGTTCATCGTAGATTATCTACTTGAACCGTTAAAAATATAAAAATTTTAATTAACTTTTTTTTGTACATATTAGTTGAGTTGATAGTTTTATTAAACTAATTTAACACAGTCTAGATTGTAATGTACAATGAGGGGCTAAATGACAAGAAAAGAAATTTTGTTGCATAAACGGTTTAGCAAGTCGAATACTGAATAGTTTAAACATACTTAAATAGTTAGGTCTCCAAAGCCTCTTATTAAATCGAATACTGAATAGTTTAAACATACTTAAATAGTTAGGTCTCCAAAGCCTCTTATTAAAGTACTTATTATTATGTCATTCTAAAAGGAAAATAAGTGTTGCTAAATAAACTAACACGGCAACACGCATTTCTAAAAAACAAAATACGCATGAGACCATAATATTTTAAATAAGTTTATATATAGATTTCTTTTACAAGCACATTATATAGTGTTCGTATCTATTTATTTATTGTAAATTTAGAAATTTATATTCATGATATAACTATTACATTTCAAATTTAGATGAATAATATTGATTAACCATGATTGTTTTTATAACATTGACATGTTTTCATGGGACTATTAGTTTATTCTTTTCATTTTTTTATGCTTTTGTTTCAATTTTATATTATATAAGAGACTACAATGTTTGAATTTGCAATTATTCTAAACGTTTACTGAATATACATAACAAAACTATTTCTTTTAATGAAAACATAACCTCAAGTTAATCAATTACGATTTCATGGACTAAAATTCACATGCTACTAATGCACATTATGATGTAGAAATGGTTAAGAATATACGATTTTAAAATTGTTCTAACATTTTATAAATATATATACAGTTTACAAAGTACAACTAAGATTACATACTAAACTAACCTTTCATTAAAAAAGAATTTCTCTCTATTCCATCTCAACAAGTCAACAACACAACCTAACATATTATTTATTAACATTCTTTGATAAATAAATATGGTTTATGATAATATTCAAAACATTTAAAAAATATTTTATTTTGAAACATTTAAAAATTTTAATATAAAAATAAATAACAAATAAAAAATAAAAATTATTTATATTCATTAAACATGTTTAATACATCAAATTACAATCGTAATAAGTTTGATCAAAAAATTCCGACAAACAAATTTATATATCTAGACACCTGATATATAAGATAAAATAAATAAACTTTCTATATTTGCTTTAGAGTTAATTGTCATTTTGATCCCTAAGGTTTGATGCTTTTTGTCGTTTTCATCCAATGACTTTATTTTTTTACTTTATGTCCCTGACCTTTTAAAAACTTGTTATTTTCATCCACTTTTGTTAACCCTTTTGTTTTACCCGGTAAGTAAAAATCAGTTTGAATATTAAAAGCAATCTAACAACTTTCTTTTTAATAAAATATATATCCATTATGTTCATAAAAAACTAAGCAAGTGTATGTATTTAAATATTTTTTTAAAAGTCAAATATTACAAGTTATTAAAAAAATAAAATTAGAGGTAAAAAAATTTTTGTAAAAAAAGAGAAATTTGATTAAATGAAAGCCACTATGTTTGTGAGAAGTCACATGGTGTTGGTTGCCTCACCATCCACGTTGTGATAAAAATCTCATTTTGTGTTAAATTCTTTTCATGACCAAATCACATTTTATCATGGTTTTAATGATAAAATCATTTTGAGTTAAGTGTTAACTTTTTTTTGAAATCATGGGTTTAAGTCCCGTTAACTAGTTGTTATATGAAATTAAGGGTACGTTAGATACGTGGGAGTTGTCATCCAAAAGTACTAATAACTTATTATTTGTTTTAATATGAATATCATTCAATAAGTTTACTTAAATTATGATATAACTTGTAAGTAACATTAATATTATTATTAATACATATTAAATTTGTATTTCGGTCAATACAATATCTAATTGTCATTGGTTCATGCGGCAACCAGTGGCTACAAGCATTTGTTTAATTTCTTTTTATTTTAGTGAAGTTAAACTCAGATTAAATGCATTGAGTTTTATGCGTGGGTGTGAGAGTGCCCACTTGAGTTTCACCCCCCTCCCTCTCAAATATATTTATTTTTTAAAACTTTTTCTACTTTTTGTTCTAATTTAAATTTTCTCTCGTAGATTTTTTTTAAATAATTAAATGTTTCTAATAGAAAAAATGTAATTAAATGAGACACATAGCAACATTATATTCATTATCAACAAAATTTTTATGTTTCCCTCTTTCCTTTAAATAATTACATTAATTACTAAAAATATTATTTAATTATTTTTCTGTTTAAAATTTTTTATTTAATTAAGATCTTTTTATTAATATTATTTCTAAACAAATAAACTTTTATAGAACAGTTTTTTTTCATAACACAAACTTTTTTAAAAATAAAAAATATTATAAAATTAGTGTTTTTAAAAAGTCAAAATTCTATAAACCAAAAATAAATAAAATTAAGAGTTATAATAAGAAATTTTTTAAAATTGTCATTTCTTATAATGGGTTATTTTGAAACAAAATGTTTAACTTTTTTTGAAAAATAAAAATTTAAAAGCAAAAGTTTAAAAACAAAGTTTAAAAAGTTGATATCATTGTTTCATTAGTTATATTCCTCATTTATACGTAATTTCACTCATATCCTATCTTAGAATATCAATTTATAATTAATAAATATTATATTTAATATTTTATCTATTCAACATTTATTATACACGGGTTTACTAACGCTAGATTCTTTATATAATCTTTTGAATTTAAAGGTGACATATATTTTAATTTACTCGTTTCGTTTCTCTTAATTGTTGGAACTCTTCACTAAAATGCGCTCCCACAGTAATGCGCAGTGAAAGAATTCTAATTTTATACGATTTACAAGTATGTTTTTGGCTAACCATAAATACAAATCTAAATATTATCGAAAAAGTAGTGTTAGTGGAAAAAAAATTTAAGAGAAAAGACAAAGGAGATGAGAGAAGAGATTAGAAAGATGAGAGATAAGTGTTAGGTCTAGAATCTGTAGATAAGTGTTAGTACTTGAATTAATATTTGTAATGAACTTTTGTATTTCATTATTATGTATGCATTAAATATATAGGTTAACCCATTTATATATGTGTTGATGTATGTATGGCTGTAGGTACAAACATAATACTTGATCAATTATTGAATTTGACCAAGTGTAAGAAACATCTACGGATGAACATATTATTCTTCCGTAGATGTATATCTTACAAGTAACAAAACATCCGAAGATCATCTACGGATGAACAAAATCAACTGGAGTTGCCGTGTTCAAGAAATGCTGCGGAAGAACAAAACATCTGCGGAAGAACAAAACATCTGCGGAAGAACAAAACATCTGCGGAAGACAATATTTCTGCGGAGTCCAAACACTTGTATAATACAAGTGTTACAAGTCAACAAGTCAACAAGTCAACAAGGCGGTTATACGAATCCCGAGAAATCCGATGATTCCTTATCAGAAACAAATCAAATCCCAAGAGATTTGACTTGTCAAGTATAGGCTTAGTACTTGAATTAATATTTGTAATGAACTTTTGTATTTCATTATTATGTATGCATTAAATATATAGGTTAACCCATTTATATATGTGTTGATGTATGTATGGCTGCAGGTACAAACATAATACTTGATCAATTATTGAATTTGACCAAGTGTAAGAAACATCTACGGATGAACATATTATTCTTCCGTAGATGTATATCTTACAAGTAACAAAACATCCGAAGATCATCTACGGATGAACAAAATCAACTGGAGTTGCCGTGTTCAAGAAATGTTGCGGAAGAACAAAACATCTGCGGAAGAACAAAACATCTGCGGAAGAACAAAACATCTGCGGAAGACAATATTTCTGCGGAGTCCAAACACTTGTATAATACAAGTGTTACAAGTCAACAAGTCAACAAGTCAACAAGGCGGTTATACGAATCCCGAGAAATCCGATGATTCCTTATCAGAAACAAATCAAATCCCAAGAGATCCGGTGTTTCCTATAACTGAAACATCTGTCTATAAATATGGATCCTAGGTTTCGATTCAAGCACGATTGAAAAACAGACGATTGATTGATTGAGAACAGCAATAGCATTACAACAATCATCAAAAGTCTTTCGATCATCATAACATATACAACATCATAGCATTCATTGTTTCATTCTTTTGTAATCTTCAACACATTATAATAAAACATTAATTAATCTTTAATTGTGTTTTGTGTCGTGTGTTCTTGATATTTCATTGACATTGAAAGTAGCTTAAATACAATTAAACCAAATCAACGTTAATTCCGCTAACGTTGGCTTGACATCAATTCACACTGATAATTCCTGTCGACGATCCTTGGATTCACAGGTGGTATCAGAGCCAAGTGCTCATTGATTTAGATCAATTGATCTATCAGTGTTAGTTGTGTTTAATTGTGTTTGTTTTCGTTTTCCAGCAATTTTTAATTAACTTGTTTCTATATTCAAATCAATTGAATAGTAGATCTTGTTAACATCATGAGCAACTTCAGTGGTTCATCTTACCAACCCCCGAAGTTGGAAACAAAAGCAGATTTTAAGTCATGGAAAATCAAGTTCAGGAATCATGTAAACTATACTGATTCTGACTTGTGGATTTCCATCACTGAAGGTCCTTATATTCCACCCACTCTTGGGCCGGATTATAATGACAAAAATCAACCAATCAGCACAAAAGATCTATCACCTGATGATGTCAAAAAGGTTAAAGTCGATATAAAAGCATACAGTCTGCTTAGTATGGCTTTACCTGAAGAGATATTGATCAGGTGTAAGAACTATAAAACAGCTCACTCCTTATGGAAGATTCTTCACACTCTCTGCGAAGGGAGTGATGAGATAAGAAGTATAAGGAGAGACACCCTCAGATCACAATATGAAACCTTTCATCATATTGAGGGTGAATCAATTCCTCAGCAACTTCATAGATTCATGCAGTTAGTCACTGAGATGAATATTCTAGAGCTGAAGTATACTAGTGAGGAATTAAACAAGAAAATGCTCCACACTTTGCCAGAAAGTTGGAAGCATACTGTGTCCATGTTCAAGAATACTATAGATCTGAAAGCAACTGGTTTAGATACTCTGGTTGCAAAAGTGGAAGCTCTTGAAATGGATGAAAAATCAAGAAACAAGAGTGTGAGAACTCATGTCTCACCCTATCACTTCAAAGAAACAAATAATGTAGGAAGTGCATTTATTTCAAACAATGAAAGTGATAGCTCTTGTGTTAGGAGTGATGATGAGGAGGAAGTTAGCTTCTATGCTTCAAAACCCTCAAAGAAATCATCTCAAGACAAGCAGCAAAAGAATAAAGGAAGAACTACTGATAGACAAGATACATCTGCAGCAACAACTAAGTCTTCCTTTTCAGCAAATCAGTCAGAACCAATAACGGTGATATTGGACTCTGAAGAACAAAGAGCTGCCTTTGCAGCTTTTAGCTCAAGTTTTCAAGCCTACCTGGGAAGCTCTCTAACATCAGCCAATATCTGTCAACAAGACTTAGAAGAACTACCCCCAGATGTAGTGGAAGAGATGGATCTACAATGGCAGATGGCCATGATTGCTTATAGAGCTAAGCAATATCTCAGGAGAAATAAGAACTTGGCTTCAGCAAGCAGAACATCAAAGATTGGTGTTGACAAATCAAAGGTGAGATGCTACAAATGCAATCTCTATGGACATTTCTCAAGAGAATGCAATCAACAGTCTTATCCAGAGATGAGACAACATCAGCAGCATCAACAACATCAGATTCAAGCAAATCAACAATCTTCTCAAAGACCTCTGCACAAGCAGTCTCAACTGATCAATGCTTCCCCACCAGCCACCAAAGAATCAGCAGGACCAAGTAACTCAAAGGAGTCAGGGCTGATCATACTTCAAGATAGAACGTGTGACTGGAGTCTGTATGAGAAGGAAGTTTTGGAAGAAAATCAAGCATTGATGGCTCATATGGATCAAACAGTGCCACCAATGGCAAAAGAGGTAAAAGAAAGATTGTGTTCATCAACTTGTGTTGAGGAAGTTGAACGATATAGAGTCCATGCTCAACAGTTGGCTGATAAAGTAAAAGAAACAATGATTTTGAATGAATCTCATGTTAGAGAACATAAATTATATCAAATAAAAATTAATTCTTTGCAAAAGGATTTAGAAAAATTTGTTTCTGAAAATTATAGCCTAAAAGCCCAAGTTGAGCATTTGACCACTTCCTTAACAAAATCCATGGCTGATCATGCATCAACTGAAGTGAAACTTCAGAAGTTTCAATTATCATCTCAGCAATATGAGAAATTACTAACTTCTCATATTGAATCAAAGAAAAGGTCTGGGTTGGGTTATAATGCGGTTGCACCACCTATAAATGATAACTACACATCCTTACCTACAACAATGACAAACACTCTGTCAAATCATTTTGTGCCTAGCACTAAATTTGAAAAAGATTCATCTAAAACTAAAATTAATGATAAAGCTGAGGTGAGTGAAACTGAATCATCTGAATCAGAATCATTAGATCAAAATGATTCAGAATTTGATTATGATAAGTGTGATGACTTGGATGATTCTGATGAACATGATGTTGATCAAACAAGCACTGGTAAAAATTTTCAACTGAAAGCCCATATTCCAAAAGTGCTTGAAGAAACAAAGTTGCCATATCCTCCTAAACAAAGAAACATGCTGAAGACCATCTGCAAGAGGATAGCTCAATTGAATGAAGGTCTTCAAGAACTAAGTATGCAAGAATCCTCCAAGAAATTGACTGATGAATCTGTCATCACTGAGGAAAGAGGAAAATTCAAAGGAAAGAAAAAGGCATCAGCAGATCATCAACTGAACAAGAAAACTTCAGCTGCTGATCTACGGAAGAGAAATTCAGCTCCAAACGAACAAAATGTACATAACAATGAAAAAGGTGAAGCACATTCAAAGCTAAAGAAGAAAGAGCAACAACAAAAATCAGCAAACAAAAGGAATGATTCTGAGAAAGAATCAGAAGAAAAATATTGCAAATGGTGTGACATGAAAAATCACAACACTGAAGATTGTTACTTTAGCAGTTATTGTTCTATTTGCAATATGAACAATCATATGACTGCTGATTGTTACTTCAACAAACATTGCTCTATTTGCAACAAAAATAATCATTCCACACAGGAATGTTATTTCAACAAAAAGAACAAGCTAAAAGGATCAAAGAAGAAGTGTAACATCCTGTATTTTCCGTCATTATTTATTTATGATTGTGCATGGCTTCGTTAGTAAAGTTTAATTCTTTAATAATAATAATAATAATAATAATAATGACAATTACAATTATAATAATAATGATGGCAATAATAAATAATAATAATAATAATAATAATAAGGATAAAAATAACAATAATAAAAATAATAATAATAATAATAATAACAATAACAATAATAATAATAATAATTTTAGTAATATTAATAATAATAATAATAATAACAATAATAATAGTATTAATAATAAAAATATCCTTAAATTAAAATCCAGGGGGGTGTTCTGCAAATTTTTAAACTTAAAAAGCAAATAAAACATTTCGACCAACAGCCCAAACTTCAGGGACTGCTGGTGTAAAATGTCAAACCAAACCCCACCCCCCCCCCCCCCCCCGACATTCCGGCTGCCGGCTCCGGCGAGCTCCGGCCGAGCTCCGGCAAGCCTCCAAACCTCGTTTCAAAACCAAATTGATCCAATTAAACCGCCCTCGCCCTCGACTACGAGTTTCGAACCCAAACCCAACCCCAATTTGAATTACCCGCTCGAACCGTGCCTAAACCTTACCAAATTCGAATCGAATCTTGCCAAATTCACAAAATTGAATCAAATCAATCATTCCTAAACTTAATACGCGTCCTAAACAAACAATCAATCAATTATAATTACGCAATTACAGCTCGAATCTTTCAAAATTGGTAAACGGGAACGCGGTTTCAAAATCAAACGAGTTAAGCCCGAATCTATGAAATCAACCCTATATATTGTGGCCTTTCGGTTCATTGTGGAGTTCCTAAACTCCCTGAACCTTCAATTTCACAAAAAACCCACTCGATCAGAAAACCCCAATTCGCAAACACCCGAAGCTGAGTCGACCTTGAAATCACACAAAGCCTAATCGAAACAGGTAATTAGAACCTGTATTCTACTCGATTTGATCCAGTGATCAAAAGCCCTATGATGATTCGGCTGATTAACAGCGAATCGAGGGTCAATTTGAATCCAATGAACCTAGGGTTCATCGGATTTGGGGGAAACTGGGGAATCATGTTTAAATGTAAAACAAACCGAGAGTGAACCAAGGCCATGGCCCTGGTTCACTGGTTCCCGCACTACCATTCCCCAGGGGAGACCCGGGTTCGACCCCGGGCAACCCCTATTTCCTTTTTGTGTTATTTTCTTTTCTTTTCTTTTTCTTTTACCTTATGTCTTATTTTATTTATTATTAATTAATTTCTTTTTCTTAAAATTCTGAATAAATTCTAAAATGAATTTATAAATTCAGAATTTATTAATTAGTTATTTATTTTGTTTATCAAAATTTTATTTAAATTCAAAATACATCTTTGATATTTTCTTTAAATTATTTAAAACAATGTTGTGTGGTTATTTATAACATATGCATGTATATATATATATGTATATATATATATACATGTAACTATTAACAAATAATTTAAATAATTTATTTACACATCTATTCTTAACTTACATTGTAAAATATATTCATATATTCATATGCATACATTTATATATACTTATTATACATATACATTGTCAAATAATAAAAATGATAAATTACTTACATATATATATTCATATATTCATACATTTATATAATTATTGTAAAACATATACATATACATTGTCAAATAAATGATTAAGTACTTACATATATATATATATATATATATATATTGTTACTTGATTTATCACAATCAATGAAACCTACATAGACCGGTTTAATGTTCGATAAATTTTCCTTTACATTAGACAATCGCCTTCGCGCAATAAATCTAATTATCATCATTCCATTAAACTCAATAACACAAAATAAATAGATGTTAATCTCTATTTCAATCCATTATAACTAAACATCAAACCAATTATAACGCGTTACCTTATTCTTATTTAGGTGCCTTGTGACGTTTGTGTTGGAAATATTATTCGTGGTTATTCGTATTTCATCTTCAAGTCTTCTTATTATCATGTGAGTTCTTATGCCCCATTTACATATACTTTACACCTTTCGGGGTGAAACATGTTGGTTATACAAACAAACTTACACACGTTTGATACTTATTACGCACGTGCAATTCTTTACATAGTCGTGGTTATTTGAATATGTTAAGTTGTATATGAGATGTGACATACGTGTGCAATCATTAACTATAACTAGCCTGGCGAAGTCTTAGATCTTTGGGCCTGACAAGCCTATTTGGTGCTAAAGCCGAGGGATTGCCGGCTCCTAGGAGCCGTATGCTTGTGCACTAGGGAACCAAATACACTTAGCTAATCATGCTTATTCATATTATTCAGTCAAGGTTTGATTGTAACTGTGCATGTTCTATATACTTACTATCTTGTGACCATTGACTAGAATTGCCACATTCTCATGATATATACTTATTGTACTTTAAAACCATGAGAACTCACCAACTTGTTAGTTGACTTTATTTTCCAACATGTTTCAGGTAATGTGCAAGCTTAATGTTGATTGAAGAAATGCTAAAGTTTAGGATATGGACCTAGACTTAAATAAATATTTGGATTCATTTTCTTGTTTATTGTTTTCTTGTAAGACGTGGTTGGTTGTGATGTTTGAAAAACAATTGATTAATGGCATTTATATTTTAACTTAGCGTTATGTGGCTGTGAACAATCTTAACCCTCACACTTCGACGTTTCCGCCGTCATGGTTGGGGTGTGACAAGAAGGAATCAGACAAATCTGAATCAGATTCCAAATCCTCAGATTCTGCAAAGGGTTCAAAACTGAAGAAGCATGAACAAAAATCAAAGGCAAAACCAAAGGACAAATCATCATCAAGTGTTAAGATACTGAAGAAAAGATCATCTTTCCAGCAGTCAAAAACACCACACAAAAGAGTGGATTTGTCTGACAAGGAATCAAAGGATGATGATCCATTCTTTGATAAATTTGAAAAAGGCATTCATATCCCTCTTTCAAAAACAAAAGACAGTGAAACATTTAAAGGTTCACTATCAAAACAAAAGAATCAAACAAATGAAGTTGATCTAAGTAAAGTAGACAATATGAATCATGATTCTACTTCATCAACATCCCATTCAGCAGAATCATCCTCATCCAAATTAATTCAGAATGAATCAATCAAATCTGAAACAGAAACTTCAAAAAATATTCTTGAAAGAGTAACTGTTTTAGATCCTGTTGACAAACCCAAGATCACTAAGGCTTGGGTTGTCACTTCTAACTGATTTTCTTTTCTGATTGCAGGAACAATATTGGAGAGCTGACAACATGTAGTATGTTGACAGTGGTTGTTCCAGGCATATGACAGGAAACTGTTCTCTTCTCCATGATTTCAAACATAAAAATGCTTCTTATGTGGCATTTGGTGGGGATAAAAAGGGAGGTAAAATTGTTGGTGAAGGAATGATAACCAATGGTGTACTTAAATTTGATAAAGTAAATTACTGTAAAAACTTACAGTATAATTTACTTAGTGTATCTCAAATCTGTGATCAAAATTACACTACATTGTTTGATGACACTAACTGTTACATTCTTAAGCCAGGATTTATTGTCCCAGAAGATTGGATTCTCCTCAAAGCAGCAAGAAAAGGAAACACTTATGTGTTGGATATGAACAACACTTCTCTCACAAAACATGAAACTTGTCTTATTTCTAAACTTTCAGAAGATTTGTCACAATTATGGCATAGAAGACTTGTTCATTCTAACATGAAAAATATGAATAAATTGGGGAAACATGACCTGGTCATTGGCTTACCAAATAAAGAGTTTCATTGCTCAACTCATTGCTCTTCTTGTTACAAAGGAAAACAACACAGAGTGTCACATAAACCAAAAACAATCAATACTAATACTACACCACTCAAATTGCTTCACATGGATCTTTTTGGTCCAACCAATGTAATGAGCATTGGAAAAAGGCAATATTGTTTGGTGATAGTTGATGATTTCACTAGATTTACATGGGTCTTTTTCTTAAAACAAAAGAGTGAAACATCAGAAACATTAATGGACTTTGTCATCAAGATTGAGAATCAACTTGATACAAAAGTCAAAATTTTCAGGAGTGATAATGGTACTGAATTTGTTAACTTTGAACTAGATTCTTTTTGCAGGAGCAAAGGAATTGCAAGACAATTCAGTGCACCAAGGACTCCACAACAAAATGGAGTTGCTGAACGAAGAAACAGAACTCTCATTGAAGCAGCAAGAACAATGCTAGCTGATTCACAACTGCCTATTACCTTTTGGGCTGAGGCTGTGAATACTGCATGCAATGTTCAAAATAGAACATTAATTGTCAAAGAACATAACAAAACTCCTTATGAGCTCCTATTTAAAAGAAAACCTTACATAGGATATCTAAGAGTATTT
Source organism: Flaveria ramosissima (assembly GCA_025215565.1). Lineage (NCBI taxonomy): Eukaryota > Viridiplantae > Streptophyta > Magnoliopsida > Asterales > Asteraceae > Flaveria > Flaveria ramosissima. The sequence goes on along the minus strand of CM046033.1, from coordinate 49,171,929 downwards.
GGGTGTCAAGTAACTGTTTTGAACATCAAAGAGTCATTAGGAAAATTTTCAGAAAAAGCATATGATGGTTTCTTTGTTGGATATTCTTCAACATCAAAATCATATAGAGTGTATATTCCACAGCATAACATTGTGGAAGAGACACCTAATGTATCTTTTGATGAAAATGTATTCACTAAGTCAGTTAAAGGATCATCATGGTTATTTGACATAGATGCCTTGTCTAAATCTTTTAACTATGATTATTTGACAAATACAGGTTCTGATGAAGTATGCTATCCTTTTGTTCCACCGATTATGACTGAAGTACCTTTATCTGCTGATCCTCCAAGGATACATCCCTCTACAAGTGACAACACTTCAACAGAAGCAGATACTACATGTGGAACTGACCAAAATGCATCAGGAGAAGCTCCTACGGAAGAACAAAATGCATCAGGAGAAGCTCCTTCAGAAGAACAGCATGCATCAGGAGAAGCTCCTTCAGAAGAACAGCATGCATCAGGAGAAGCTCCTTCGGAAGAACAAAATGCTTCCGGAGTTCCTTCGGAAGATCATGTATCCGGAGAACTTCCTTCGGAAGACCAAAATGTATCCGGAGCAGCTCCTACGGAAGAACAAAATACTTCCGCAGAAGTTCCTGCGGAAGAGCAAAATCCAACTGCAGATACTTCTGAAGCTCAATCAGCAGAGACTCAATTTGATTATTTCTTGAATTCTCAAATTGAGATGAATCAGTCAGAGGCAATGGAAATGACTAATCTGGAATCATCCATTCCAGTTGAGTCAACTCCCTCAATGAGAATTCATAAGTCTCATCCACTTAACAATATCATTGGAAATCCTGAAAAGAGAACTACAAGGAGCCAAAGTGGTACAGCCAACCTTTGTCTATTCAACTGTTTTCTTTCTCAAGTGGTGCCTCCAAACATTACAGCTGCTTTAAAAGACAATAGCTGGATTGAAGCTATGCAAGAAGAGCTTCAACAGTTCAGAAAGCAAAAAGTATGGTGTCTAGTTGATTTACCTGAAGGTCAACATCCTATTGGAACTAGATGGCTATACAAAAACAAACTGGATGATAGAGGTATTATTGTCAGAAACAAAGCAAGGTTAATAGCACAAGGTTACACTCAAGAAGAAGGCATAGATTATGATGAAGTTTTTGCACCAGTTGCAAGAATTGAGGCAATAAGAGTGTTCTTGGCATATGCATCATACAAGAAATTCACTGTGTATCAAATGGATGTCAAATGTGCTTTCCTATATGGAAAAATAGATGAGGAAGTTTATGTGTCTCAACCCCCCGGATTTGAAGATCCTCATTATCCTCACAGGGTATACAAACTAGATAAAGCCTTGTATGGTCTTCATCAAGCACCAAGAAAATGGTATGAAACATTATCATCCTTCTTACTCAAGCATGGCTACAAAAGAGGAATAATTGATCAGACACTCTTTCTCAAACAAGAACATCAAGATCTCTTAGTAGTTCAAGTATATGTTGATGACATTATATTTGGATCAACTAATAAGAGATTGTGTGTGAATTTTGAAGAGCTGATGAAATCTGAATTTCAGATGAGCTCAATGGGTGAATTAACATTCTTCCTTGGCCTTCAAGTTCATCAAAAAGCAGATGGTATTTTCATCAATCAAGAAAAATACATTCATCAAATTCTGAAGAAATACAATCTTGCTGAAGTCTCCTCTTGCAAAACACCAGCATCAACAATTGATAAGATTGCCCCTGATCCCTCTGGAAAATCTATTGATCAAAAATTATTTAGATCTATGATAGGTTCACTTATGTACTTAACTGCCAGTAGACCTGATATTATGTTTGCTGTGTGTGTATGTGCTAGGTACCAATCTGATCCAAAGGAGTCACATCTCAATGCTGTCAAAAGAATTTTCAGATATCTCAAGGGAAAACCAGGACTTGGTCTATGGTATCCCAAGGATGGAGACTTTACACTCTACTCATACTCAGACAGTGACTATGGTGGATGTAACAGCAATAGAAAATCAACAACCGGTGGATGTCAATTCATTGGACCCAGGCTAGTGTCATGGCAGTGCAAGAAACAAACAAATGTTTCTGTATCCACAGCTGAGGCTGAGTACATTGCTGCTTCAGCCGGGTGTTCTCAAGTGCTTTGGTTACAAAACCAATTGCTTGACTATGGTTACAACTTTCTTCAAACTTCAATCTATATAGACAATTCTGCTGCTATGTTTATAACTGCTAATCCTGTGCAACATAGTAAAACTAAACATATAGAGATTAGGTATCATTTTCTGAGAGATTGCTCAGAAAAAGGATTGATCAAGTTAGTCAAAGTGGATACATCAAATCAGCTTGCTGATTTATTCACTAAAGCCTTTGATTCAGTCAGATTTAATTTTCTGATTGAGTCTCTAGGTATGATTAACTTAGATTAAATAAAGTTCAAACAAACAACATGCTGTGTGCATTAATGCATCAGTATGCCTTATGCATGGGAAATGATAGTAAACTATAGCTTTGCCTATTTCTGTTGCTTAATCAAATATCAATATATCTCAACAAGTTTCTTGATATGTGAGTAGGTTCAACTTGAGTGGAAACAAACCTTAGTGCTTGCATAACATAATATTGTCATAATTGTCTGTGGGAAACTTCATTTTGAGAAAACAAAGTGAGTCTTATCCTAATGTGATCAAATCATTCATCTGCACACACTATGTAAAACACTTTATACTATCTATCTTTGCAACTCATACTCCCTCTGTTTTGTGTGAACAAAGACCTGGGTGTATGATCACCATACTGAATCTCAGTATCAATGGTGAAAAGATCATGTTCATCATCATCCCTCTGTTTTGTGTGAACAAAGACCTGGGTTAAAGGCACCTCTGTTTTACGTGAGTAAAGACCTGGTGACCTGATGATGATCATATCTAAAGCTCTCAAAAGAATCCTAAGTGATCAACTGTATATTATCCTGAGCTTTATCAACATCGCATCAATGAGATGCCAAACACATCTCAAGATAGCTATTATAATTTAAAGTACATAGTCTCAAGAGTGAAAGAATGATGATTTGACTTACAAAGGGAGGACAACACCTTTGTGAATCAACTGTGAAGTCCATGACAGTTATTTCTAAATCAATAAAACATGATAAACAGCAAGCCTAGTTGATACATGAGCTCTTGTATGGATTTATAAGGACAATATACTTGCAATCAGAACTTGTTCTAGCATCAACTATACAACATAACTAATCAGGAAGAGGCTTAGCATTATAGTATGATCCCATCTTAAGTGCATCTGATCATTATCATATATTTAGCGTTTGTGTTATTCCTCTTAAAGAAATTTATGATAAATGCTTAAGTTCATCATTAATCACAAATTTAGGGGGAGTAATATTCATGAAAAAGCATCTATATCAGCAGCAGCAATGTCTATATCTTTATCAAGTTGAAGAAATTGCAACCTGAGCATCACATTAGCCGTTGGTTACATGAAATTTATTTTAAAGTTCCTTGTACTAAATTGTCATGTATGCAAAGCCAACGAGGTCCTATAGCAATAATTGGTTCAACCAATGGAGTTGGGCCATACATACAACTGTGTGTAAATCAATATTAGTATATTAATGTTTATCCGTAGATTGGTAAACTACGGATAAACAAAGATCAATAACAGTAGAAGTTGTTGATCCGTAGATGTACTACGGAAGAATAAATTGTGGATTACAATTAATGTGATATTACTTCTACGGAAGAGTACAATGTGGGACCCACTGAATAAATCCGAGAAAATTAATATGTCTGAGGGTATAAATAAAGAGATTTGACTTGTCAAATGCATTATGCACTTTTTCAGCTCACTTTTTCAGACCTAGAAAATCTCACTCAACAAATTTTTCCCACTTTCTCAACATTCAAATTTTATCAAATCAAACCTTAAGCAAACATATATCTGTGTTCTTAATCAGCGTCTATTAAGGTAAAACATGTCGTAATCATCAAGAATGAACAAGTTGATTCTTGTTTTATCTCACAACTGTTCGTATTCTTATATCAATAACGTGATTCTAATGAAGTCTTTTCTTATGAACAGATGGATCAACGATCCTGTGTCAGAAGGATGTCAAGAAATTATGAGATATTTGAGAAGATCAAGGGTCTTCTATGCATTATCTGCAGAGCCAACGATTTATCGATCGCATATCAGTGATTTCTGGAATTCTGCGCGTATAGAAGAAGATGATGAAGGAATTATTGCAGAAGTAAGGAATCGAAGGCTGAGAATAGACGAACAAACTATAAGAAGGGTACTAGAACTGGGAGATGTTGAAGCAGGACACCCTGATGTATTTGATAATGAATACATAGAAAAGGTTTTTCTTCTAATGGGATATGATGGAGACTTTGAAAAGGGAGAAATCAAGAAGGGAAGACTCTGCAAACCATACAGATTTTTGTGTCACACTTATCTGAAGTGTATGTCAAACAGAAAATCTGGGCTTGACAGATTTTCTAGACACATATCATCTGGTATTATTGGCATCTTTGAGGGAAGAACCTACAACTACTCAAAGTACATCTTTAACTGTTTGTGTGATCACATCAGAGTACAGAAGGCTGATAAGATGTATATGTTTCCAAGATTCATTCAGCTCATCATTAATGCAGACCTGCCTGGAACAAATGTGGAGGGTGGTGTGTTTATCCAAGCACACCTTGGCAGATCTGTGCTGAACAAAATCTCAGGGAGATATGAAGGAGAAGACGTAGACATGTTTGCACATGTGATTGATGCTAATGCAGACATACCTCCAGAGCTAGTTTGGGAAGATGAGGAAGAGAGCTCTGCTACCAGCTCTGCTCAAGACACTCCATCACCAGAAGTATCACCACAACAACAACAAACACCCCAAACACAATCACCAGCCAGCCAAACTACAGAACCTATCTCTCCAATCCTCAATCTATCACCACAACAACAACAAACACCCCAAGCTCAATCTCCTGCAAGTCAAAATACTGAACCAATCTCTCCCATTCAACCCCAATCTCCAAATCAGCTTCAGATGCAACTCTACCAACAACTTCCAAATTCAGATACTGAGAGCATCTACACTGGAGAGACAGAATTAGTCTCAGAAGCAAGTACAGTCAAACTGTCATTATCCAAGACTGAATCCCCTGTGCATTCAAATGAAACTGAACAAGTTTCTCCCATGATTGATCAGCAACAACAACAAACTCTTCAAGAGCATGAAGACCAAGCTACTGAACCAAAGTCAAGCTCAGCAAGTGTTGATCATGAGGAAGTAAAAGAAGAAGAGATTGAGTCTCAGCATCAGGAAAGAGATACAGAAGCAGATCAGGTTGATGTGATTGCCTATAATGAAGATGATCTGAGTGATGATGACATTCCTGTAAGCAAGAGTTATCTGGTGGCTGAGTACAACAAGCTGGTGCTCAAGTCAAATAAAAGAAAGGCAAGAATACAAGAGCTGAAGGGCATAATTAAAGAAAAGGATGAAGAATTGATAAATCAGCAAGAAAGAATAAAGAGACTGAGAGAAGATGCTCAAAGTGATAAAGACGTCATTGATGCTCTGCTAGACAAGGAAGCTGAGCTTATAGAGTCAGCAGAGAATGAGAAGAAAGATAAAGAAAAGAGCATGAAGAGACTTGAACAAGCATCTGGCACTATGACTGCTCAGTCAACCATAATAAAGAGAAAAGAAGAAGAAATTGAGCAACTTAAACTGAAGATCAGTTCATTGGAATCTTATGCCAAAACTTCAACTGCTCAAACAAAACAAAGTTTTGAGGCATCAAAAGAAGTGATCTGGTACTCAAGAAAAAGAAAGTACCTTGGTACTACTGAGAAGAAGCCAACCAATGAAAGTAGTTCAAAGAAACAAAAGCTTTCTCCTGAACACACCCCCTTAATAGACTTATCTGCTGAGAAGCCCATCACTGAACAGAAAGATGAAAGTGACAAAGAATGGGAAGAATTAATCAAAGAAGACACTCCTCCAAAGCAAGAAGTCTCAAAGGCTGATGATCTTCTGACTACAAGTGACATACTTGAAGAGAGGCCTGAATCAACCATGTTCATGACACTTATAAATCATGGTTTCCCTTATGACATGGTTGAAAGACTGAACATGACAGAGATGAAGAACTTGTTGAAAGAGTTTGAGCTTGCCAGCTTCATGATTCCAAACTGTGATTATGAAGCATTCAGTACCTTTCAATCAATTCAAAACATAAAGAAGGAGTTGGGACACTGTGACACAGCCAAGCTGAGCAAATACAACATGACTTGCTGGTTACAGGGACATAACTACAAGCCTCATGAGCTTAAAGGAAGAACAGTAGGAGAACTCAGAAGGATGATGGAGCATGTAATGAAGGTTGAACTAGATACTGGGGTAAAGTTCAGAACTGAAGCTCCACATCAATCTTATGAACAACAAAGCAAACTCCCTGCTGAACCCATAACTGTTGAACCTAAAGATCAGCACAAAGGAAAAGAGAAACTGATTAGAGAGCCAAGGGAAGTCATTCCCCGGAAAAGTATGGCCACTTGGGACTGCAGTTAGAGAAATAACTGAGCAAAAGTCCACTCTAATACAACTGATAGATCACCTCACAACTCCCAGCTCTGCGGAAGAAAACAAGATCATGGCCTGGAAATATGATCCAGACTGGGATTGTGCTGTCATTAAAAGAACATCTGGAAGAGTTGAATACTTCCATGATGTACTCTCAGTGGTGAGTCTGCCAGAGAATGACATCAGAGACCTTCAAAGTTTAATCATCAGCAATTATCCAATTCACCCTAGAGGAAGAGACTTCTCAACTCTAGTGGGAAAGTTAAAGACAAAGTTTAAAGATGATGTGCTGATTGAAGCTAAAAGAGAAGATATAGAACATCAGAAGAGAATCAAAGGGCTCAAAAGATACAAGTCCAATGCCTCAGAACATGTAGATGATGAATTCTTGAAGAGGATTGGCTACAACAACAGAAACAAAGCAGCTCTTAAATGTATTGAAGGGACTCAATTCACATACCCAATCACTGAATGGGGATATGTAGAGAAGACAAAAGAGTTGGTCCTACTGAGAAATGCTGAAAACAAGAAAGCTGAAAAGATCAGAATCTTTGATCCTGTGGAAATCAAACTGCTTCATCCCAGCTACACCTCATACTTAAATGACAAATTCTTTCCCAAGCTGTCTGATGAACAAGCACAAAATGATCTATTTCTACATGTTCATGTGATTCAAGTAGTAGACAAACTTCATGCCAAAGCATATAAAAGAAGAAGATTTAATGCTGGATTACTGAAGGGAACAACATTTGATGAAGTAACAGAACTAAGAATAACAGAACAAGATGAGCTAGAAGTGGTGAATAACAACAAGGTGTTAGACACACTCACTACAGAAGAAGATGTTCTGGGAATTAGTTATGAGACTTTGAAGATGATGAGCAAGATGAAGATCAATTATAAGTATGATGATCAGAAGACTGTTGTCTCCTACTTCTACAACAAGATGATCGCTAGAATCAAAGATCTTACAGTTTTGAAGGACTGAGTACAAGTAGCTAAGCCTAAGGGGGAGTATTGTTAGGTCTAGAATCTGTAGATCTAGTCATTATGTATAGGCTTAGTACTTGAATTAATATTTGTAATGAACTTTTGTATTTCATTATTATGTATGCATTAAATATATAGGTTAACCCATTTATATATGTGTTGATGTATGTATGGCTGCAGGTACAAACATAATACTTGATCAATTATTGAATTTGACCAAGTGTAAGAAACATCTACGGATGAACATATTATTCTTCCGTAGATGTATATCTTACAAGTAACAAAACATCCGAAGATCATCTACGGATGAACAAAATCAACTGGAGTTGCCGTGTTCAAGAAATGCTGCGGAAGAACAAAACATCTGCGGAAGAACAAAACATCTGCGGAAGAACAAAACATCTGCGGAAGACAATATTTCTGCGGAGTCCAAACACTTGTATAATACAAGTGTTACAAGTCAACAAGTCAACAAGTCAACAAGGCGGTTATACGAATCCCGAGAAATCCGATGATTCCTTATCAGAAACAAATCAAATCCCAAGAGATCCGGTGTTTCCTATAACTGAAACATCTGTCTATAAATATGGATCCTAGGTTTCGATTCAAGCACGATTGAAAAACAGACGATTGATTGATTGAGAACAGCAATAGCATTACAACAATCATCAAAAGTCTTTCGATCATCATAACATATACAACATCATAGCATTCATTGTTTCATTCTTTTGTAATCTTCAACACATTATAATAAAACATTAATTAATCTTTAATTGTGTTTTGTGTCGTGTGTTCTTGATATTTCATTGACATTGAAAGTAGCTTAAATACAATTAAACCAAATCAACGTTAATTTCGCTAACGTTGGCTTGACATCAATTCACACTGATAATTCCTGTCGACGATCCTTGGATTCACAATAAGTTAATGTAATGGCCCAGTATATTGAAAATAAAGCTGAGTTTAAATTTGTGGGTTAAAAATAAAAAATGATGAAAGTTACGGGAGTGAACTCTAAAACTCCCCTTATAAATAGGAAGCTTGCCGTCTCGTTTTTTTTAATTTCTTGCGACCTGTAAAGGAAAGGGAGAGAAAGAAAGAAGATATACCGCGTGTGAAGATATATCTGAGAGAGAAAGTGTAAGACGAAGAGAAAATATAAGATTTTATGCGTTGAATCATGATTAAAAGCTTAGATTTAAGCATGATAAATATATTTAGCCTTGTTTGAGGAAGGTTGCATAAATATACTTTAAATCTCAATAAGCTTAGATCTAAGCATGAAAATATATTTATACCTTGTTTGAGGAACGGTGCATTAATATATTTTAAATCTTGATGTTTTGCATATATCTTAACGTGAAAGGCACACCATTTAGGGATGGTGAAGTTTATTATTAACGTTAATTACTTAATTTGATTTTAAATTTTTTTTTTTTTTTTATTTTTTTATTTTTTTCTCTTTATTAAAAATTGCACAATTGGTCCCTATGGTTTGATCATATTGCAAGCCCAAGTCGTTAAAAACTAACGGATACTAACGATGGAAGCTAACGTTGCAACTAACTCTCAAATGTTTCAACTATGTTTTTTTAAACTATGAGAACCAAACTTGTAATATGATCAAACCATATGGAATATTTTTGTAATATTCTATTATAATTAGTATACATCATAGTTTTTTTCTTTTCCTGGCATTGATCCGCATAGATAAATAGTTATGAATTGAACTTAAAACTTGTAATATTAAATAATAACTATATAAATCCAATCACATGTAGAGGTATTGAAAAGTTCCAAGTTTAGTGAGTCAATTCTTATTTAATGCATACATATTACACACATAAGGGATGATCCCTTGTAAAGATTATTTTCCATAAGCAGTCAAGGAAGTAATCATAGCGCTTCATTTTCTGTATCATTTGTTGAGTTCAAAGTGTTAGGAATATATTAGAAATAGTTATTTTTGTTGAGTTGTTTTTAAATTCTTAGAGAAAATTTTTAAACGTTAATAATCTTTTATAAGATATTACTTTTAAAAACGAATTACATTATAAAATCGATATGTATGTCTATATATAGTTTGTTGATCTTAAAGGCAACACAATATTTTGTGTTGGATTTTTGTTTTTTCTCCTAAATGAGACTGATTACAAATAATTGTAGGTACATTGTGTTGGATTTGAACAAAGGTAATTGCGTTAGCTTTTTTAGTTTTTTGAATGTGCTAGTTTTTTTTTATTTAATCGTGTTTTTATACATTAAAACAACACAAATATGTTTTTTTATGATAAAACAACCTAGAACGTTTTATTTAATAGCATGTCTAAATGTCTTCAAATCCATGCATTCACCAAAGTATTAGGAACCTTTTCCTTCTTGGAAATGTTGACCATAACTATAACAATCGATCACTTTAATTATTTATGAAACGAAAATGATGGAAATCATTGTCACGTACGATAATCATATGTATTTATGTTGGAAATAATATTTCTAATGTCCGGATTATGATGTATAGAAAATGATGGTTTGAATAATATATATAGATATATAGATATGATTTCAATTAGTCAAAATCAAAGAATCAATGTTAAATGTCTTTAGATATGAACTTGATAGCGTTTGGAATATCGTTATATTTGGAAAGGTTGGGCATAACCCAAATTTATCACTCACTTTTATTATTTATGAAATGAAAATGATGGAAATCTATGCCATTACAATCATACGTATTTTTGTTGGAAATCTTTGTAATGTCGGATTAATTATCAATGTGAAGAAAATGATGTTTCAAAGTGACCAACACACACAGATATGATTATGATATTCTTTGGTCATCAAGCAATTTTCGTATAAATAATGTTTTTAGTTATTTAATAATGACCAAAAGTTAAATTTAAAGGAAAAATTACAAGTTTTTATCTGTTTATGTTTATCCTTTAGTATTTAACTTTAGTAATTACATAATTCATCAATCATTTTTTCAATATTTGTCATAGATTCAACCATATTCGTGAATAGAAGTTAGAATGAGATGTAAAGAACAGTTATTTTAAACCCCATTTACTTAAAACAGTAATTAAAAAGATAACAAAAAGTGAGGTGTTATTTATTGTTGTTTTTTTTTCTTTAGCAATTGGGACAATAAAGATTAAATCTCCCTCACGTAAGTTGTACATTACCATTATAACGTTTGTCCACCAATAGGATGGAATCTGCAACATACATTAAACAAAATAAACATAGTGTGTGTTTGGTTCGTGATTTTTTTAAATAAGAAATTGAATTTGTCAAATATATTGAGATTTGAAATTTTGGATGTGAAATAGAAATTTACCAAAGACATCACTTAGTCCCTCATACCATCAATATTGTCCGTTTTGTTCACGAGAAGCTTACGGACTTGCTTTTAGTTGCTCCGGTGAAAACTTCCCAGGGAGGCCACCCAACCCTGGATTGTTATCACCTAAGCACGCTTAACTATGAAGTTCTCCTCTAATTCATAGCAAAAACGCGCAAAATGAATTGTTGATATTAAAAGCCAGACATCACTTATGAACCAGGAATCTCTTCTGTTCGCGGCCAATGTGGGATTTACGTAGGGTGTCACAATCACCCTACTTTGGACTCATCGTCCTCGATGAGCCCGAAAACTCACCATCCTCGGTGAGGTTTGTCCCACCATCCCGAATGACGTAGGAGTGACTTTGATACCATTATGTAACACCCTGCCCCTCATACCATCAATATTATCTGTTTTGCCCATGAGATGCTTACGGATTTGTTTTTAGTTGCCAAGTGAAAACTTCCCAGGAGGTCACCTATCCCTGAGTTACTGTCACCCGAGCACGCTTAACTATGGAGTTCAACTCTCATCGACAACCAATACGCCCAAAATGCGTTGTTGATATTAAAAGGCAGACATCACTTATGAAACAAGAATCTCTTATGTCCATGACCGGTGTGGGATTTACGTAGGGTGTCACACATTTAAATCACAAAGGTTTGGAATCCATCACATAATTTAATTTTATAAGTATTTTAATGATAAAACAATATATTATTAGATGAGACATCACCAACCACTAAGGTTGGTGGCTTAGTGGCAGAGGCTTTACCTCTAGGTGCATCTTTATGAGAGAGGTTTAAGATTCAATTCTTAGTAAGTTTAATATATATTAGGGTGTATTGTAGGAGTATAAGTATGATAGATTTGTCGTTCTAAAAAAAGATGAGACATCACCAGCTTCTTGTCATAGCCACCCACCGTCTTGCCTCCTTTACCACCACTAGGAACAGGTCACAACCACCGTAATTACCATCACACTATCACCACGCCTAGCCTACCACGTACCACCACCTATCATTGGCCATCAAACACTCTTTGTCATCGCTGTCATTTACATAGCGATGGTGGATATTAACAGCATGCATTGTGAGGGCAGTAACAATGTTGGTAATGGAGAAAGTCGTGACGGCAACAACGATTGCTATGGGTGGGACTAGTAGGGAGTGGTTAGGTGGTGGTGGCATGAGTCGATGTGTCAAATAGGGCTGTTCACAAACTGAACCAAACGCATGTCTGCTCGAGCTCGGTTCGTTTACAAACCAAGCGGCTCGGTTCGGTTCGAATTTACAAATTTCAGTGCAAAGTTCATGCTTGAACTCGGTTCGGTTTATAGCCGAGCGATCGATTTTGCTCAGTTTAGTATTACAATTTAGTACAAAGCTAATTATTCATCCGAGAGTTCTAAGTTCTAACTTAAACTCAACAATGTAACAAATAAAACATACAAAATAAGTTTAACAAAATAGAAATCTAATATACAAAAAAAGTTTCAACTCAAACTCAAATCATGGGAGCTTCAAGCTTGAAGTAAAGAAGCAGTTATTAGAGTCGATGATTAGGGAGAAGGAGGAAGGGAGCTGGTAAATGTGATATTGCCATTAGGGATTTAGATTTAAGGTTGTTGAGTTGTTGATTAAAAGGGACCAAAGGTAAAGTGTTAAATAATTAAAAGGGTAAAGTGGTAATAATTAAATAATTAAACTAATATGTAATATAATAAATAAAATTTAAATTAAAAAATAATTCGAGCGAAACCAAGCGAAACTTACCTTTGCTCGTGCTCGGTTCGTTTACAAACCAAACCAAACCAAGCCGCTCGGCTCGTTTACAACCGAGCCAAAATCAAACGAGCATATTTCCGAGCTTTTTCCGAACAAATTCTAGCAAGTTTCGGGCGTCGAACTATTTAAACATGCCTAGTGTCAAAGGTGGTGTCATCACTAGTAGCGAGTGGCGAGTGGCAGTGGGAATTATAATTGGGATGACAAATGCGACAACTGTGACTTGTTATTGCTCAACCAAATAGATTAGGAATCATAACATAGATTCCATTTCTAATTCCAATAAATTTACAAACCAAATCAATATCCCAATTGCATTAATTATTTTAAATTTCACAAAGCAAAACACACTTTCATTGTAACTAATGTAATTATATAGTTACAATTGTATAAATAATAAAGAAAATATCAAACATATGATAAGAAACGAGTACAATAGTATTTGAGATCATTCATCTACTTTGCCTCTTGGGACAATAATAAGACCCCATATATATATATGATATATGCATATTTCTTAGAGGTGGAACCAGCCTGTAAACATAACAATAGCTAACCACCCCATTGATCTATAAGCCGATTTAGCCATCGTGTACGTGGGCCGTATAATTAAACACATATCGGTAGTTCATCAATCACAATCCTCATTCACTATGTAATGCCAAATAGAAACTCAAAAGGAAACCAATTATCATAGATTGTAACGAGTATTGTTTGTTATCTACTTTATACTCTACCGTATACAGATCATATAAAAACAATGACACATATGTACATTTACATTAAATGTATTAGATGTACTCCATCATTAAAAGTCCCTCGCTACTGTAAAAGATCAATGGATAATACTTTTGGAAAAGCTACCACTGAAATACGTAGGTTATTCATCGTGGTATTATTTGTTGGTTATACTTGATGATACATTACCAATGCTATGTTTCAAGACATAATATTACTTATAGGTTCCGACAGATTCTTCAGTCATTAAAAGTCATCTGTTTTGTAGTGTCTATGACTTATTATTTTAAACGAAAAATCATCCGACACGACACTCTTACCACCCACACGGCCACACAGTGGACATAGACCACCATGAGTCGGTGGCCACATGGCGGTGCAAATACAACTTGGGTTTCGAGTATGAGGATTAAACTAGATCTACCCTAGCAACTAAACCAATTTCTCATGATCATAACTTTAGTTCTTTCACATTTTGACTAATATTGCAACTGCATTACACAATGCCTAAAATGTAAAGGCAGTGTCCTGAATTCCCAAAAGTGTGCCTATTACTTATCCATATTTAACTTCACTTTTATCAATTATCCGGTGATGGTAGGAATTGCCCATTAATTTTGTACCATGATGCATCACTCTAACCCCTATAAAACCGGTGATCCGTTAGCGTTTGATCAACACACTCGTCGAGAAAACTTGTTCAAAGTTCTTAGATTGTGTTAACCTATGGAGGGTTCATTCTCATTGCGCACTTTAGTTATTTTGGCATCGCTAGTGGTGGCATTTGTCATTGTCCCACTTGGAGCCGAGGCTCGTGCTTTCTTTGTCTTTGGGGACTCGTTAGTGGACAATGGCAACAATGACTACTTAGCCACTACGGCAAGAGCCGACTCACCACCCTATGGCATCGACTTTCCCACTCATCGTCCCACTGGTCGCTTCTCAAATGGCCTCAACATCCCAGACATTATCAGTTGCGTGTTCATCATCGATTATTCGTACATTATTTTTCATTTATAGAAAACATATACATGCACTCTTATAAACCCCTACTAGTGTTGTTACTAAACTGTTTTTTTTAAGAAGACAACAACATTAATGGTCATTATATTCTAATGAAAATGCAAGGAGTAGGTTGTATGCTTTTATGTGTACATGTATTTATTTTGTATCTTTATATGAAAACTCCTATTATTCTGTCGAATTTATGACATATATAACCACAATTTATAGATCTGTCGGCATTAAATCTTAATTGTTTTTTTTTTCTTTTCTTTGTAAAGGTGAACGTATGGGAATGGAATCCCCAATGCCATACTTGAGTCCAATGCTAAAAGGTAAAAAGCTCCTACATGGTGCCAACTTTGCTTCTGCTGGAATCGGAATACTCAATGACACCGGAATTCAATTCGTATGTCCTACATGCCTTTTGATTATTATTTTAGTTAATAATAAGCAAGAATAAGCTAAACATATCCCGACTAAATATTCATTGTACATTATAAAAACATGTCTTTCTTTTAGTAAGAGAGAATATTACTGGTTTGACAAGTTTATAAAATAAATGTGTAACTCCAATATGTAAATTGGAGGGGGTATGTAATATGTTACTACGTTTCAACACTAAACATAGGGTTTTTTTTTTCTTTCTGAATTTATGTATGAGAGTTATAAATAAATAAATCATAAACAAAGAAACCATTTCACACTAGAGGTGATAAAATATGTGTAACATCACGTTGAGTGATGTGACAAATTATTCTATAATACGGGTCCAAACATCAAGGCCTGGTCAGATTTCCCAACAACACATATTTGTCTATTTATTTTGAATGGTCATTTTACATTCTACCAATTAGATGCAAAAATTAACCTAGTTGAACATATATTCAGAGTTATGGTTTAAAATTGTTGGTACCTCACCTCAATAAATGACATATCTAGCAAGTATCTCGACTATATCGGGTTGACGAAATGACATGTTGTCCGTTGATTTGTTCAATCTAAACACAACCCATATGATTATAAGTGTCTTGTTATGTTTCTGGTCAACTCATTTAGAACAAACCACATGAAACGACGATTAAAGTTAGAGTGACCCTTGTTTTTTACTCGTCCATGGCTCAAGTTTTCGAGAGTTCTCGAAAACACCTTCTGTCTTAACAAATAATTTAAGGAAATGCAAGATGTATAACTTCTAGAGCAAACATTAACCTTAGTACAATGATGGACATAATGTGTATTAGCATTTTTATTATTTACAGTAGTAATTCACTGTTGAGTACCCTACTAACAAATGTGTTTATATATTACAGTTAAATATAATAAGAATATCGACACAATTAGAGTATTTCCAACAATACAAAGCTCGACTAGCAGACATCGTTGGACCCGATCAAGCTCTTCAAATCGTCAACGAAGGGTTTACACTCATATCTCTTGGTGGAAACGACTTTGTTAACAACTACTACTTGATTCCTTACTCTGCTAGATCACGGGAATACTCTCTCCCAGATTATGTCCGCTATGTAATTTCTGAATATAGAAAAGTTCTTTCGGTAATTCTCTTTTTCCGACCTTACACCTGTGTTACACTTACACACACATATGCATTCATACTATATTTGATTAGTGGTTAATTAACTAGCTTTTATCTTAGTGGATTAATCACATATTTATAATTAATAATCATAATGAACATCACTTTTTTGATAAGTAAACAATTACTGATCAATCTTAAACCATGAAAAACGATTTGATGAAAAGAATGGGAACATATTAACTATTAGTAGTAACTTAAATTGGAAAATTCAAATTATAAAAAATGGAAGTGACATACGTATTGCAATTTATTATAATATAATCATTAAATGATATAAGTTTTATTAAAAAAAATATTCATACGATATTGCTTTTTGAAATAAAATTATGGAGGATGGCTTTTAATGAGTATGGTGGATCAATAGCCATAATGAAAGGTGTATTATGGTTGTTGAGATGGTCTAGAATTGGCTACATTTCTTCATGTGGATATTAATGCTTTTATTGCCTTTCATAGCTTGACAGAAAGATTAAATCATAGATTACTCAGATATAATAATACTATTATTAGGACAATCTGTAATTTTTCTCAAAATGTGTATTAATGGTATAATTTGTCTACATACTGATTGACACTATATATGCACTGGTTTTACTAATGCAAATTGCATAGAAAGATCAAAAAAAACCTTTAACTCATTCATACTTAAAAAAATCTATATTTAAATTCCAAACTTTATCAATATTAATTTAGTTTAATTTATGTAATACGGAAAGATGTATGGATAAATACACACTTTTATACTGATTGTTGCATTCTCTAATAATATTTCTTTTATAAAAACATAGAGAATGTATGATATCGGAGCAAGGAGGGTATTGGTGACGGGGACAGGCCCGATGGGTTGTGTGCCGGCGGAGTTGGCTCAACATAGTAGAGCCGGGGAATGCTCAACAGAGTTGCAACGAGCATCCGACTTGTACAACCCTCAACTTAATGATATGTTAAAAAGTCTTAATGAAGAAAAGGGGGATCATGTTTTTATAGCCGCTAATACGGTGCAAATGCACATGGATTTCATATCAAATCCTCAAGCCTACGGTACACATATACTCTTATGTACTTAAATATAACTAAAATTTGCCCCTTGTTTTCTTACGTTATATGTAGGTATATTAATAACATTCATGCATATACACATACACATATATGTAGAGTGTGCATTGTGCATTCAATAAAGCATCAATTTGAAGTAAAAACCGCAAGAAAAACATAACACTTCACTTTTTGCTTTAACTAAATGTGATGTTATGTAACAACAAAATCTTCTACTTTTTTCTCCTACTATAATGTTATACACTACGTAAATGTTTATGTAATTTTTAGATTTCAAGGCTTAAAAATGATTTTGTATTAGACACTTGGATGCATCTTCATATGTGTGTGTGCGCGCATGTGTGTATGTACAAAGATGGTTTTTCATTACATAATTACTTTATGGTTTTTCATGACACGATTACTTTCAAGTAGCGAACTCGGAAAATTTTACATAACCATATGTACTCTTAAATATGATACACAAGACGATTATGCGATCGTATATCCACCTTTCTTTATTTCTTCCACTATAACTAAAATGCATAATGTGTAGGTACTTATGTTGGTTCCACAGTTTCATGGTTGTCTGCATAAAATTGGTTATGTATTAACATATGTATGTGTGCATTTATGTATGTAAATATATGTAGACATAAATTTTGGATAAATTGGATAAAATGTCAAACACTAAAATATACATCATTACATGCATTTTTACACCCTTTGAAATATACAAGAACTTTATTAATTTACTCATACTCTTGCACCTAATATCAAGCATATGGGTACTTATGCATTTTTTATACCTCTTGACGATCATCTTAGCTATCTTGCAGGGTTTATAACATCTAAAGTAGCATGTTGTGGACAAGGTCCATACAATGGACTAGGATTATGCACGCCAATGTCAAACTTGTGCCCGAACAGAGATGTGTATGCATTTTGGGATCCTTTCCACCCTTCGGAGAGGGCCTGTAGAATCATTGTGCAGCAGATGTTTAGTGGCACTCCAAACTATATGAGTCCAATGAACCTCAGCAATATCTTGGCTATGGATTCCAAGCCTTGATCTTTCTCTTTCATATAGTTATAGTTTCCTACAAGTATGATCCATTGTATTTAGGTTTGCTTAATGATTGTCATTCTTGGTTGTTTTATATGTGTTATGATTTGAAGCAAGTGTTGTTTGTATTTGATGTTTTGAAGTCGAGTTGTAGTGTAAGACGTATGATTGAGTGAATAAAACATTGGAAGTTTATCAAGTTCATTGAAGATGATTATGCAATTAAGGTATTTGATTGATTTCGGGTGATTATATGGTTTCGTTATGTTTTCTTGAACTGGCTTGGTGATGATGACTCTATCATTTTATTACTTTATGTTGATCACATGTTAATGTTGGTAAGAATGCATAAAGAATTTCGAAACAAGAATGGAGCAACTTATTTTCTATGAAACACTTAAGGAAAGCAAAACATATTCTTGGCATTTAGATTGCTAGAGAAGCTTCAAATAAGTTACACATGATGTCACAAGAGCAATCCAACGAGAATGTGTTTTATTAATACAACATTGCTAAAGCTAAAGTGGTCAGTTTACCTCTTACTCCTAACTTGAAGCTAACCGATAAAGATCAACCTTATTTTAAGACGGAGATTGACGAAACGTATAGAGTTGCATATGTCTTAGAAGTTGCAAGCTTAATGTTATACAATGGTGTGTACAGCACCTAATAATGCCCATGCAACAGCACAGTTAGTTGGCTTTTGTCGAATCCATATCGGAAACATGGGAAGCAGTTAACTGGATTAGTTATATTTACATGGTACTTTCAAATTAGGAATAACATAATGGTATAAGGAGCTTATGCTTGTTGGTTATACGAAGTCTGATATGGCAGGGAATAAAGACTACATGAAGTCCACTTCTGGATATTCTGATGATATTTATAGGAGGACTTGCGTCGTGGTTGTCAAGACTATAAAAGTATGTTCGTTTTATCTATGATTGAGGTTGACTGTATGAAATTAACATAAGCGTGCAAAGATTTGTCGTGGTTGAAAAGGTTTATGCAATAGCTTAGTTTTATGCAACAACGCTACGTGATTTTTTTTGCGACAATGAAAGTGATATTCATCTCGCGAGAATTCGTTGTCTCACGAAAGAATAATATATTTTGATGTAAGGTGATAAAGTGCATACAGATAATAATGATTGTAACATGTTAACTAAAGCTTTAGCTAGGGAAAAGTTAAAGATATGTTGCTCGACCGTCGAGGGAGATTTGATTTTGGGGGTGGGTTTTACCCCATGACAAAAGGCCAAAATTAGCCAATATTTTTGTTTTGTAACCCGATTCGTGTGCAGGGCAAGATTTGCCAACATAATTAGATCACTTTATCAAAGTAAATGGAAGGTTTTGTTGTCATTGGAGCAACACATAAAAAAAAAAAAAAAAAAAAAAAAAAAAAAAAAAAAGTGTTTCATTGTTTTTGTGGTTTTGACTACTACCGCAAAACACAAAAAGGAGAATCAAGTTTTGTGGTTTTTTCTTCTACGCAAAGACGAGGATTTTGAGGGTACTTTCTATGATGATTTTTTAGAGACAAAAGGAGTACATAATATCTAGTTCTGAAGTGACACTATTAACTGATTTTATTTTTAGAGACAAAAGGAGTACATAATATCTCTTATTTGTATTCTCTTTTCTTAAAGTAGTTTGTTCCAAGTATACGACGGTCATCGTATGTCTCTAGTATATCCATAAAAAAACTTTGTATTGCTCTAAATTTGGTGATGGTTGATTTGAAACCGTTCTAGTTGTCACGAGGTTTTTACTCTTATTTTTAGAGGTTTTTCATGCTAGAATTTTTTTTATCAGTTTGATATACCTTATTTGTTTGCATCCTCAAATGTTCATTTGAGTCGAGAAAGTTTTGGTCAAACAAAAAAACTCTGCATATGTTGTTTACCATTTAAGTCATGTCACGTGTTTTTCCCATCACGGTAGGTTTGATGTCTTCGACTCTGGTACTTATTATTAGAAATCAGATTTCAAAAAGTTAGCATGTGTGGCTTTCTTACCAACTCGATAATGACCCTTTTATATATTTGGTATAAAACTCGTTGACGCACACCAGAGATAAAAATACCAAATAAACTAAACAATGAAAAAATAAGACTCCATAACATATCGGACTCATTCTAAAACACGGTTTAAACTACTCGCACCTCAAGTTTCTTTTACACTCAATATTAACATCTACATTCTCCCACTTAATCTTGAATTTTATACCTCTTATATTTCTAGTAAACTCAACTAAAAAACCGATACCCATTCTAGAACTCCGTTTAAACTCCTTGTCTCTCATGTTTCTTTTGCCTACTATCGAAAAGATCATAAATTAACCCTCAAAACGAGAACAAAGGAATAGAAAAGATAAATTCAAATGAACCCTAAAGAACGAATTGTATTAATCGAACAACCATAGTTGTTTACAGACATAGGACTCTTATACGGACTAGTAGGAAACAATGCGAACCTTTCTAAACTGTCGCAACCCTTTGACATAACGCTACTAAATACGCACTTGAGTTGTGGGTGTCTATAAGTGATTGTGATGAGAGGAGCTTTTGATTAATAGAAAAAGCTACAATACTTGAATCTTTTAATTTGTTTAGCTTGCAACTTTCTTTTGTGGTTCTTCTAAAGCAACACAACAAATCAACAATAATACCATATCAAAACTTCAATATTCTGCCTTTATCGTATATTCTTGTAATCAAGATTCTTAGATCAAATAGTTAAGGCCAAAACATGCATCAGATTACATGAAACCGCTTTAGTTTCTTGGTTTTTTATTAAGCGGTTAATTGGATCGCTAACAGTGGTTAGTGAGTGAAAAAGCTATGGTAATAACATCAAGAATCTAGGAATGACTGTAGTAGGGGCTGACCAAACCAGTGCTTTTACTTGTGTAATATTAATGGCTGTCAAAATAGTAATTAACTGTCCAATTAAATGCACCAGAACCACTACAACCTTGTGCAGTTGGGATTGGCTCAACTCTGACTACAGTTTATGACATCATCAATCCCAAAATTGCATATAAATAGACCTCATTCCCCTTGCATGTTTTTCAGAAAACACCTCATACACACCTTTCTGCAGTGTGTGTTTTTACATTGCTACTTATAGTCATACATATATATACAATAATGGCTAGTTCAAGATCATCACTTGTCATGCTATTGTGTTTCACATTAGCAGCTTTGAGTAATGTGGTTCTTGAAGCTGAGGCTAGAGCTTTCTTTGTGTTTGGTGACTCGCTGGTCGATAACGGCAATAACAACTACTTGGCTACCACTGCACGCGCAGATTCACCTCCTTATGGGATTGATTATCCCACTCATCGCCCTACTGGCCGCTTCTCCAATGGCTTCAACATTCCTGACCTTATCAGTTGAGTTATAACGTTATAGTTCATCGATGAATGTGTTACCTTAACTAGTTTTATGGATTAATATTTAAAATTTGACTGTTGATCAGGTCAAGCCATTGGTGAAGAACCAACACAGCCATACTTGAGTCCATTTCTTACAGGTCAAAAGTTACTTGTTGGTGCCAATTTTGCTTCTGCTGGTGTTGGGATACTTAATGACACAGGAATTCAGTTTGTAAGTTTTGTCATCCTTAAAAATAATAATGTTGGGACTGTAAATTACAATGTGTAATAATGTATACACTCAAAAGACTCTACATGCTCAAAATGTATACCAATTGTACACATTTAAACACACAAAGATTAACTTATAGAGTAAAATGCATGTGGGGTCCAGCGGAGTTTGGCTGCCAGGGCCTGATGTACGCATCCTTATCCTGCATTTCTGAAAGAGGCTTTTTCAGGACTCTACAACAACCTTACCATTGTTCCAACATCCGCCCTACCAAAAATAATTTATAACGTATTGAAAATACAATTTCAGAGATAAGATTGTAAACAAGATGAGTATGATAAGAGTTCATATATAGACAACTAGCATTGGAGATCTATTTAGAGTTTATGTTCAAGAAATCTAAGTATCTTTCATCTTTGATTGGTTATATGAAACTTATTGTGCAGGCTAATATAATAAGGATCACACTGCAAATGGAATACTTTGAACAGTATCAACAAAGGGTGAGTGATATAATTGGCCCTGAGGAGACTCAAAGGCTTGTAAATCAAGCTTTGACACTTATCACATTGGGAGGCAATGACTTTGTAAACAACTACTATCTAGTCCCATTTTCAGCAAGATCTAGACAGTTTTCACTTCCAGATTATGTCGTCTACTTGATCTCTGAATACCGCAAAGTTCTAATGGTACGTGTACACAATTCTTTTAGCCAATATACAGTCATTCCGTTCGGTTTTCAATTCATGAAAATTACCCAAAGTGATAAAATTAATATCTTTTCTTTGCTAACATGATATGCATGGGTTCTCAATTGCAGCCCATGCCATAATTAATTCATTATTGTTTTTGAAATAAATATTATGGTCCCATTTGGAGGTCAATCTTGACTATTTTGGTTAATAATTTGCATTATATGTATGTATATGTATTTTTTTTTTAATTTGTTAATGTCTATTGAGAGAAGGTAAGGGTAGTTGTGTATGTCTTTATCATACTTCATTGCTAAAGAAAGTAGCCATGTGCTGCAATCTTGTCAATATTAATGTTTTTTTATGAGAATCAAATAATTGGTCAAGAGACACTTTATAGTTTATACGCTTGTCGGTTTGATTAATATATCTGAAATCACGATAAAACTTTGTTAAATGTGAAAGTTAGAAGTGTCACGTCAGATTGTATTGGTCATTGTTTTGGATTACTAAAATTTATTAATAATCTCAGAGGCTTTATGAGCTGGGATTAAGAAGGGTTTTGGTCACGGGAACCGGACCATTGGGATGCGTGCCCGCAGAGCTAGCACAGCGTAGCCGAGACGGTAACTGTGTACCCGAGTTGCAAAGAGCAGCAAGTTTGTTCAACCCTCAACTCCAAGAAATGATTAACAGTCTCAACAGTGAGATCGGTAGCACTGTGTTTATCGGTGCCAATATTCGACAAAGCAACATCGACTTCATTTCTGACCCCGCGAGATACGGTAAGTTTAGACCATTTTCACTAAAATCATGTCTTAAAGCATCAGTTAAGTTAAATATTGAAAGTTTGATCTTGTTAATCAGGGTTTGTTACATCAAAGGTCGCGTGTTGTGGACAAGGACCATATAATGGACTCGGGCTATGCACAGCGTTATCAAGCGTGTGTCCCAACAGAGACATATACGCGTTTTGGGATGCTTTTCATCCATCGGAGAGAGCCAACAGGATCATCGTACGACAGATCTTAACGGGCTCACCCGACTACATGTCACCAATGAACCTTAGCACCATCATGGCTTTGGATGCTGCTGCTAAAGTGTGAGACTCAAGTTTCTGCACCATCCATCTATTTTGAAATGATATATTAATTGTTTGTGTATGTTTTTCATTACTTTCTACAGTTGATTTCAAGTGGTAATTTTCTATGCAATATGTTTGGTGATTATAGGTTGTAAGTCAATAATTTTGTGTCAGATTCTAGTTGCAATTGTAGCACTATCAAATGTTTGTATCCTGAACACAACCAAATAATAATGTAGCTGTCACATTTATAACGTACATGTTGCAGATATGTTGTTAATTTATTTTATTATTTTCCTGTCAATAGTGTGTGTTTCTCATATTATATGCTGAATTATATTATTTGAAGTAGAATAACTTATTACTTGTTAAACATTTGAATATTTATGTAGTCATTTTGTGAAAATTACAGTAACACTCTCAATACTAGTAACATTTAGCTAAGAAATTACTATTCTATTTCACATGACAATAACCCTTTCTTAAACCATATATTTCTTGACGTCAAGAAGTTACACAACACTAGAGTAGAAATACTACCCTGTTACGCCAACGGGGAGTTCATCTTTTCTTCCTTAGCCTTTTCTAAGCGCGCTCTTTTTCACGTAGACGTCACGTCAAATTTACATCATCCATCCCCCTTCATTCTTTAGCCTTCTCTAAGAGAGGAGAGCATGTTTTTTTTTTTTAAACCATTTTTTTAAATTTATATAAGAACTATTTTTTAAATATAAAATAACATTTCTGCAAATACAAAATTAGAACACGAAACAAAAAAATTAGTTTGAAACAAAAGGGTGGTGCATGCATTTTAAATATGTTGCAATTGATCTGATTGAATATGATTAATTATCAAAGTGGTCTTTCTTTGGTAATTGGTAGTTGAGCATGTACCCAAACCGTTTTCTAGCTGAAAAATACTTTATTTTGGACAAAATTTGTATTTATTAAATTTTATATCGGAATGTTAACTGGAAAAGTTTAATTGTAGAATAACTGAACTATGTACTTGTATTTTCTCTAAAAAGTTAACGTGTACATTTTATTAGAGAAAAATCAAATTCACTGTTAAATAAAATAATAAAAATAATATTCAATTAATATGTGAGACGATCAAATTAAGGAAAAAATAACTTTAACATGTAGAGACTAGAGAGCACTTAGAAATATGTTTTGACCCTTGAAATTAACAAAACTTGTGGTAAATATCCACGCGCGTTGCACGTGTGGATTGGAAGAACGAAGGCTTAGACGTGTCATCATAGCCAAACGAACAGGTATAATATCTGAGACAACAAATTATAAGAACAGTCGATAACAATACATCATATTGGCACTCCCATCACAGACAAGTTAAAGCGCACAACATGGACAAAACCCGCAAAAGACAGATATAGTTGGCTAAAAACATTAGAAATAACAATGCAAAACCCTGTAAGGCTCAGAACCGGTTCTCGGGTGCGGCTGCAAACCATAAATGGTTGCCAAGCCATAGCAAACGACACCATTTTTGCTCTACAATCATAGCCATCTAACAACCAACCACCAAAGGTCTCATATGAACAACAATTCATCATCATCAACAAATAGAATCAAGAAAATACAACATCCAAAACCAATCACATAACCAAATCTCAGATGAGTTAACACTCATCATCATTGACCCAATGATTTACCCAAGATTTAGTGTATGAAATGACACCGACCGCTCTCGAAATCATGCACGCTGAAAACCCTAAAGGGTAAGGGCGGCAGACAGTACAAGAACAACACCAAATGCGACCAATGTCATAACCGACCATGGCAGGAGACCACCACCTGCTCCACCTTGACCATAGAGGGGCGGCGGAGCAGCAACAGAATCCACCGCCACCGCCACGATGCACAACCAGAAAGACATGAACGTCGTATATCCCTACCATTATCGCCGCCTTTGCCTCCGCCAACGGCCACAACCATTCCCAGATAACCCAATAAAACCCTTTTCTCTCTGAATAAACACATCGGAGGCGACGGCAGGCCGGCAACGACAACAACACACCACCGGTCTCCCTCGCTCCTTGTATAGCCGACAACCACAAATGCGAACTGAAAATCTGACAAAAACACCCCAAATTCGGAAGGTCATCGCACCTTTCTCTCTCTACAAACAAACAAAGTAAGACGGAGAGAGACACGGGAGGCAGAGAGAGTAAAGCAGATGCGAGACGACACACGAGAGACAGGAAAACGGCGGCCAACCAGAGAAGCCACCGCCACCGCCGTCTCCGGCACCATCAAACACCGATTCCGCCCTTTCTCTCTCTTCATTCTCTCCCTCTATATTACAGTTTCTATCTCTAAAATTCTAAACACAATCATCCATCTGGGAGGTGTCCAAAGTGGGTTATCGATCCATATAAAAGTGATGACACCTTGCAAAGACGTGTAAACATAGAATGCAAAAGGACTATTTGGTGGATGAAATTGATTGGCCAACAGAATCACTCTCACCGATGTAAAAACGAACGACTCTGATTCCGTAGATATCAAAATAGACAGATGGGATTTCCAAATTTACTGTTCATCAACTTGTAAATTTCATAGAAGGATAAATTAACATTGATTTTCAATCTTTATTTTTTTGAACGGCCAACTAAGCAAACCGCCGGGTACTCCGTACACGGTGCTCCAATGACTAAAGATACGCACAACGACACAACGTGGCCACTAGTCCACACGCACGGAGCCCCTAGCCTCGAACCTGGGGGCTTCAGTCTTTATAAAATACAAGTTTGATGTGCACGATTCAACGGGTAAAGAATTTGTTACGAAAAGCGACACCATAGGTCCAAACTATATCTAGTTTGAATATACTCATCCAAACACCAACTGATGTAACAAGGATATGGCATAGGCATAACATCTAACAATTTCAGTATTAAATCACTAAAACTTACCCCTAAAAAGGGATCTAATATCAAAAGGCTAAACTAAACTACTACAAGATATACTTAAACTTTAGCATACAAACATGATATTACAAGTCTTTTATCTTGTATTCAAATCAAACTCACCCCCTTCACGCCAATCGCTTTGGATGCCTGTATCTCCATTCTCCCTTTCTTCATCATTCAAGAAATCCTCGGACGGCTCTTTCTCATCTTTCTCGTTATTATTATTATTACAATTCCATCCATTCATCGTATCATCTGGATTCGCTTCCTGTTCTTGCTCACCCATTGACCCCATTGCGCTAGCCCGTATTGGTCCCCTAGCCATCATCTCGGCCCGAGCTTGTTCTGCTTGAGCCATGGCTGCCATTCTCATATTAGCTGCTTGAGCTTCTCGGCCTGCATTTTGTTGTTTTTCCATTTCTGTCCTTGCCTCGAGTAATGATCGTCTTTCTTCTTGAAGGAGAGCTTGTTCGATTAATAATCTTTCTTCTGAGCGGAACTCCCCAATGGCCCGTTCTCTGGAAATGATATTGAAAGCGCGTACCTGTTTCTCAAAGGTAGCTGTGAATTCCAAGACTTTATTGGCAATGCTTTGGTCCCATTGTTGAGTACGAGATAGAACTTGGCCTGTGGTGTCAGAATCGAGGATTCTATCGTCTTCCTCGGCTTCATAGTCCGCTACTACATGGTATGGTAGCAGCCTGGAGAGACATTAAAAGATATAAATGAATTTCATTTGATTAAAAGGTGAATTATCTATTGACTTTCACAACATAAACGATAACTTGTAAATGTATCTCATGGTGGCAAAATACGTTGGTCAGACATGTAGGATAACTTATCAGATTGTGTGATATTGGTACAGCTCAAATATGCAAACAAAGATGTCCTGTACAATTAACAAAATAGAGTTCCATTCTGGCACACAGTTGGATGCTCACATCCCATGAAGAAACAGAACCCTTTAACTGCATTCTGTAGACTTAGTTACATGTGCTGCCTAATGTGATATGATTCTTGGAAAATATTTTGGGGAATAACTGCTTTAATTCTCATTCTATATTCAACATACATGGTATTCTGTAGCACAAACAGCAGATTACAGATTTTTTAGTCCACAAAACAGTTTTATATTCTAAGTCCTAGCCCAAATAAAAAAAAAAAAAACCACAGACCCTAAGTGCATAGTTCTGTTGACTTCCAACTGTTGCATAAAATCTGATGCTGACTTGATTATTATGTAGAATCTAGTGGCTTTCAAAGAACAACAAATGGACAAACTCAAGAGGCTTTGGGGAAAATGTGTTTTCCACTGATGAGTGATTACTTTCACCAGATATTCATACAAGGGTAAAGAGCCAAAAATAGAAAGCATATAAATCTAAATCCCCCTAATTTAAAGAGTGAAATTGATACAAAAGTCAGTAATTAAATAAGCTGATAGAACTCCAACAATCAACACACACAACTAAGCTACCATTATCTAACAAATGCAAACAGACAAGCAACAGAGGGAGGAAAACAACTAACTGTAGACAACCCGAAACACTAGACATCCCTAAAGCCATAAACAGAATGAAGTCATGAACCCATCAAGCCCTAACATATTCAAAACTTGCAGCCTACTACATATGCATGAACCCCAATATTCAAACATATAAAACAATAATCTTGATTTTTTCTACACACACTGTGCAACAAGAAACACAAAGTAAATCAAAATCAGTAGAAAATACAGAAAAGACACTTGGTGTACACTTCATAGCGACTATTGTCACTGAAAACAATAAGAATCAGATGAGGAGGTGCTTAACCTAATAACCTCATAATATGTTCCATAACTTCCAATGTTGCAAAAATCAGCACCTAGCCTCATTTAATCGGTAATCGGTCACCCACCGATTCGATTTCTGCTAATCGCTCAATTAATCCGTCAAATCAATAAAAAATCAGAGATAATTGGTCAAATTTAGGCAGACTTTAGTCAAATTTGATTGAAATTGACCAAAAATCATAGACAATCAGTCATAATTAGTCAAAATTTGGAGAAAATAGATCAAAATTGAAAATTTATATATATAAATTTGAAAAATATTGCATATATACTTGTAAATTTGAAAATTAACATATAAAATTCCATCTATTAATCCCTAATTGATATCATACAGTCCGATTAGAGGCTAGCGAGTTTTACAACCAACCAACCATGATAAATTTACACATATCTCAACAACCAAATTCATGACCATCATCTAAAAACCCAAAATTTAGAGCAACAGTAATGACAAAACAGAAAAAAACCCACCTCTCACAAGCATCTTGGAGCGACGAAAAGGGCCGCTTGTAGTCGGGATGACACACACGCCAGGCGTCCTGATAGGCCATCTGCAACTCAACCTGCGTCCGATTAGCATTAGGGTTAGGGTTAGGGGTGGAATTGGGTATCTGGTGGTGGTGGTGTTGATTGGCGATTGGACGTTGTGTGGCGATGTTTGAGGGGAAAGGAGAAATGGGTTGGTGCATCTTCTTACGCTGGTGGAACTGCTGTAAGAGGAGGATTCGTTGTTGCATGTGGTGGGGCTGATGATCATGAATGTACTTTTGTTGAATCGTTAGCAGCTGTTGGCGCTTCTGTTGCTCTGGGGTCAAGGCCTTTGTGTCTTCCATTTCTGCTCGGAGTTCACAATGACGATGACGATGACGATGTGTGTCCGGTTCCTCACATTGTGGTTTCCTCCTCCGGATTCAAAACATAACTTCATACATGTTTGTTTTAATGGTAGAATTATATATACTCTTTAGTATAAACTTAATCAATTATATATATACTTAATTAAATTTTTTAATTATATATATTTTTCTGTAAAACTTAATTAATTATATATATACTTTTAAAAGTTTAATTATATATATCCTCTTTCAAAACTTAATTAATTACATGTATATACTCAAACTAAAAGTTTAATTAAATATATCTACTTTATCAATATTACATATTTACCCATTTTATTATTTTTATTATAAATAACTTATATAATTAGTATTATTCTCTTAATTTTATTAAACTATAAAATTATGTTTTTTCTTCTTTACTTGTTTTTCGAGTTTTAATTATTTGTTAATATTTACTAACGTTATCTTATGTTCTTTTTGTTTTTCACATTTTTATGCTATTTTTTTCCAGTACTTCAATGGGGGGTTTCTCTATCCTAAGGGTCCTTGTATGCGGTGGATTCTTCAAATAGTACTATCTACAAACTACGCAGCTCTCAATGGAGTTAATGATTGTGCTCACGTACGGGGACAAGAACAATAAACATTGCACCATAAAAATCATTTTCAAGCACATGTATTCCACCCCAAAATAATTTAAGTGAAAAGGGTGTTATAAGACTCACCTTAGCTTGTTCCTGAAGTAAGTGTTCGTGGTCTAGAGAGCTACCGACAGACAAGGTTCCTAGGTTCATTTCATAAGCAATAGTTTTATTTCAATCAGTTATCTAATCTCAGCCCCTTTAGTTTAGGTTTATCCTACGCGTGGTGATTTGCATTACATGAGTGTAATTTGGTTCATATCTTGGGAGTTTGAAGTCTTGACTTGGTTTTTGATTAAGTTTGGGTTATTATATCATGAATTCAGATTATAATAGTGTTTATAAGTAATATTTGGTTTCAAAACAGTAAAGTTTTATTTTTTTGCAAGATTAGTCCCTCAACTTTGCTAAATTGACACCTTTAACCCTAATGTTTGAAATTTTGCACTTTAATTATCTATGATGGATCTTATTGTTTCAAGTGGATTAAGTTACTGTAGTAAGTTAATTTTTATGCCATTAGATCTTTCTTAACGGGTCCAAGAGTTTGTTTCCGGTTGGGCGTTTTACGGGGATACGTTTAGAGTTTTCTTACTTGGAATTGTTGAGCGGTCCATAAGATGGTTTATATTTCAACTAAAACTTATTTGGGTATTATTTAGCTTTTGGGGAGTTAATGTTGTGACCATAAGGTTGGTGCGTTGGTCATTTTATATTTAAACGTGGATCGGGTCACGTTTCGAGTGCGCTAAGCTATTTGTAAGTTTAATGATTTTATTAACTTTATAAGTTGTCTCTAGGCTTGTGGGTCATAATCTACTAGAAATTATTAGTTTTCTCAGTTTAAAGTTTTTTGGTAAATTTGTTTATTATTTTTCTTTCTAGTGAGACGTTAGTTTACTTAAATTAACGGTAAATTTTGTATAAATTTCTAGAAAATTCCATAAATGCTAATATTTGATTTTTAACTTATTTTTGTCATTATTTGGCCATTAGCTACTGGCGTTTCAAGTCTTAAGTTGTTTTTGTCAGTTTTAGTATTTTAACGCTTGAGGTTCGGTTTTTAACGGGTTTTCGGGTTCAGGTCCACTTTGGTCACATAATACTTTAATATACTTAGAATAACTTTTTGGTTTTGGATGTTTCATGGTTTTAGCTTAAGGACTCGATTTTATGAATTTTTACCATTTTAGCATGAATAACTTTTATATTTTCGTTTACCAAGCAAATAAGCTCTATACATTAGAAATTAAATTTTAGACATTTATTATCATTATGAGTATAATGGAATTATGAACATTTAGATTTTAGGCATATTCAGTATTTTAGTTAAATCTATCGGTTAGTTCCGTTAAGTGTTCGTTAAGTCTTGGTTTTGGATTTCTAAGTATTTTAGTCTGATTTCTCCCTTCCCAAATATTTTTATGTCATAATTAACTTCTAATTAACCCCATAATTTCAGTAATTTAGATCACAAACCTATTTCTTTTATTTGTCCTAAATCACATACTTTTAAGTTTTTATATTAATTATTAAGTGTGAAATACATATGCTTAAATTATAAAACTTCATTTTTTTAACTTAAGATAGTCTCTAATAATTTCCAAAAATATTTAGATTAAAAATTTTGGACTTAGATATTACACTTTTATATTTTGCAAAAACCGAGTTTTCGGGTGAGCTATATTTACTAAAACCATGCTTGTGAGCAAAAAAGGTTTTGAGAAAGCTTGTCTATCTTTTACTTACTGGAAAATAAAGTGTTTTAAAGTTTCACAAGATGTTGGAGGTGTCATGAGGTTGGTTGTGTCACTAACGTGACGAAACGCGATATTTCATGCGTTTTCGAGTAGTAACGAGTTACCTTGTCGTGTGAGGTGGGTGAGATGGGTGTGTGGACTGCTGAAATGAACTTGGATTGATGAAGTAAGCAGCCCAAAACAGTGGGTTAGTTCCGGTTATAAGTTGAATGAAAAGGGAAGATGTGAACTTGAAGGGGTGTGTGTGTGTGTGTGTGTTCATGTGATGTTACCTTAACTTGGGGATGAATGTTGTCACACCCCGACCGACGACGGAATCATCGGGGCGGACGAATGGAAGGCGATTGCTCATAGCACATGGAACTATTTAAGTTGAAATAATATTAAATGTCATTATTCATTAAACATTACAAGACAAATAAGTAATTACAAAACAATCAAGATACAACCAATAACGTAAGACTTTCAATTTAAACTAGGTCCAAGTCCTATGCAGGACCGTTTAAGGGCTTGACCACAATTACAACACAACAACACAATGAGGAGAATAACTAAGCTCTAATCAAACAGTGAACTGGATAACCAAGGTGAAGCTAAGAACACAAGTAAAGTAGTGAGACAGAACAAGAGAGTTGGGTTTCAAGGAGGCAGTATATTGCTTTCTCAAGTTCTTTTACAAGTGTTACAAAGCATTAAGAAAAGATACAAGAACTTGAAATACTTATACTACAACCTACAGCCGGCCATACTTTGAAGGCCAGCTGGATACAATTGACTAGACACTAACAAAATCAATTGTAGGATCAAAAGGCATATCTGCCTTTTGACCTTGTGACTATGACATGCCATAGCTCACATCCTTTTACAATACAAAAAGGATAAAGTACATAAAGTGGAAAGTTACAGACTCAAGACCTCAATGTACAGTTACCAAAAGCATGACCCTTTTCACCAACTCATGTAAGTTGGTGACTTTACAGAGATGCAGCGGAAAAGGTGCTTTATGGAACAGTACATCAGATAAAGCATGTATACTAAAAGTCTTCGGAAGAAATCTGTCTTCATAGGATGAGGCTTCGGAAGACTTTGTCTCTGAAGCTTCGGAAGACTTCATGTTTGGCTTCGGAAGATATTGGTCTTGGCTTCGGAAGATTTTACACTTAGAGTATTTTCTAATGCTTTGTGTAAAACTTCCGAAGCATTCTTCACTTCAGTACTTAGTGCATGTTTGCTGAGACACTTAAGCTGTTTTGGGTTGCATCAGACTTCAGGAATCCTTACAAACTCCCCCTAGGCTGATGCTACCAAAACACTTAGAAGGTCTTCAAATGTTGGTAGTCTTCAGTACAATCAGGACCATTCCTTTCTTCATGAGATGGTCAGGATCATCAAGACTTTCATAATATCTTCTCATCTCAAAGAGATCATGCAGAGGTAAGTTGATTATGTCTTGCCATGAGTAGACATTCTCAACACCTTGATCTCTGATAACAGTCCATCTCTCTGGATTGGTAGAGTATGTCCAGGATAAGATGGGTGTCTCACTAGTTAGAGGAGCCACTTGAATAGGAGTTGATTGGGCTGCCTCATCATGCACTTCCTCAGGTTGATCTGATTCAGCCTGAGGTGCAGAGGTAGATGACTTTGGCTTCTTCTTCTTTGTCTTTGGTTTAGAAGCCATCCTCTTCTTCCTCTTGGTTGTCTTTAACTGAGAAGACTGGTCTGCAGCACCATGTTGATCATCAGTGTCTTTCTCAGTTGGGTGTTCCTCCCTCACAGGTTCAGAAGGAGAGGGAGTTTGACCCTGCCTAGGATCAGAAGATGAAGCTTGCTGGGGCTCAGCTGGAGGTGCTGGTTGAGGTGTCTCTGGTTGCTCAAACTTGACCTCCACTTCAGGTGGGACTTGACTTGGAAGAGAGTGCAAGTCAATAAGTTCTCCACTCTTAATCTTCTGCTTGATCACCCTAATGTGCTCATCCATAGTGGATAGAGACATGGGGCCAAGTCTCCTTCCGGAGAATCCATACAGCTTCAAGAAGCTCACCATTCTTTGTCTGTCAGCAGACTTCTTTGCATTCTTTTGAATGGTGGCCCTTGACTTTGCAGCTTCTTCCCTTAGTTTCCTTTTTGTTGTCTTTCTTTCCTTGACTAACTCAAGCTCAAGTTGTTTTAAGTACTCGAACTCAATGAAGTCATAGGACAAAGGGAGAAGTGCATCTGCCTGATAGAAGCCTGTGGCACTCAGGTAGTTGATCATCCTGATCCTATCTTCCTCTTTGTCTACCTGAGGTTCTTGTGGAGCCACATCTTCCTGTGCAGGACTTTCTTGAACTGGTGAGAGAGTAGGAGCATGCTTGTAAAGTCTTTTCTGTCTCTTCTCCTCTTTGAGTTGGAGAAGTATCATTGCATCCTCTTTCTCCTTCAACTCTCTTGACACTTCTCTGTCAGCCAGTTCATTCAGTTCTTCTAAGGGGAGGGAGATGATCTCATCAATATCATAGTTCCTGGTCTGTAAGTAGTTAATCCTGACTGCCCTTAACTCATCATCCTGAGTGTTTGGTCTGGGGGCAGCCCTGATTGCAGCTTGCATGAAGCTAGATGACCCAGTGGAACTTTCTCCCCTTAGTCTCCTTTTCCTCTCTCTCTCTTCCTCCTCAATTTCCTCAGGAGTCATTATCCTTTTCCCTTTGTCACCAACAGACCTTTGTGACTCAGGGTGGATTGAAGCTTGGCCTTCATTGCTTGGAGTAGCTTCCATGCTCTGGCCAGAGAGAGGCTGAGAAACACCTTCACCAGCAGGTGTCTCAGATGGAGTTTGGACCTCAGCAGCAGTTGTTGATGATGAGACAGGGGTCTCAGGTTCTGTCACTGGGCCTTCAGTCAAGGTTTCCCCTATGAAACTAATCTTAGGGTCCACCTCAACATCCAGTTGACCGATGACATTGCCTGATTCCCTAAGTCTCCTTCTTAGAGAGAACTCTGCCATGATCCTGTCTTGGATTCTTTGAGCCAGCCTATCAGCTTGTCTTGAATTGCTTGGATTGACAAGTGGTAGGTTGACTAAATCCAGTCTTTCATAAAAGCTCAGGCTTTGGAATTGAAAAACTTCTTGTTGGCCTTGAACTCTTTGAAGTATGAGGGCTCTTCTGTCATCATCATACCTCCACCTTATGATTTGATTGCTAGTTCCCAGTGGTGGAGATGAGACAGCCCTTGGTATGCCTTCCTCAAATAGACTCCTGATGAGAGAGTCTATAGAGTCCACATTAATGTGAACTTGAGGAAGTTGCTGAGAATGTACAACAGCAAGTGAGGATGGTGAGTCCTCTATGTCCATTCTCTCTGAAGAACTCCCAGGTTCTGTGGTTGTAACAACTTTCTCCCCCTTTTTGGTAGCATCACCCACTTGCATAGGTGAGCTGGAGGATAAGTCAATCACTTCCACAGGTTCTTGGGTTCCTGGTTGAGCTCTCCTTAAAGGTCTCCCAGCTAGTTTTTCCTGCAGATATGAAATCTGGAGTTGCTGATCATTGACCCTGTTTTGTAAGGTAGTCACTTGAGATTCCAAGTGACTAACCTTAGAGACTAATTAGGTGCATGTTTTTGACAGTTTTTGCACCTTTAGCCTCAAATTCCCCTCATCTTCATCAGAAGATTCATTGGGGGATGAGATGATTGGACCAAAGTCCTCTCTCTCACCACCAGCTTGAGTTTCTTGGCTGCTGGTTTTCCTCTGCTCATTGGCAGCCTCAGTTGAGATGCCAATGGGCTGAGTTGCCATGGTTGAGGTCTTAATGATGTAATCACTTTCAAAAGTGAGAGCCTCTTCCATATGGACATCCTGAACAGGTTCAGAAGTGTCCACCTCAGTAACAGGTGACTGATGGGGGATAGACTGAGGAGAGTCAGAGGTACTCATCTCTCTTTGAGTAGGGGAGGAGAAGAGAGACTCATGGTACTCACTGAATCCTAAGTCTTCATCAGTGTAAAAGGATAGGTTGGGAATTGGTTGGTTGAGATCCAAAGGCTGGGGATGGTAGCTGTCCCCTGAAGGTTGTCCACTTGAGTGTTGAGACTCAGAGTGAAGGCTTAAGGTTGTTGGGCTATTGAGCTCATCAGGGTGAGCTTGAGGAACCTCAGCCCTGATAGGTGAAGTAATGGGAGTGGTTTGCTCCTCAGGAGAAGTGGGAGCTCTAGTGTCCACTTCTTCCTGTAAGGTTGAGTATTTGGGGGCCTGCACAGACTCAATAGTCTGAGCAGGGGTTCGTTTGGATTTTCTTTGGTAGGTGAGGGTGATTTCTGGTCTTTTTAATGGTAGGGACAAAAGAGGTGTGGGTTCAACACTAGCTTGTGT
Organism: Flaveria ramosissima; assembly: GCA_025215565.1. Taxonomy (NCBI): domain Eukaryota; kingdom Viridiplantae; phylum Streptophyta; class Magnoliopsida; order Asterales; family Asteraceae; genus Flaveria; species Flaveria ramosissima. The sequence goes on along the minus strand of CM046033.1, from coordinate 49,135,982 downwards.
TGCTAGGTTGTCACCTTGAGCAATGAGCTCTAACATTTTTGGGACTAGGGCTGTTTCTACCCCAGAGAAGCCTACAGTTGGCTTCTTCATTATTTTAAAGATGCCGGGCTTCATCTGTCCCAGTTTAAGAATATTACCTGTTTCCCTCAACTGTGAGCCCAGTTCACAGTTGAGAATGTGTTGAACATATCTAGGAAACATGTAATACTCTAAGGAGTCTAAGTTTGCAAGTAAATTAGTATAAACAAATTGTGAATACCTGAACTTGACCCCTTGAACCATTCCATGAACAATGAAGGAGAGATCCTCAGGAATCTGGTCCCATCCACCATGCTTGTTTGACAAGCTGTGGATAACCACATGGAGCAGGAATTTCCATTGGGATGAGACCTTCCCTTTCCTAAAGGTCTTTACAGAGAAATCTCCTTCATAGCCCATCTGCTCAAAAGAATGATTTACAGCTTCTTTTGGGAAGAACACCTCACCTTCTTCATCATCCAGCTGTAGATGTTGGTTAATGATGGCCGGAGTGATGAAGACTGTCCTTCCTTGCACTGTGGCAGACAGTGCCTTCTCCCCATCCATAATGACCTCTTGGCAGGTCTTCCAAAATTCAAGCAACTGATCCTCATATAGAGGAGGATCAATGGTCAGGGAGGTGAAGTAGTTAGATAGAGTCAAGAATTGGCAAATCTCTGAGAAACTTGCATCTTTCTCAGAGCTTAACAGAGCAACTTGATTATGTTGCCTGTGTAGTTGCATGGAGAAATCAGGGTTGTTTCTGCGGTTAAGATTGGCCATTTTAGAAGCTTAAGGGTGAAGAAAGGTAGAAAGCAAAGGCGGTTTAGAGAATTAGGTTAGAGAAACAGTAGAATTGAGGAAGATAGTGGGAAAGAGGGGGAACCGTTGGGTATTTATATGAAAAAGGATTTGAACCAAAGTTAATGAAAGAGGATAAACTTTGAAATCCGAAAGTCGGTCCCACCTCTGAAAAAGTAGTTTACTTTTGCTCAAAAAGTAGTTTTATTGGAATTCGAAAAGCTTCCGAAGTTTATTTGTCTTCGGAAGTTTTGATTTAAAAAGCTTCCGAAGCTAAAATGGCTTCGGAAGATTTTCCTGAGAGTCTTGATAATTTATGCTTCGGAAGAGAAATAAACCCTTGAATGCTTTGTATGAAAATAAAGTTGGTGAGTTCCCATGGTTTAAACACACGCATACATATACATACATATATATATATATATATATATATATATATATATATATATATATATATATATATATATATATATATATATATATATATATATATATATATATATATATATATATGTATGTATATATATCTATATATATGTAAAAAAGGTTACAAGTAGCAATTCATGTCCATGGTTACGAGTTAGCAAGCTTATAGAACACATACGGTTACAACCAAACCTCGACTTGATTACAAGTATATAAGATTGGCTAAGTGTACTTGGTTCCCATGATGAACAAGCATACGTAATCAGGAGTCGGCAATACATCGACTTTAGCACCAAATAGGCTTGTCAGGCCCAAAGATCTAAGACGTCGCTAGGCTAGCAATAGTTAATGATTGTAAACAAAATATGTATATCATATAAGACCTACAATAACACAAATAACCATGACAAAAAGGTAAAGATGAATTGCATGTGCATTTACAAGTATCAAGATGTTTACAAGTGTAAGTTTATAAGGTTAACATGTTTCACGCCAAAAGATGTGAAATAAAGTAAAAAGGGGCATGGAGAACTCATATGATATATATAAGGTGATAATAAGAATTTAAACGAGGCTCCAATGATTTCTTTTACAAGTTACCTAAACGTATTGATTCCAAGATTAAGTTCAATAATAAGATTAGTAATTAGGTTTGAACTAGGGTTTCAATTAGAATTTGGGGGGTTTAAATAATTAAGTAGAATAATGGATCGATCATGTTTTGGTTCAATAAAAATGAAATCAATCAATTAAGATCGAGAATGATAAAGAATGATTCACCAATTTAATTTATTGATTTAATATAGATTAAATATAATGTGTGAAAAGAATTAATTAATTTGATAAATAATTATCTAAAATTTGATAAAGGAATTAATTAAATACTTATTTAAATGACTTTAAAACTATTTAAAATCATTTTATAAAGTTTCGAACTTTTAAATGATTTATTATATAGGTTTTATAATACAAAACCTTAAAAATAAGAATAAAGTATAATAGCAAATTATATTATTTTATCAATTTCAAGAATTTAAATAAAAGTTTAAGGAATAAATTTATTAACTATTTATGATTTAACACGGTTAAATAAATCATTGAATAATTAATTATTTAAATAATTACTTAAATAATCATTTGTATAATTAACTATTTAAAGTATTTATAATATGTGGGTTTAAAGTGTTTTTGAAATAATCTAAATTTGTGCTATAATAAATTTATAGCATTTGAATTACATAAAAATATTAATGATGTCTTTATAACCTTTGTTTTTCTTAAAAAAATAATTAAATTTAAAATCATAAGTTTTAACACCTTTAAAATTAATTTAATAATTTCTGAATTGTTTTAGTTAACAAAGTACTTTTTATTTTGATTTTATATTATAATAATAATTTCTTTTCTGAATTAAAAATGTAAATAAATAAAAAAACAATTAAAACAAAACATGGCAGAGGCAGGGTTCGAACCCCTGACCTCCTGCCTATGTTTGTTACAAGTTACCAGTTGGGCTATAGCCCATACTTGGTTCAATTTTGATATTAAAAACCAAATAGAGTTTCTACGAAAAATCCCCAAATCCTACATAAACCCTAGAATAGATTTGATCCAAATTGAGCAACAATTCGTGCGATTTAATCCAATTAATATTAGGGCTTTGTTTCCCCATGTTAAACCGATTATAATGATATGTATAACTTACATGATTATGTTCGAATTGATGGTCTTAGGTTGCAGACGAGTCGCGACTGTGATGAGCCGGATTCTTCTTGTAAGAGATGATTACTATCAAATTAACTTCGTATGAAGCTTCTTAGGGTGTTAATGATGATTTCCCCTCAACCAATTTAGGTTAAAAGAGCTCGGAAGTTCGACTTCGATTGAGTTGCAGGGGCGATGAAGGAGCGATGACCGAGATCAATGGGAGTGAACTTGGAAAGCGAAATTGAGTGTTCAGATAGTTTGTAAAAGTCGATTAGAATCGTAACCCTCTGTTAAGTATCATTGATTTAATCGGTTACACTAAGAACGTGTCGAGACTTCGAATCGATACCGCGGTTTCGAGTGAGCAACTTTAATAACCGAAATAAATGCAATTAGAGTCGATATGGTGTTTGAAACTGGTGTAGGAGAGTTAAGGAGTTGTTTAATTGTCCTTTAATCGATCGTTTTGGGGGATTGATGGTCGCCGGAGCTTGACGGACGGCGACCGGAGATAGGCCGGAGGATGCACGACGGGGAGGGGTTGGTTTGGGTTTTAAAAGAAATTTACACTTAGGTGTCACACCCCAACCTTGACGGCGGAAACGTCGAGGAGTGGGAGTTAAGATCGTTCACAGCCACATAACGCTATTAATAACCCAAATATATATTAAACATAAGTTCCAATTGTACCATTACATTCATAAGTCTCAAAGAAAGTAAATGACATAACATAAGATGCAACAAGCCAATTTATTTCATTTATTTAACTAGGTCCATTCCTAGATGTGAAAGTACTTCAAAGTGGCGATCAAGCTTGAGTATTTCCTGAAACATGTTAAAAATAAAAGGTCAACATAATGTTGGTGAGATTTCCATAGTTTACGATACATAAGTATATAAAAGATGGCAAATCATGTTGCAAATTAGAGAACAAGTAACTAGGGATGTAAGACAGAATGCACAATCAAACCTCGACAAAGTTTTACAAGTCTCAAACGTTTAAAAGTATATACGATTAGCTAAGTGTACTTGGATCAACCAAGCAGGCTTGTCTGGCCCATAGATCTATGACTTCGCTAGGCTAGCAATAGTTAATGATTGTACATATATTCGACATTACATGGTAGCCACAAAGTTCATCTAACCACAACAAACAAGTGAAATGCCATAAGTTTACAAGAATCAAACGTTTACAAGTGCAATGATTATAAAGTAACATGTTTCACCCCAAAGTGTGAAAATATGAAAAAGGGGTATAGAAATACTCACATGATCAAATAATATATAATTGATGATTAATTTGTATAATAATAAGCAATGTTTCTACGCAGTCCTTCACAATACACCTAAAACATATATATATTTACAAAGTTAAAGTTTAATAATATGTTTAATGGTTAAACGAGACTAGGGTTTCAATTTGGTATTTGGGGTTTTGACAAACAATTGTATTTAACGAATGGAAATCAATTATTTTATCTTGGAATAAATTCTAAGAAATATATTTATATTTTATATAAAGATGAGAAGAGAAAACATTTATAAAAATTTATAAGTTTTATTAAGTTTAAATAAGATTTTATAACTAAATGAAATTAGCACGATTTAAATAATTTAAAGGCGACGTTTGAAATTATGAAAACTATTATTTAAAATCTAATTTTTAAATAAAAGTAAATTAACTATAACATTAGCTTTAAAATTTTTTAACAAAATAAGAAGGTAATTTTTAACCAAATAATTACAGAAAAATTAATTATTTGATTTTAAAATAAACTAGGTTTATAAAACAATTTTCTATAAATTTTAGAAATTTTTAACATCTATTTTAAAGGCCAAAAAGGCCTAAAAATATGTGTGAGGCTCCCCGGGTTCGAACCAGGGACCTCCAGCTTGATAGGACGAGTGGGTAATGTGACATCCGTCACCTTAAGGTCCGTCAATTAACGTGATTGTCCGTTAACCATTCTTTGATCGATCATTCCTCATCTTTATTTAACTCTTTATGTGGATATCTTGTGTGCTTATCATCGTTGTGCGTGTGTATTCATTATAATTATATGTTAACCTTAAAAACTATTTAAAACTTCCATTTTCGAAACCGCCAAATATATCATTTTTATATATATTAAACGTCACTAATAAAACCATTTCTTAAGTCATAATATCATTAAATGCATTTTTACAATTAATATAAAACATCTAATAAAGTCGTTTTTCAACCGAACCAAATTTGGGAAAACTCGGGGGTTAAGTGCAGGGACTAAACTTGTAATTTTGCAAACTTGGGCTGGGTATATAAACCCCATACCAGCCCTAATTCACCATTTTCACCATCTTCTTCATCTCTTCACTCTCTACACACACATCTTCTTCATTCTAGCACCAAATCCAACCCGTGTAGTCTCGTTTTTGTCGTCTAGACTTCATCTACAGCCTCATCTACTCATTTCTAGCAGGTAGACGACTTTGGTTGTCTCTTTTCTTGCCTTTTTACGGCTGTCCAAACTAGGGTTTCGGGTGTTCGGGTTCAACCCGAACACACAAGGTCGTATGGGTGCGTGTGAGGTCTTTCTGCTTGTGTTTCATGTTTGTGTATGTTTGTTGAGTGTTTCTGGAAGTCCTTGTGGTGTAAAACTCGCGTTTAGAGCAGCTCGGGGGCTGCTCAGCCCGACCACAGTCGCGAATCTGCTGTTCAGGCGACTGGGTCTGTCATGCGATTGAGCCGTGCGACTGAGTGAGTCGTGCGACTGAACCATGCGTCTGAGTCAATCGTGCGACTGAGTTGCGCGACTGGGCAGGTCGTGCGACTGTGTGTTTGTATGCGATTGAGTCATACGTGCGAATGAATGTATGCGATTGAGTCATGCGTATGAATGATTGTGTGCGATTGAGTCAGGTGACCGACTGAGTGTATGCGATTGTGCGTGATTCGCACGACTGGAGTCCAATCGCACGAATGAAGGTTCAATCGTACGAAGTAGCTAATTCGCACGATTGAAGGTTGATTCGTGCGTATGGAGGTTGAGTCGTGCGATTGGGTGTTGTGTGGTACGACTGAATGCCAGACATACGAATGAAGGCTCAATCGTACGAATGAAGCTGATTCGCACGATTGAGGGTTGATTTGTGCGTATGGAAGTTGAGTCGTGCGTCTGGTCTTGTCGTGCGACTGTAACTGTTGTGTATGATTTCCTTTTTGTGCGTGGTGTGAGTACGATGTGTGATGTTGAGGTAACATTAACACAATAGCCAATGTTTGGCCACAAAGATTTAAGTCAGCGCTAAAAAGGGCACAAATACTATTCTCAACAAATTAAACTAACATTTTACAACTATCAACCGACTTATAACTATTGACACTTATTCAATACTTTCTCAATGACAATACTTTACTTAAACATCATCATCAATGGCGACAATGTCTTTTACTTGGATCTACAAAAGGTCTTGTACGTGTGTCTGTTTGTGTGAGTTACACGCAACCCATTCGATACAACCCGAACCGACCAATCATTATTACGCGCTTATTTCATATCATTAATGCTTAACAATAACTGTCAATAGGTGTTTGACTGTACATTTGCATTCAACATTTGGGATTACATTGATCATACATACCTACCACCTAACAAGTGAGTTTCGTGGCCCCTTTTTACATTTGCACAATATTTTAATCATTTACAACTTGGGGGAAAAGTATGCTTACTCATTTTCAATGCTGTACAACTTACTTGCATTTTACATACAAGGAATCAACGTGATACTGTGTTGCAAGTACTATTTGATACATGCTTAGGTCTGCTGTGTGGTTCTATTTTTGCAACTATTTAATTCCAGTGTGGGAACCGACGGTTAGGTATTGGTAGTACTACTGGGTTGACACCCCCACCCTCGTTCGATGGTATACTAGTTGGTACCATCAGTGGCCCCAGGAACGGGCCCTTGGGTGAATATATGCCGACAATTTCTTTGTGTACGTCGCTAGGTTTGGTTGCAAAGCTCATGTCATGTGATTTTACTTGTGTATATAACTGTATTCACGGTATTCCATTACGCTTACTTTATACAGCATCACATACATTTTTATTACTTAAACCTGCGAGCTCACCAACAATTATGTTGACCGTTTTAAGCATATCTTTTCAGGTGATCATGCAAGTCCAGGAATCTAGGTGTGCTGCCTTAGTGGAGACCCTAGGATGCATTTTGGGACTTAACATATTTTGACAAACAATCTTTTTGACAATGTTGATATGTGTAAACAATTACAATCTTTTGAAACTTGTTCCCGGGTTGTGGGAATTCATATTACAATTTCTATCTTTATGTGATTATGTGAATCATTTATCATGTTTTGCTTATGGCTATGTTGTCGTGAACATTGACTAAACACGACACAAGTCCCCTTGTTGTCGGGTGTCGTCATGACACGCTTGTCATCATTTATTTATATTGCATCTCTATCGCTTACCATGTGTTATGACGATCCCGGTCTCGTTACATCCCCGTGTTTCCGCTTTTAGCGGGGGTGTGACAGATTGGTATCAGAGCCATTGGTTATAGAGAATTAGGCAATACGCTTGACCTAGACTATAACCTAGGAACCTTCATGTAGATTTGCATGCTAGGACTCTGTATGCATATTATATCTCGTGTATGTGTTCCTCGCTGCTTGATTTGTTCATCTATTTGTTATGTGATCTTTCCACCCTATGAGAGAGCCCTTGTGCTCACTCTTTTATGGGATGCTTCTATTGGATCTTCCGTTCCCTCTGCGCGCCGAGTTGGTTTATCAAATCCGGGTATTGAACCCGAAGAGATCTTCACAGATCATGCTATGCGCTTGACCTTGGACATTGAGATTAACCCTGAGGAGGTTATGTCTGAAACCTCGAAAGAGGAAGAAATAGACAACCTCCGCTAGACTAAACGTGATTGTACACATGGATTTACAACTGTTATGATGGACTATTGTTGAGACATTACAATTCATGGTGTGAGAACTACACGAATTGCATGCGATGTGTGATGACAATAAGTGTGATATTAACTTGGAATACTGGACTTGATGAGTGTTATGGATATACACTTTGAAATGATTTAAGCTTATGTGTTTACTTTTCTATGATTAGAAATGCCGCCTCGAAGAGTTACCCGCAGCAATAGTGGCGGGAGTGAAGCCCCAAGGGGCAGAGGCAGAGGCAGAGGCAGAGCACCAAGGACAAATGATGCTCCTGCCAGTAACATTCAGGGAACAGGAACCCGACATGGCAGCCCTGATCGCTCAACAGTTGGCCGCACTGATTCCTACTATCGTGGCCCAAGTGAGCGACGCACTCCAGCAACACCACCCTCACGGGGATGGTGGCAACGATGATGGAGACAATGGAGAAAGAGCCCATGGTGGGATCGAAACTGAGACGGGAAACGGAAACCCGACCGGAAACGAAAGCAACCAGGAGACCGGAAATGGTGGTACGACCGGTATCCAACTGGGGTTGTTAATGCACGACGGGGGTTCTCGTACAAGGAGTTTGTGGCTTGCAAACCAAGGGAATTCGATGGGAAAGGTGGGGCGATAGCCCTAACCAGGTGGCTAGAAAAGATGGAGGCAGTGATTGATATTAGTGAGTGCCTCGACAGCCAAAGAATCAAGTATGCCACTTGCTCACTACAGGGCAAGGCCCTAACCTGGTGGAACACCCAGGTTCAAGCTAGAGGAAGAGATCTGCGATGCAGATGTCATGGGATGAATTCAAAGCTTGATCACCGAAGAATACTGCCCTCTCAACGAGATGCAGAAATTAGAGCATGAGTTTTGGAATCATGCTATGGTGGGGGCAGGGCATGCAGCTATACTGATCGTTTTCATGAGCTGGCAAGGTTGGTTCCGCATCTGGTCACGCCGGAATCAAAGAGGATTGAGAGGTACATTTGGGGACTTGCGCCTCAAATTAGAGCGATGGTTACAGCAGCTGCTCCTCCTACTATTCAGAGCGCAATCTGAAAGCTGGCGCTTTGACTGATGAGATGGTAAGAACTGGGGTTTTGGGCAGAGGAGCAGAGAAGCGAAAGGATGTTGGGGAATCGAGCCGGTCGAGTGCCGGAAAGTTTGATAAGAGGGTCAAGACGACCAGGAATTTTGTGGCCGTGTCTCAGGCCAAGAGAGAGTATGTGGGGCCGCACCCCAAATGTGACAGGTGCAACTATCATCATCCCCCAGGAGTGCAGTGCCGGGTGTGCGCGAACTGTAGGCGCCCGGGACATTTGGCGAGAGATTGTAGAACTGCGCTGCGCCGAATCTTGTAGCACCCGTCAACGCGGTTAACCCCGCCGGAAATGCAAGGGCTTGTTATGAGTGTGGAAGCCCCGATCATTACAGGAACATGTGTCCCAGGCTGAATCGGGCACCGGGTCAACAAGGAAACAACCAGCAGCAAGTGATGGCTATAGCTGGAAATCAAGGCCCGACAATTAGGGGAATGCAGCTCGGGGACGTGCATTCGTCATTGGAGCCAACGATGCTCGTCAGGACCCGAATGTTGTCACGGGTACGCACTTACTCAATCATCACTTTGCATCTATATTATTTGATACTGGAGCAGACAATAGCTTTATATCTTCTGAGTTTGTGCAATTGCTTGATTTGAGTCCTAGTAGGCTAGAAACTAGCTACTCTGTAGAGATGGCCAATGGTAGGGTTGTTCAGGCCGATGAGATTATTAGGAAGTGCTCGTTAACATTGGAGGATCATGCCTTCGATATAGACTTGATACCCTTCGAGTTAGGAAGTTTTGATGTGATTGTGGGTATGGATTGGTTGTCGCAAAACGGAGCAGAGATTGTCTGTCGGGACAAGGTAGTACGAATCCCTATGCCAAACGGGGAAGTACTCAAGATTCAGGAGAACGACCGGGAAGGAACTTAAAGCTTATTTCCTGCATGAAAGCACGCCAGAGTTTACGAAAGCAGTGCTACGCTTTTCTGGCTCATGTGGTTGAAAAGAAAGACGAAGAGAGGAAACTAGTAGATATTCCAGTGGTACGGGATTACCCAGATGTATTCCCAGATGACTTGTCTGGTTTGCCTCCTCCACGACAGGTGGAATTCCGTATAGAGTTGGTTCCTGGAGCTACACCGGTAGCAAGACCCATATCGACTAGCACCGCCATCCGAAATGCAAGAGTTGTCTAGTCAGTTACAGGAACTACTGGAGAAGGGTTTTATTCGACCGAGTCATTCACCGTGGGGAGCACCGGTACTATTCGTCAAAAAGAAGGATGGATCGTTCCGCATGTGCATCGATTACCGTAAGTGAACAAGTTAACTGTGAAGAATCGATATCCTCTCCCCAGGATCGACGATCTGTTTGACCAGCTACAAGGAGCTTCGTATTTTCAAAGATCGATCTTCGTTCTGGTTATCATCAGCTAAGAGTTTTCGAGGACGACATACCGAAGACAGCGTTTAGGACTCGTTATGGGCACTATGAGTTCTTGGTCATGCCGTTTGGGCTGACCAACGCACCAGCTGTGTTTATGGATCTAATGAATCGGGTGTGCAAACCTTACTTGGATAAGTTCGTGATCGTGTTCATAGACGATATACTTATCTACTCCCGATCAAAAGAGGATCACGAAGAACACCTTCGGGCAATTCTGGAGCTGCTACGGGAAGAGAAACTTTTCGCCAAGTTCTCGAAGTGTGAATTTTGGTTGCGGGAAGTGAAGTTTTTGGGTCATGTGGTTAATGAGGACGGGATTCATGTAGATCCCGGCAAGATCGAAGCGGTGAAGAAGTGGGATACGCCCCAGACACCATCAGAGATACGGTAATTTTTGGGATTGGCCGGTTATTATCGTCGCTTCATCGCGAACTTTTCAAAGATCGCTCAACCGTTAACCCTGCTTACTCAGAAAGACAAGAAGTTTGATTGGGGACATGCACAAGAACAAGCGTTCCAAACGTTGAAAGAGAAGTTGTGCAACGCGCCTATATTGTCCCTCCCAGACGGAACCGATGATTTTGTGGTATACTGCGATGCGTCACATCAAGGATTGGGATGTGTGCTAATGCAGAAGGATAAGGTTTGCCTACGCTTCGCGACAGCTTAAGTGCACGAAAAGAACTACACCACTCATGATCTTGAGTTGGGCGCTGTAGTATTTGCACTCAAGATTTGGAGGCATTACCTGTATGGAACCAAATGCATCATTTTCACTGATCATAAGAGCCTCCAACATATTCTGGATCAGAAGGAACTTAATATGCGCCAACGACGTTGGGTAGAGCTTCTTAGTGACTACGATTGTGAAATCCGGTATCATCCGGGGAAAGCTAACGTGGTGGCTGATGCCTTAAGCCGTAAAGAACGTGTGAAACCACTACGTGCACGAGCGTTGGGATTGACCATTCAAACGAACTTGAAAGCTCAGATCCAAATTGCACAAAGTGAGGCATTGAAAGAAGAAAACCTTGCGGGAGAAGAATTCCGAGGGTTAGATAAACAGATGATTCGCAAGGATGACGGTATACAGTACTTCATGGATCGCATATGGGTACCCAGATGGGGAGGTGTACGTACCTTAGTCATGGATGAAGCCCACAAGACGCGATATTCTATTCATCCTGGTGCAGACAAGATGTATCACGATCTCAAGGATCTGTACTGGTGGCCAGGCATGAAGAAAGACATTGCCTTATACGTCAGCAGATTTTGACGTGTTCCAAAGTTAAAGCTGAACATCAGAAACCATCGGGATTATTACAGCAACCTGAAATTCCCGAGTGGAAATGGGAGAACATAGCTATGGATTTCATTACCAAACTCCCTACAAGTTGGCGAGATGGGTCATTGTGGATCGAATGACGAAATCAGCACATTTCTTGCCTATCCGAGAAGATTAAAAATGGATAAGTTGGCGAGATTGTACATCAAAGAGGTCGTGACACGGCACGGGGTGCCGGTGTCAATCATATCCGACCGTGATAGCCGATTCACTTCACGATTTTGGCAAACATTACAGAAAGCGATGGGCACTCGATTAGACATGAGTACCGCCTATCATCCTCAGACAGATGGCCAAAGTGAACGAACTATACAGACGCTAGAAGACATGTTGAGAGCGTGTGTAATCGATTTGGTGGTAGTTGGGATGCTCATCTACCGTTGATTGAGTTCTCTTACAACAACAGCTACCATACAAGCATTGGCTGTGCTCCATTCGAAGCGTTGTATGGAAGGAAATGCAGATCTCCCGTTTGTTGGGCCGAAATTGGTGAAAGTCAACTAACAGGCCAGAGATCATTCAAGAAACAACAGACAAGATTTTTCAAATCAAAGACCGACTCAAAGCCACAAGAGATCCCAAAAGAGCTATGCGACAAACCGTCGGAAGCCTCTAGAATTCAACGTTGGGGATCGTGTATTACTCAAAGTTTCCCATTGGAAAGGAGTCGTTCGATTTGGAAAGAAAGGGAAGTTAGCCCCAAGATACGTTGGACCATTCGAGATCACAGAAAGAATTGGTCCTGTGGCTTACCGATTAAGGTTGCCACAAGAGCTCAGCAGTGTGCATGATACTTTTCACGTGTCAAACCTCAAGAAGTGTTTGGTCGATGAATCCCTTCACGTGCCAATCGAAGAAATCAAGATTGATGAAAGCTTCATTTTGTTGAGGAACCCATTGAGATCATGGATCGAAAGGTCAAGCAACTGAAGCGCAGTAGGATACCTATTGTTCGCGTAAGGTGGAATTCAAAACGAGGGCCAGAGTTTACATGGAAACGAGAAGATCAGATGAAACTAAATATCCACATCTTTTCGAGGATACACTGTTAGGACCTGGTATTTGAACGAAATACCGATGATTGCGTGTTAAACCAACTCAAATAGTGCGGAATCCTATTTGATTGGCGATCCAATCAGTGAGAACACACGATGAATCAATCAAGAATTGAAATCAACGTCAGAAATCGATTAGGAACCGATCTGATGTGTTCTATGAACTTGGAGAACGATTTGGAGGCTTCTGGACGGCTAGGGTACGTCTGGAATCGTAATGGGATGAATGCTTACGTTTTCCCACGAATTGGGTCTATTTATAGGTTAGTATTGTTCAATCGTGCGACTGGGCCATAAGTATGGTTCAGTCGTGCGATTGAACCATGCGGTTGATTCATCCGCACGACTGAGTGTTCAGTCGTGCGATTGAGTCAATCTTATGTGTCAATCATACGACTGATCCAGTCTCCTGGTTCAGTCGTGCGATTGAGTCAATCGTATGAAGTTATTCATGCGTGTGGTCCATTCGCATGGGCCATTCGCATGAGAACTTCATTAAGTTAAGTTTGAATGTTTTATTTAATATAACATAATGTGCACTCATTCAAACATTCATAAACCCAATCAATTCAATCACAACTCATTAATGAAATATTAAACATCACAAGTAACAACAATTCATATCATTTCATTAATCGATACAATTACATCATAATCAGACAGACAAGTTCATTACATTACAAATCATGATCTAGGGACATACATGTATCAACAAACTCCCCCTTGGACCTAGATCTATCTATTCTCTTGTCTTCTGCATCACCTCCTTATACTTCTTGTACTTCTCCTCTTTAGTGACTCCTGCGTGTATCTCAAAAGCAAAGCAGAGTCTTATGACATTTTGGAATTGGAGGGCTTGTACAATATCTTGCGTGTCATAGAATAGTGGCCACTTGTATGTGTAGACATCATTAGCAGACAAGTTGGTTAGCCACATTGGGTCGAATACCCTGATAGTATCCATTTGTCCCTCTTTATTCAACACTATGACAGCTTCAGCGGTTCTCCAATCATAGTACCACCATTTGAAGTGGGGAGTGAAGTCCTGTGGCATTTCCCTGAGAGGGATTCTCGACATTGTTCTCGAGGGACTCCACTTCAGCACTATCTTTGGCTTACCAGTTATGGGATCAACTTCAGAACGTCTGATATACCTCGTAGGTTGTTGAGGTTTGAAGTTGACCCACCTGGTGTGGTACTCTTTCCTCAGGGCAGCCTCAAACCAGCCTGACATCTTTCTTGGGTCAGCATACAGCAGCTTTAGTTTAGCCAGCTGGTTGAGCTCAAAACCAGGTAGAGTCTTCAGATCATGTGGGAACCTGAAGTACTCTATGCCCTGCTCCCTCTTAACTGCATAAGCGTTAAGGTCTTCAAAATAAGCCCATGAGATAATCCTGCCTGACACCTTATGGTGTTTCTTGACTCTGTAGAGCTTGGTGTAGGCATCTCTCTTTGGTGCAGCACGCTGGGCTCTTACTTCTTCAAAACAGGCAGCCCATTCAGCCTTGCGAATATCTACATCTGCATTGGAGGCTTGGGCTGTTCCTTCAGTCTTTTCTGTTTCCTGCTCCATCTTGTCTAGTACCTCAAAAGTATCACTGACTAGGGATTCACCCAGATTGGGGACCACATTTCCCTCGGCGTCAGCATACTGAGGATACTCTTCTGCAGTAATGTCTTCAACCTCAACTTCATCAATGTCATTCAGTTCCTCATCACTGGTTGAATCAACTGTTGGAGCGTCCTTCACTATTTCATCGGGATTGAGTCTGAACATTTCTGCCAGTTGCTCATCAGACAGGTCATGAATTATCTCCCCTTCTTCAGGGGTATAACTCACAGACCGTCTCACTATCCCTTGTAGGTCAAGAATCATGGTTAATTGAGTCTTGACCATTTGAAGGGGAGCAAAGTCAAACTCATCCCTTTGAAAGTTTGGATCTGTTTGATATAAACATTCAACACATAAATCATTAGTAATTAATCAAACAGACTTATATTAACTTAATATATATGAACATTTAATACACTTGTTTTCCATTACATGATTCAAGTACAAAATAAATAAATACATAAACATCTAATCAGTACTTTTGTCTTGAATCTGTGGCGTGTCGCTCGGAGGAGCAGAAGTAGTGGATGACTGGTCTTGTCGATGCTTAGATCTCCGCTCTTGACCTGAAGCAGAGGCCGATGCAGCCGCATCCCCTCCTTCTGCCTCGTCATCATCATCACGTCCTTCTGTCCTGTCTTCTTCAGTCTCCTCATCATCATCATCTTCCTCATCATCATCCTCATCTTCATCATCATCATCTCCATCATCCCCGTCACCTTCCTTTAGCTTCAGGGGCTCATCCTTCGACCCCTTCAGCCTCAGCATAATAGTCTTGTTGGTCGTCTCCAACTCCTCTATACGTTTGACGGACTGAGCCTGCATGTCTTGGAGTTGGGACACCTCGACTCTCTGCTGGTCTATCACCCGAGCCTGCTCTGCCAGTTGCTGAGACTGGGCAGCAGTCAGGTCGGTCAGCTGGCGGATCTGCGCCGCCTTCTCCTCGTCCGCAGCAAGCAGACGCATCACCATACGGTTTAGCGCTGAGAGCTGCTCCTCTACCCCGATGTGAGGTAGAGTGAATCCATAAGCATGTGAAGGCTGGGCTGACGGTCCAGCATGATGTGTGGTGGTGGTGGCAGTGGCAGTGGTGAATATGGGTCGGTGGGCTGATGCTGGTGAAGTAGGGGTGAATGGTCTGGTGATGGATGGGATAACAGTGGTGGTAGGTAAGGTGGTGGATGTGGTAGTGGGAGTAGTGGCTGTGGTGGCTGTGGTGATGGGTGGTATGTCAGTAGTGGTGGTAGTGGTGGCTGTGGTGCTGGAAGTGGTAGTCACGAAGGTCAAGCGACGCTTCTTCTTCTTCATCCATGGGGTTGAGCCATCCGCTTCCTCCTAGTCCCGGAGGAAGTAGATGCTCCCCCTGCAGCTCTGCTTACTGACCCCGGAACATAGTTCGGGTCAGTGTCTCTCTCCGAGGAGTCCCTAGGGTGTTCACCAACCACCCTAAGCCCGTGGTCTGTGGGAACTACTTTACTTCCCACAGTCCTGGTGAGGGGCTCCTCATCTGACTCCTCCTCCTCTATATCACCAGTACAAACTCTTGATGGAAACCGGCCATCTCTGCGACCTCTCCGGCAGTGGCTGACCCGGGGGAATAACGTCTGTATCAGTGCCTCTAGATGGGGCAGGCATATCATCCCCGGCGTCGCCGCTATCATCATCATCAGAGTCGGTATCTGGTATGGCAATATGCTCCACATCCGAGTCACTGTCCTCGTGGCGCCACTTTCTCTTGGCTGGCGCCACATAATCAGCACGGGCCAGATGCCCAAACAACCTCCTGACAGGGGGCTTCACCTGCTTCCCCCTGTATACCTTCATCCGGCCAAGTGTAGTGTCGTCCATACCCTCAAGAATAACAGCGTCCTCCTTCTCCTTCGGCAGGGAGGGAAGCTTCTGGTCAATGATCATCTGTAGAAATCTGGGTACATACAGAAGCCTTCCTTCCCTTTCCCCTCGAGTTCTCCACCAAGTAGGTGAATATCATCTTGGAGAAGCTGAACGGGTGGTTCAGCACCAACGCAGCATATGCGTTCTGGATCTGGTCGGAGAGCTCGTCAAAACCTCCCTTCCTGGATGCTATACACTTCAGCAGCACGTGCGCAAGGTACTTAAACTGGGGACAGAGGTTACTCTTGTTGAGTACCCCCGGCATTGATGTCCCCAGAGTACTTGGCTCTCATGAAACATCCTCTGACAGTGAGGGGGTGTAGACGAGTGGGACACTCAGCATCGTCTCCAAACTGTAGAACAATCCTCAGATCCTCCTCAGATACAGTGATAGCCTCACCAAAAATCGAGCTCCTGATGCAATGAGGCTCGGTGGATCTATCTACAGATGCGCCTTCCCAGAAGGCCTGCTGCACTGATCTGTATGGTGTGCAGGGAGTAGATATAGCATGAGCGATCCTGGATCTCTGTAGAAATGTAATAATGCCTGTGAAGTCAGCTGCATTCCTGGATGTCAAATCCAGGTGAGCACATATGTTGTGCTTGGTGCTCATATTCCATCGACTCGCCATCTGTAACACATAATAATATAAACGTTAGTTTCGTTGGCTAAGAGTATAATGCAACACTTAGACTTTGAATGAAAACTATCTCATGCGATTGAGGTTGTACGACTGAAGACAGTCGTGCGACTGAATCGTGCGATTGAGATTCAGACGTGCGATTGACCTCATGCGCACGACTGAGTGTGCGACTGGACTCATGCGCATGTACTCTTGTGCGGTTACACCAGTCGTGCGACTGAGTCTCATTCGCATGGTTCAGTCGTGCGGTTAGTGAATCGCTCCCTTCAGTCGTGCGACTGAAGTTCATCCGGACGACCAGTCGTCTGTCTCAGGTGTTCAGTCGTCCACGTTCGAATCTACGCAAACTAAGTCTTATAACTCAATTAACCGGTTCTTTAGTGTCGCATTCTCTTTACTAACAACCTATTTTACTTAATTTTAACATATTGCTTAGTTTTAATAGGTTATTAGGGTTTGAAAGTCGCGGTTCGCATTTCACAGTCGAGTTAACCCATTTAGGGTTCCATCTTTCTGATTTTGATGGAAGAAGACTTCAAAATACCTGTATGATGATTAGCGAACGTCAGTAACACACAATCAAAGAGAAACTAAGGCAAATCAAATTTTGGCAGAGTAACGGTAGGATGTGCGATTTAGGGGCGATTTGAGGGTGATGAGTCTCTGCGACCGACTCCACCTCTATTTATATCAACCCTAGATCCAATCGTGCGACTGAGTTCATTCGCACCTTTCAGTCGTGCGAGTGGGACTCAGTCGTGCGATTGGGTCAGTCGCCCTTCTCCAGTCGTCCGACTGAAGTTCAGTCGTGCGACTGACTCACTCGTTCGCACTTAAGCCTCCGATTGGACTAATCGTATGATCCATTCGGTTGGATGGTCCATACTCATAGTTCATTCGTGCGAATGGACTTCATTCGTATGGTTAGTCCATACGTATGGTCCATTCGTGCGAATGGGTCATACTTAGTTAATTTTTCTGCTATTTTTACCAATTTACCTTTAAACTCTTTTATATTAATTAAATTAAACGTTATGAACTTTTGATCATCTCAGACATGATCCTTTTATCTTGAAAACACTTTGATCACCTCAGACGTGATCCTTTTAACCACTTTGGTCACCTCAGACGTGACCCTTTTAAAAACACTTTGTCACCTCAGACGTGACTGATTAACCTTTCAAAGCACATATGGTCATCTCAGACATGACCCTTTTAGTGAGTTTATTCCTTCTGATTTTCCTGATGTAGCCCGACACTTGACTCAAATTAAAACTTAAAACGACTAACTAATTTAAGAATTTAAACTAATTACATAATCAGACATTTTTTGGCTTTTGTGAGAGATAAATCCAGAGATTGATATCTACGGGATTTGGTTCGGGAGTAGATAGCTTCAACTTAGATTGATCACATCTGGACCAATTCAATTTTGGAATCATACAGGCAATTCAAATCATTTGGGACTAGTTATTAAACCTTTTGATGCTCAAGTTCTCGGTGTTCATCCAGAGTCGTTAGCAACATAAGGAAATCATACTGAAACTCTTAGATTTTCACATTGATTTGAACCTTTGAGAATGTAGCCACAATGATTGTCAGTATGTTTGTCCACTTAAATCCATACACAGACTTTTGACACAGACTGGTGACTTATTTAGGTTTAATTATTTCAACTAACATTTGTGGATCCCACACTTATATGGTAATCAACATTCCTCAGGAGCTTTTGAGCGGTCTACGGGTATTATTACAAGAAGAGACTATTCTTAGAGCTTTCAAAGAGAAGCCTGTCCTCAGGTCAGTGCCATCGCACAGCAGAGAGGCGGCAAACAACAATGAATTCTAGAATATCTAGGTTATGCTTATCCTCAGGTCAGTGCCATCGCACAGCAGAGAGGCACATAACCTATCTCCTTGTTAGAGCAGCTTATTTTATTTTGCACAAAATGCACCAACCATAAGTCATTAGCTTTATTGCATTTGTCTTTCATTTTTTTCTTGCTTTGCTCTAGTTATGGTCATCCGCACACATTTGTGGCGTTTACTTGCTCATTACCCCTTATTGGAATATTGTTGATTGTGTTAACCAGTGATAAGATGGAAGCCCACAGTCAGTTGAACACTTAGTTTTGATCTTGAAATCACCAATCCGGTCTATTTGTCTATTGTGTTGAATCTACCAACATATCATATATGGTCTATAGCCCTCTAAGTCTACTTTCTTTTTGTGTCACCTTAGGAGTTGCCAGTTTTCTATCATCTTTCCTTTTAGTATTGCTTAGACTACACAGATTTATTACTTTGAACTTTTGCATCTTACTAAACTTAAATTTTAAAGTCCCTCTTGATTTGTTCCTGTGTACTATCATTTTCCAAAGGTATTGAATCGGTATCACAGACACAATCTACCTTATTTCAGCTAGCTACTCCTTCTCCCTCATTTTTTTTTTTTTTTTTTTTTTTTTTTTTTAATGTTAACTTGCTGACATATTCTCCCCCTAAAATACTAAAATCATTTCTGGTTTAATTATTTTAGGATTTTAATAAACAGCAAAATAACATGAGTTTAAATAAAATAAAATCAAATAGACAAATCAAATTAAATAAAATAAATTTAACTAAACGACATCGGACTACACATTTTCATCATCAGGAATTACCTCACTTTTCTTTTTAACACCGTTGACCTCTAATAAATATTGAAAACGTGGTTTATCAAAGGCTTTAGTATAGAGGTCAGCGCGTTGAAAATCAGTATTAATTTTAACCACATCAATTAAGTTCTTTTCAAACAACTCTTATGAAAATGGTATTTAATACCGATGGTTTTGGTCTTAGGATGTTGGACCGGATTTTTAGTTACTGCAATTGCAGCAGAGTTATCAACAAAATAGGAGTAGATGAGAATTTTAAACCGTAATCCCGCATTTGCTGTTGAATCCAGATGATTTGAGAACAGCAACTTGCAGCAGCAACATATTCGGCTTCACAGGTTGACAATGCAACCGATGTCTGCTTCTTACACTGCCAGGTAACTAATCTCTTCTCCCAAAGAATTGACACCCTGCTGATGTAGACTTGTAGTTCATCTTGCAGCCCAGCCCCTAATCCGAGTCACTATACGCGGTAAGCTCAAAGTCATCATCATGAGGGTACCACAATCCAAGTGTGGGTGTACCCTTCAGATAACGAAAAATCCTCTTGACCCCGATCAGATGGTTGACCTTTGGTTTAGCCTGATATCTTGAACATAGACATGTAGCATACATAATATATCAGGTCTTGAGGCAGTGAGATACATGAGGGATCCGATCATTCCTCGGTACATAGTGGCATCTACTAGATCTCCATTCTCATCAGGTGCTATATCATGATTCGTAGCAAGTGGAGTCCCAGCAGCAGAAGCATTCTCCATGTCAAAGCGACTGAGAATGTCTCCTACATACTTGGTCTGATGTAGAAAGATTCCATTAGGTGTTTGATCCACCTGTAACCCGAAAAGAACTTCATCTCCCCCATGGCACTCATCTCAAATTCTTTCTTCATTACTGCTTCAAACTCTTTACATAACTCTTCGTTCTTTGACCCGAAGATTATGTCATCAACATATATCTGTACAAGCAGTAGGTCGCCATCCTTTTCCTTAATAAACAGTGTACAGTCAATTACTCCCCTGCGAAAGCCGTGTTTCACAAGATGAGTTGAGAGTTTCTCATACCAAGCTCGAGGAGCTTGATGAAGCCCATACAAAGCTTTGTCGAGCTTGTAAACTCTATCCCGATGGTAAGGATCTTCAAAACCCTCGGGTTGACTTACATAGACTGTTTCTCTGATTTCCCCATGAAGGAATGCACTCTTTACATCTAATTGGTAGACTTTGATCTTCATGTACGATGCATAGGCAAGGAAGATACGAATAGCTTCCATCCTTGCCACGGGTGCAAACACCTCATTGTAGTCAATTCCCTCGACTTGGCGAAAACCTTGAACCACCAGTCGAGCTTTGTTCCTGATAATGACCCCTTGGTCATCCTTCTTGCATTTTAGTACCCATTTAGTGCCAATGACTTTAGCACCTTTAGGTTTATCAACCAATGTCCATACACCTAACTTCTTAAACTGCAGAAGTTCTTCTTGCATGGCACTCACCCACGCCTCATCATTTAGTGCCTCACTCACTGACATATTTTGGCTCAACCTGCGAGACAAAACATCGATAGGCACCATCATGAATGTAACCTTTCTCCATAACCGAGGCGTAATCAGCTGAGTATAAACTGATTTCGGGTTTGTACTCCTGATCGACATCCCCAAAACATTGGTCAAGGGGATGATAGACGTTTAGTCGTGATCCTGGAGTAGTAGGAACAGCTACCTCAGAACCAAGATTATGAACATTTGGTTCTGCATCTGAGGTAGTTGGAGTTTGAGGTTCTGAAGTCGAAGGTGCATCACTCGTAGATGCTTGTGGACTTTCAGGAACTGGAACCTGTTCCTCCTGACTGTTCTGGTCATCTGCTTCAGCTTCATCTTCAGAGGAGGAGTCACTGTCGTCGACTACTCCCCCTGACTGAGTAGATGATTCTCCCTGTGTGCTAGATGGTGTATTCAGAATATCATACATCATCCTAGTAGCTAACTCATCATCCGAGGGAGAGAGAGGTATGTTGAAGGATTTGAAGAATCCATCATAATCGAAGAAGTAGGCAGGTCCTTTGCCTGTAGGTGGCGTGGTATATCTCTGAACGTCGACATTACACCACACTTCTACAAGACCCGTTGAGTTATTGTAAACTCGCTTATTCGGTATGTTGTATCCTAGAAAGATTCCTTCATCTGCCTTCTCGCTGAATTTTCCTTCTTGCGTCTTCTTCAGAAGTGTACACGGCGCGCCAAAGGGTTCAAGATACTCCAAATTCGGTTTGCGTCTTTGTAGTAGCTCATAACATGTCTTTCCGTGGCGCTTGACTATTAGGACTCGATTCAGTGTATAACATGCATTTGCTACTGCCTCATTCCAGAATTGGATAGGCAGTTTCGAGTCAGCCAGCATAGTCCGTGCAGTCTCTATCAAGCTCCTATTTTTTCTCTCAGCAACACCATTCATCTGAGGCGTGTATGCTGAAGTGAATTGATGAACAATTCCCTTTTCCTTGCAGTATGCCTCCATCCATTGATTCTTGAATTCGGTCCCGTTGTCTGAGCGTACTTGTCTAACCTTTAGCTTGTAGAGAGATTCCAGAGTGGTGACTAATTCCTTGAATGACTCAAATGTTTCTGATTTGGATTTCAGAAACATTACCCAAGTGAACTTGAGTAGTCATCAGTGACCACAAAACAGTACAAATCGCCTGCAATGCTCCTTGTACTGACTGGACCAAACAGATCCATGTGAAGAAGTTCAAGAGGAAGTTCTATTGAATGAACTTTCTTTTCCTTATGAGACTTCTTTGTCTGTTTGCCTTTCTTGCAAGCTACACAAAAGTCAGGAAGTTGGAAGTTCTTGACATTTACTCCTCTCACTAAGTCCTTCTGAATCAAGTGATTCATCTTCCTTTGACTAATGTGTCCCATTCTCCTATGCCAGGAGATTGAGTCCTTCTCAGTAGCTTTAGATAGAAAGCACTGCACCTCATGATCCGTTGGAGCAGCTGTTGACAGATCCAAGACATATAGGTCCTTATATCTTGAAGCAGTCATCAGAACTTGGTCCTCTGGAATCATATAGTCTTTCTTCAGCACGTAACACTTCTTGTTGTCGAAGATGACTTTAAATCCTTTATCGCAGATTTGGGAAACAGAAAGTAAGTTATTCTGAAGTTGTTGAACGTAGTTCACCTTATCAAACTTAACTTTCTGATTTCCCACTTCTCCCTGTGCTGTGATGTATCCTCCCTTGTTTCCTGCAAAGGAAACATGCCCTCCTTTTATTTGTTTGACATTTGATAAAAGGGCTCTATTTCCTGTCATGTGCCTGGATGCTCCGCTGTCTATAATCCACGTGTTAGTCTCAGCGCTATACCGAACACCCTGCACATATCAAGTAAATGTATTAGTTTAGGTTAGGAACCCAAGCCTTTACTGTCTTGGGTTTCCCAGAGGCATCACACATCATAAACTCTACCCATTGACCTTTAGAAGGTGAGGGTAACTCAGATTCCTTCTTGTCATCAGTATCAGTCACACAGGTTGACTTCTTTTTCCATAAGCCAGATTTGTGCAATGCCTGTTTATGATAAACAGTCGTCTGGCTTACAGGTTGGACTTTAGGTTCACTAGATCTTCTAGGTGGAGTTAGAGAACTCCTCTTAGAAGACCTAGGTCTAGAGTCCTGAAGATCAATCTTCTTCCTAGGTGTCTGATAGAAAGGACAATAGGAAGCAATATGTCCACATTCTCCACAGTTGTAGCACAATCTGCTATCAACTTTATGAGTAGACTTTCTTTGTGGAGAAATGCGTGACACTTTAGGAACATCAATCAGTTTAGGTTTTGACTCTTGCATGTTTGATGTTTTTTCTGGTTTAACAAATTTAACTGTTTTAACCTGTTTAACTTGTTCCAATTTTTGGTTAACTGGTTTTTGACTTGTAGCATGTGAAAAATTAACGTTTGAAGTCTTTTTGGGTTCTGATTTGACTCTGTTTGACCCTGACTTTAAGTTAACTTTTTCAAATTCATTTTCCAGATTAACACAAGGCAATTTACCCTTTGCCTTTGAAGTGGCCTCCTTTTGTTTCTGTCCAGATTCAGTAGATGAACATGATGTGTCTGGATCAGTAACAAGAGGAGTGGTCACCACATGATCCTTGATTGGGTTGTTGTTTACTGGTTTAGACTTGGTGTTCATCAAGGTCTCAGGTGGTGGTGGAACCACTTTGTAGCCTAATCCCTCCCCATTATTCCTTTCTCTCACTAAGTGTTGAACTATGTGTGAAGAACTAGTCCAACTATGCAGTTTCTGTTTTAAGGAATTAACTTCTACTTCTAGAACTGCCTTTTGTTTCTTAGTGTCCTCTAGGGAGTTTAGATAGTACCTAATGTCATTTGCTTGATTAAAGGCAACTACTTCGGTTTCCCTAAGTTGTTTAGTCAATAGGTCTATCTTTTCTTTATAACTATGCTCATTTTGTTTTAGAACTCTATTGGCCTCAGTGCATAGTTGTAAATCCTTTACTAAGTTATCATTGTGATCTAATAACCTAGCAAATTTTTCATCAATGCTATTCCTAAACATATCACAGTTAGAACAAGCATGATTATTAAACATTTGGTCAGTTGTACTTACCTGTGTTGTTTCAGAAGAGTTAGCCATCAACGCAGCATCAGACGTCTCTGGTTCTGGTGATTCTGACTTTTCTGTTTCTGACGTGGAAGTCTCCTCCTTTGGTATGTAACTGACCTCAGCTGCAGTTGTTTCTTCACTGTGTGACATCGCTATTTCAACTGCTAAATCACCTTCACTCGCAGAATCATCATCAATATCTTCAACACTGGCAATGTTAGATTCTGGTGAGACAAATCTAAAACTCCAGTCCTGTCCTTCATCATCATGAGCAGTCAAGGCTTTTGGGTCCTTGTTTGATGAAGTAGAACTGGAAGCTTGCTTGTCTTGGCGAGTAAAGGATGAGAACGGGTTCCCATTACCCGTCTTCTTTGGCTTGACACATTCCCTCTTGAAGTGCCCTTTCTCTCCACAGTTGAAGCAGGTCACTTTGCTCTTGTCAAAACCAAATGTGGTATCCTTAGTAGCTATCAAATTTTGTCCTGTCTTCTTAACAAACTTCTTCGCCCTTCGGACAGCGCTAGCTAAGGCCCACATTATATCCATTCTTTCAAGCTCCATTTCATCTACCTGCTCGTAGTCTTCATCTGCCAGATGACAGTTTCCAATCTTCCCAGCCACAAGTCCATCATATGAATGAACTACTGCGGCTAGAAGATCCATATGCTCTCGTGCTACTTCTACGGTCACATTACCGAGGTTCTCGGTCTTCAATTTGGTAGCACTTGCTTCTGATCCAATATAGTGGGTACATGACGACCCTGACGTGTCTGATCCAGAAGGAGAAGCATGTGAAGGACCTGACGAGCTAGACACAAATGCTGTCTGGAGAGGTGCTCCAGATGTCTTAGCTTGAGGCGTGGCATTGTATAAAGCTGGGTTTTGTGTATACGAAGACTTCTGTGCTCTATACTTCATCCTTAGTGCTTCTTCACGCAGCTTGAGAATAAAGTCATTTATATCCAGCTTTACAAGCATTTCATTCTGTCTAAGATTAGACACGAATGAAGCCCACTTATCAGGCAATCCATCTGCGAAGTTGCTTACTTTCTCTTCCATAGTTGTTTCCACTCCATGTGTATGCAACTCGCTCATCAAGTGGTAGAATCTGTCTATGACTTCATCTAAACTCTCGTTACCAATCGATGAGAAGTTATCGAATTCCTTCTTTAACTCCTTTGCCTTGATTGCCTTTAATGATGCATTCCCATCATATCTTTTCTCTAGCTCATCCCACAGTTTCTTGGACTGCTTGTTCTCTGAGTACTGGTGGAATATGTCTTTGGGGATCGACTGAGTTATCAACGCATAAACCCTTTTCTCTGCATTATACTTTACTTTCTGTGCGTCAGTCATCCCACTTAACGTTAATTTTACTCCATCTGCTCCCACCGGTGTACTATACCCAACCTCGATAGCTTCCCACAGATTAGGATCTACTCCATTGAGGTAGATCTCAAAACGTTGTTTCCAGTGGGGAAACTCATCTAAAGTCAAAGCTTTGGTGGTTTATTGTGATTACCCACCTCACTCTCAAGCAGCAGCAGGTTCTGAATTCTTGAGTCCTTCCCAGCAGTAAAGGCTGACATCTGATCTTCCATGGTTAATAAACTTAGAATCTAATCAAATCAACTTTAACTGATGCGACTGAAGGATGCGAATGGTCTTATCGTGCGTATGAACTCTGCGATTGGTTCAACCGTGCGACTGAACAGGGCGAATGGTTCAGTCGTGCGAATGAATCTGGTGCGTATGAGCTATGCGAACGAACGGTTCAGTCGGCCGAATGAGGGTGCGACTAGTCCAGTCGTGCGAATGAGCACTGCGAATGGAGTCCAGTCGTGCGAATGGGTCACTCGTGCGACTGAAGCTGCTGTTTTGCGAAAATTTCTAGGTTTGACGGGTTTCAGCCGTAAAAATTCGAAATTTTGCAAGTCCAAATCGTCTAAGTCCGTAGAAACTGAACTTCGATGAGCAGGGAACGTCCAAGATCACTTTTGATGCTAAAGATTGCGTTTTTCGTGCAAAAACACAAACTTTTATGCAATCTTGATTGAATCAACACGAAATCAAGAGCCAAGCTCTGATACCACTTGTTAGGACCTGGTATTTGAACGAAATACCGAGTGATTGCGTGTTAAACCAACTCAAATAGTGCGGAATCCTATTTGATTGGCGATCCAATCAGTGAGAACACACGATGAATCAATCAAGAATTGAAATCAACGTCAGAAATCGATTAGGAACCGATCTGATGTGTTCTATGAACTTGGAGAACGATTTGGGAGGCTTCTGGACGGCTAGGGTACGTCTGGAATCGTAATGGGATGAATGCTTACGTTTTCCCACGAATTGGGTCTATTTATAGGTTAGTATTGTTCAATCGTGCGACTGGGCCATTAGTATGGTTCAGTCGTGCGATTGAACCATGCGGTTGAATCATCCGCACGACTGAGTGTTCAGTCGTGCGATTGAGTCAATCTTATGTGTCAATCATACGACTGATCCAGTCTCCTGGTTCAGTTGTGCGATTGAGTCAATCGTATGAAGTTATTCATGCGTGGGGTCCATTCGCATGGGCCATTCGCATGAGAACTTCATTAAGTCAAGTTTGAATGTTTTATTTAATATAACATAATGTGCACTCATTCAAACATTCATAAACCCAATCAATTCAATCACGACTCATTAATGAAATATTAAACATCACAAGTAACAACCAATTCATATCATTTCATTAATCGATACAATTACATCATAATCAGACAGACAAGTTCATTACATTACAAATCATGATCTAGGGACATACATGTATCAACAGACACTCTTGGACCTAACTCCAGCTGAATTTCGGGATGAAATTCTCTCAACTGGGGACACTGTGACATCCGTCACCTTAAGGTCCGTCAATTAACGTGATTGTCCGTTAACCATTCTTTAATCGATCATTCCTCATCTTTATTTAACTCTTTATGTGGATATCTTGTGCGCTTATCATCGTTGTGCGTGTGTATTCATTATAATTATATGTTAACCTTAAAAACTTTTAAAACTTTCATTTTCGAAACCGCCAAATATATCATTTTTATATATATTAAACGTCACTAATAAAACCATTTCTTAAGTCATAATATCATTAAATGCATTTTACAATTAATATAAAACATCTAATAAAGTCGTTTTTCAACCGAATCAAATTTGGGAAAACTCGGGGGTTAAGTGCAGGGACTAAACTTGTAATTTTGCAAACTTGGGCAGGGTATATAAACCCCATACCAGCCCTAATTCACCATTTTCACCATCTTCTTCATCTCTTCACTCTCTACACACACATCTTCTTCATTCTAGCACCAAATCCAACCCGTGTAGTCTCGTTTTCGTCGTCTAGACTTCATCTACAGCCTCATCTACTCATTTCTAGCAGGTAGACGACTTTAGTTGTCTCTTTTCTTGCCTTTTTACAGCTGTCCAAACTAGGGTTTCGGGTGTTCGGGTTCAACCCTAACACACAAGGTCGTATGGGTGCGTGTGAGGTCTTTCTGCTTGTGTTTCGTGTTTGTGTATGTTTGTTGAGTGTTTCTGGAAGTCCTTGTGGTGTAAAACTTGCGTTTAGAGCAGCTCGGGGGCTGCTCAGCCCGACCACAGTCGCGAATCTGCTGTTCAGGCGACTGGGTCTGTCATGCGATTGAGCCGTGCGACTGAGTGAGTCGTGCGACTGAACCATGCGTCTGAGTCAATCGTGCGACTGAGTTGTGCGACTGGGCAGGTCGTGCGACTAAGTCGTGCGACTGTGTGTTTGTATGCGATTGAGTCATGCGTGCGAATGAATGTATGCGATTGAGTCATGCGTATGAATGATTGTGTGCGATTGAGTCAGGTGACCGACTGAGTGTATGCGATTGTGCGTGATTCGCACGACTGGAGTCCAATCGCACGAATGAAGGATCAATCGTACGAAAGTAGCTAATTCGCACGATTGAAGGTTGATTCGTGCGTATGGAGGTTGAGTCGTGCGATTGGGTGTTGTGTGGTACGACTGAATGCCAGACATACGAATGAAGGCTCAATCGTACGAATGAAGCTGATTCGCACGATTGAGGGTTGATTCGTGCGTATGGAAGTTGAGTCGTGCGTCTGGTCTTGTCGTGCGACTGTAACTGTTGTGTATGATTTCCTTTTTGTGCGTGGTGTGAGTACGATGTGTGATGTTGAGTAACATTAACACAATAGCCATTGTTCGGCCACAAAGATTAAAGTCAACGCTAAAAAGGGCAGAAATACTATTCTAAACAAATTAAACTCACATTTTACAACTATCAACCGAATTATAACTATTGACACTTATTCAATACTTTCTCAATGACAATGAAACTTTACTTAAACATCATCATCAATGGCGACAATGTCTTGTAGTTGGATCTACAAAAGGTCTTGTACGTGTGTCTGTTTGTGTGAGTTACACGCGACCCATCCGATACAACCCGAACCGACCAATCATTATTACGCACTTATTTCATATCATTAATGCTTAACAATAACTGTCAATAGGTGTTTGACTATACATTTGCATTCAACATTTGGGATTACATTGATCATACATACTTACCACCTAACAAGTGAGTTTCGTGGCCCCTTTTTACATTTACACAATATTTCAATCATTTACAACTTGGGGGAAAAGTATGCTTACTCATTTTCAATGCTGTACAACTTACTTGCATTTTACATACAAGGAATCAACGTGATACTGTGTTGCAAGTACTATGATACATGCTTGGGTCTGCTGTGTGGTTCTATCTTTGCAACTATTTAATTCCAGTGTGGGAACCGACAGTTAGGTATTGGTAGTACTACTGGGTTGACACCCCCACCCTCGTTCGATGGTATACTAGTTGGTACCATCAGTGGCCCCAGGAACGGGCCCTTGGGTGAATATATGCCGACAATTTCTTTGTGTACGTCGCTAGGTTTGGTTGCAAAGCTCATGTCATGTGATTTTACTTGTGTATATAACTGTATTCATGGTATTCCATTACGCTTACTTTATACAACATCACATACATTTTTATTACTTAAACCTGCGAGCTCACCAACAATTATGTTGACCGTTTTAAGCATATCTTTTCAGGTGATCATGCAAGTCCAGGAATCTAGGTGTGCTGCCTTAGTGGAGACCCTAGGATGCATTTTGGGACTTAACATATTTTGACAAACAATCTTTTTGACAATGTTGATATGTGTAAACAATTACAATCTTTTGAAACTTGTTCCTGGGTTGTGGGAATTCATATTACAATTTCATCTTTATGTGATTATGTGAATCATTTATCATGTTTATGCATATGGCTATGTTGTCGTGAACATTGACTAAACACGACACAAGTCCCCTTGTTGTCGGGTGTCGTCATGACACGCTTGTCATCATTTATTTATATTGCATCTCTATCGCTTACCATGTGTTATGACGATCCCGGTCTCGTTACATCCCCGTGTTTCCGCTTTTAGCGGGGGTCTGACAGGTAACCAGTGAACCAAGGCCTTAGCCGCGGTTTTACTTGGTTCCCAAATCTTAAAAACATCAGTTTCAAAATAGCCCCAAATTCGATTGAACCCTAGAAACCCTTAATCCAAATCGAAGTTAAATTCGACTTTGTGAGCGACTGGAATCATGGGGCTTTCGATCCCCATGTATAAACGAGTAGTTAGACATGTTTAATTACCCGATTTGATTCAAGTTTTATCAAGAACAATAGATGAACAAGTCGCGACCCAACGTTTTGATTTGCTGAACAATCCTCAAAGATAATCGAATTGAACTGGTGAACAGCTTCGAACGATAATCTGGAAGCAAAGCCCTATGCGAATTTTAGTTGAAATCAATCGGAGGTTGGGTTTCGACTGGTTGCAAATCACGGTTGGTGAAGGGAATCGAACAGGGTGTTGGTGTGAGTTTCAGGTGAAATTGAGTGTTGTTTTCGATTAAAGGATGATAGATGACCGTCTATGTCGAGTTAATTCGATTATTATTGAGGTTTAATGATTGAACGGGTCTAGAATTAAAGGTTTCGGTTATGAATTTGTTTAAACATAGTAACCGGTGATTAAACGCGTTTAATTGGTGCATTCAAGTTCGAAGTGGGTTCTAGAAAGGTTGGGGAACGGTTTAGGGTTAAAAATCGGTTTAATTTAAGAGTTTTTGGGGTCGCCGGAGCCGCGCCGGGCTTGGCCGGCCGGCGACCGGATTAGCGGGGAGAGAGAAAGGAGTTTGGGTTTGGAGTTTTCCGAACGACACAAATGGTCCCTGCGGTTTGGGTTCTTGTTATTCTATATGTAAACTTTTCATTTAAGTTTCTAATTTGACATAACAACCCCCTAGACTTATGTAACTCAAGTTTTTAAACATTTTTAAGTTTAACAACTTTATAAATTGTTATAATATTATAGTTAACAATAATATTATCACTAGTATTATCATTTCTATTATTGTTAACATTATTGTTATTATTACCATTAATTGTATTATTATTATTATTGCTATTTATTATTATTAAGATTACTATTAACTTAATTATTATTATTGTTATTATTATTATTATTATTATTATTATTATTATTATTATTATTATTATTATTATTATTATTATTATTAATTATATAACAATTATCATTATAATCTTTCGAGTTTAAGGATTAAAAGACAAATTAAAGTAATATGCATGAGCAACCCATAAGTTTCATATATAGCAATAAAGGCCCTTACAAGAATTAACAAAACTAACTTTAAACTAACCCAAAATTACAAGATGTTACAGTCTCCCCAACTTAAAAGAATTTCGTCCCGAAATTATGAATAAAACTAAGAGAACAGATGCGGGTATCTCTCCTTCATATGATCCTCACGCTCCCAAGTGAACTCAGCTCCACGTTTGTTTTCCCAACGGACTTTGACGATAGGGGTGGTAGTTGTTCGGGTCTTCTTCAGGGTTCGATCCATAATCTCAACAGGCTTCTCAACGAAATGCAATGACTCGTCTATTTGTATTTCCTCTAATGGAACATGCAAATTTTCATCAGCCAGACATTTCCTCAAGTTTGAGACATGGAAGACAGGATGAACTCCGCTAAGTTCAGAAGGTAGCTCCAGTTTGTAAGCCACTTTCCCAATTCTTTTTTAGAATCTTGAAGGGTCCTACAAAACGTGGGGCTAACTTACCCTTCTTCCCAAAACGTACAACACCCTTCCATGGAGAGACCTTAAGAAGAACCATGTCGTCGACTTGAAACTCCAACGGTTTGCGTCTTTTATCGGCATAACTCTTTTGGCGACTTCTAGCCACCTCAAGGTTATTTCGAATTTTGAAAACTTTGTCAGTCGTTTCTTGAATAAGTTCCGGACCAGTGATAAGATTTTCCCCAATGTCAGTCCAACAGATCGGAGAACGACATTTACGACCATACAAAGCCTCGAATGGTGCCATCTTGATACTTGAGTGATAACTATTGTTATACGAAAATTCCGCGAGCGGTAAATGCGTATCCCAATCACCACCAAAATCAAGGACACAAAGACGCAGCAGATCCTCGAGGGTTTGGATTGTTCGTTCGGTTTGACCATCGGTTTGAGGATGGTAAGCCGTACTTAAATCCAATTGAGTACCCAAGAGTTCTTGCATCGAAGACCAAAAGTGTGAAGTGAAGCGAGCATCTCGATCGGAAATAATGTGTAACGACACGCCATGACGACTCACAATTTCGTCAATGTAGATTCGAGCCAGCCTTGAAACCTTGTACGTATCTCGTATGGGTATGAAATGTGCTGTCTTGGTCAAACGGTCAACAATGACCCATATGCTATCATGTCCATGAGGTGTACGAGGTAACTTGGTTATGAAATCCATGGATATATGTTCCCATTTTCACATAGGGATTTCAGGCTGCTCAAGTAAACCACTTGGTCGTTGATGTTCGACTTTGACCCTTGCACACGTGAGACACTTGGAAACATAAGACACGATATCTTTCTTCATTCCAGGCCACCAATATTGACCATGCAGGTCCATGTGCATCTTATCGGAGCCAGGATGAATGGAATATCGGGTTTGATGACCTTCGTTCATAATGAAGTGTCGAAGATTATCACGATTTGGGATCCAAAGTCGATTCAAGAAATACCACATGCCGTTCGGTTTTGTCTCCAGTTGTGACCGGACATTAGACATCAAGTCTTCCTCCTTCCCTTCGTCGGTTAGTGCCGCTTGTTGATCCTCGCGAATGCATAACTCGAGGTCACTATCGATCCTTATGTTTTGGAGCATGATAGTAGCCTCGTTAACATTCACATGAATCTCGGTATCAACTTCTCCTAGCGTATCAAACCATTGCCTTTGATCTCGAATTTCTTGAAGCGAGACAGCCTTGTACTGAACCTTGCGACTTAGCGTGTCGGCTACAACATTCGCCTTTCCAGGGTGGTAGCGAATGTCGCAGTCGTAGTCGCTAATTAACTCGATCCAACGCCTTTGTCTCATGTTGAGATCCTTTTGGTTGAACACATGTTGGAGACTCTTATGATCGGTGTAGACTATGCATTGCGTCTCATATAAATAGTGTCGCCAAATCTTCAATGCAAAAACCACCGCACCAATTTCAAGGTCGTGAGTCGTGTAGTTCACTTCATGAACCTTCAATTGCCTTGACGCGTATGCTATAACTTTGTCTCGTTGCATGAGTACACAACCAAGACCTTGATTAGAAGCATCGCAATACACAGTGAAGTCATCATTTCCATCAGGAAGTGTGAGAATAGGAGCGTTACACAACTTGCGTTTTAATGTCTCGAAAGCCTCTTCTTGCTCGGGTCCCTATTCAAAGAGTCGATTCTTTTGGGTTAGCGCCATTAATGGTTTAGCAATCTTCGAGAAATTTGCTATGAACCTACGGTAATATCCCGCTAAGCCCAGAAAAAAAACGAACCTCGGTTGGGGTTGTGGGAACACACCAATTCTTCACGGCTTCAATTTTAGCAGGATCGACGTGAATTCCTTGGCTATTCACCACATGCCCTAAGAATTGAACTTCTTTCAACCAAAATTCACACTTGGAAAACTTAGCGTATAATTGCTCCTTCTTCAAAAGTTCAAGAACCTGTCGCAAGTGTGTCTCGTGATCGACTTTCGTCTTGGAATAAATAAGAATGTCATCAATGAACACGATTACGAACTTATCCAAATACGGTTTACATACTCGATTCATAAGATCCATGAACACGGCAGGTGCATTGGTCAAGCCAAAAGGCATGACCATGAACTCGTAGTGCCCATATCGAGTACGAAAAGCGGTCTTTGGAATGTCATCATCGTGGACACGTAGTTGATGATAACCAGAACGTAGATCGATCTTTGAGAATTGAGTTGCTCCTTGAAGTTGGTCGAAGAGATCGTCGATTCGAGGAAGAGGGTATCGGTTTTTGATAGTAAGCTTGTTGAGTTCTCGGTAATCGATGCACATACGAAATGAACCGTCCTTCTTCTTCACAAACAGTACAGGTGCACCCCACGGTGATGAACTAGGGCGAATGAAACCCTTATCGTTCAACTCTTGCAGTTGGTTAGCGAGTTCTTGCATTTCAGACGGTGCAAGACGATAAGGCGATTTAGCCACAGGGTTTACACCAGGGATTAAGTCAATCTTGAACTCAACTTCTTGCACGTGAGGTAACCCTTTAAGATCCTCGGGGAAAACCTCGGGAAAGTCCCGCACAAGAGGAATATCTTTCAGCTCCTTACCCTTGGCTTTCGTATTAACTACATATGCCATGAAAGCCATGTAGTTTTTACTTAAGCACTTGCGGGCCTTGATGCAAGACATGAGTTTGAGTCTTTGGGATGATTTCTCCCCAAAGACCTTCAAAGTATCACCACTCGGTAAAGGAATTCGGATACACTTCTCGAAACATAGAATTTCCGCACGATGCTTAGCTAACCAATCCATACCAATGATAACATCAAAGCTTCCCAATTGCATAGGAATAAGGTCGACGAAAAACTCATGTTCGTTAAGGCTTAAGGTGCAATCACGTATTACGACATCAAGGACAATGGATTTTCCATCGGCGACTTCGACCGTGAAAGATCTTTCTAGGTTGACGCGCGGTTTAGAAAGTAAAGGCTCGAATTCCAGGGACACGAAACTCCTATCGGCACCCGAATCAAACAATACGGAAGCATAATGACTATTTACAAGATACATACCTGTTTGGTAATAACCTATTATTGGTATGATAAACATAGATAGGAATTTTTACAAGACAAGAAAGGACTAAAAGAAATTCAACAACGTACCATTCACCACGTCGTTGTTGGCTTGTGCTTGATTGGCGTTGATGTTGAAAGCCCTTCCACGAGGCGTTGGCACAGTTCCCGCATTGCGAGGACATTGCGGACGAATATGACCAGGCTCGCCACAGTTATAGCAGGTTCGGTTGGTAAGCATTGCAGTGTTGTTTGGCGCGTGAAGACAAGTAGTTACCAAGTGTCCATACTTCCCACACAACGAGCAGACTCAGCATGGAATGTTGCTTGAATGATGGTACTTGCACGTGTTACACATAGGATGTGGACCCGCATAAGCTTTAGCCATAGGAGCTTGATTCGCAACCACCATTTGTTTTTGAGGTGCATTTGGGGCGGTCACAGCGTAGTACGTGTCGGGGTGAACTTACGCTTCTTGTTTGAGAAGATGACTCGGCCCTTAACTCCTCTGTTGCCTCGAGTATCACCTTCGCAGTAGACTTGGAACCCTTTGCCGACATAGTGCCAGCTCTTATATGATTCTTGGTTAGCTGTGCAGTGATAGTAATCGCCTCCTCCAAAGTTGTGGGCCTACTACCCCCCACGGCATCTTGAATTTGAGGTGGCACCCCCTTGATAAATTTCTCAATGTTTTGGGGCACGGTGTCCACCATGTGCGGTAGGAGCATACTCAACTCATGATGTCGGGTGGAATAAGCCAAGTGATTCCCACCATCTTGTTTGAGGTTCCAGAACTCCTCCTCTAGCTTTTGCAACTCGCTCCTTGGACAAAAATTTTGAATCATGATCTCCTTAAATTCCTCCCGGGGCAATGCCAAAGCAACCTCAGTTCTACGGTTTCTCTTTTCGCTATTCCACAATGTGAGTGCCCGTTGTTGAAGGACACTTGTAGCATAGCGAACCTTGAACTCGCCGGGGCACTCGCTAACAATAAATGTGTTCTCCATACTTTCAAACCACTCGAGAAGTCCAGTGGCTCCTTCTTTTCCACTAAAGCTAGTGGGTTTGCACGAGTTGAAGTGTTTGAAAGTGCAAGTACAATTGTTCCCTTATTGATTGTTCCCGTTTTGGTTGTTGCTATTGTCTCCATTAGCACCACTATTGTTCCCATTGGTGTTGTTGTTTCTATTAGCCATTAGAGTGCTATTAAGTTCAACAACCATAGTCGGGATGACGGCAGCCATTTGTCGGGCAATCATGGCAGCTAGCTTACGGTCGGAACTTCCACGCTTTCCATGGTGACGAGACATGCTGGATATACAAAAATGAGTTAGTTACGGGAGTGAGGATAACAAAGGATAGTAGTTTAAACAAAGATAAGCTAAGGGTTATAAGGTACACGGAATGATTCCATTTGGTAACACATTACCATTTGGAAACGTTGACACGTCAAGGTGAATTACCCCATTTACCTTAGAAACTTGTGTATATTGACCATAGTTTATCACTCATCCCAGAAATTCCCAGGTAAGCATTACTAGACCCGTAGGATTTATGCGATATGCTTGCCTTAGCCCGAGGGCCTTTTGCCAGGAAAACCAGGATACAGGTGTCTATGTGTCACACAATATTTCTTAGGTTCATAGAATCAAAACCTTGATGAGATTTATATAGATTAGACATAACGTCTAAAGATCCAAATCATAACATAAGCATAAGATCCCACGTGTCGTCGAGAATAAGGTTAAGAGAGTTCATGTTCGGGGAGAGTCAAAGAGTCAAAGTTAAGTTTAGGGAGACAAGTAACAATGTTTAGGCAATCCTATGCTAAGGCATCAAATTGCACATAAGAAAGCATAGCATTATGTAGCATGCAAAGTATATAATTTACAAGATAGAAATATAATTCTATAAGGTTCATGCATACTATAGTCTAGGTCACCATTTCTAATAACCTAGATCCCTATAGTTATGGGCTCTGATACCAATCTGTCACACCCCAACCTTGACGGCGGAAACGTCGAGGAGTGAGAGTTAAGATCGTTCACAGCCACATAACGCTATTAATAACCCAAATATATATTAAACATAAGTTCCAATTGTACCATTACATTCATAAGTCTCAAAGATAGTAAATAACATAATATAAGATGCAACAAGCCAATTTATTTCATCTATTTAACTAGGTCCATTCCTAGATGTGAAAGTACTTCAAAGTGGCGATCAAGCTTGAGTATTTCCTGAAACATGTTAAAAATAAAAGGTCAACATAATGTTGGTGAGATTTCCATAGTTTACGATACATAAGTATATAAAAGATGGCAAATCATGTTGCAAGTTAGAGAACAAGTAACTAGGGATGTAAGACAGAATGCACAATCAAACCTCGACAAAGTTTTACAAGTCTCAAATGTTTAAAAGTATATACGATTAACTAAGTGTACTTGGATCAACCAAGCAGGCTTGTCTGGCCAATAGATCTATGACTTCGCTAGGCTAGCAATAGTTAATGATTGTACATATATTCGACATTACATGGTAGCCACAAAGTTCATCTAACCACAACAAACAAGTGAAATGCCATAAGTTTACAAGAATCAAATGTTTACAAGTGCAATGATTATAAAGTAACATGTTTCACCCCAAAGTGTGAAAATATGAAAAAGGGGTATAGAAATACTCACATGATCAAATAATATATAATTGATGATTAATTTGTATAATAATAAGCAACGTTTCTACGCAGTCCTTCACAATGCACCTAAAACATATATATATTTACAAAGTTAAAGTTTAATAATATGTTTAATGGTTAAACGAGACTAGGGTTTCAATTTGGTATTTGGGGTTTTGACAAACAATTGTATTTAACGAACGGAAATCAATTATTTTATCTTGGAATAAATTCTAAGAAATATATTTATATTTTATATAAAGATGAGAAGAGAAAACATTTATAAAAATTTATAAGTTTTATTAAGTTTAAATAAGATTTTATAACTAAATGAAATTAGCACGATTTAAATAATTTAAAGGCGACGTTTGAAATTATGAAAACTATTATTTAAAATCTAATTTTTAAATAAAAGTAAATTAACTATAACATTAGCTTTAAAATTTTTTAACAAAATAAGAAGGTAATTTTTAACCAAATAATTACAGAAAAATTAATTATTTGATTTTAAAATAAACTAGGTTTATAAAACAATTTTCTATAAATTTTAGAAATTTTTAACATCTATTTTAAAGGCCAAAAAGGCCTAAAAAATGTGTGAGGCTCCCCGGGTTCGAACCGGGGACCTCCAGCTTGATAGGACGAGTGGGTAACCAGTGAACCAAGGCCTTAGCCGCGGTTTTACTTGGTTCCCAAATCTTAAAAACATCAGTTTCAAAATAGCCCCAAATTCGATTGAACCCTAGAAACCCTTGATCCAAATCGAAGTTAAATTCGACTTTGTGAGCGACTGGAATCATGGGGCTTTCGATCCCCATGTATAAACGAGTAGTTAGACATGTTTAATTACCCGGTTTGATTCAAGGTTTATCAAGAACAATAGATGAACAAGTCGCGACCCAATGTTTTGATTTGCTGAACAATCTTCAAAGATAATCGAATTGAACTGGTGAACAGCTTCGAACGATGATCTGGAAGCAAAGCCCTATGCGAATTTTAGTTGAAATCAATCGGAGGTTGGGTTTCGACTGGTTGCAAATCACGGTTGGTGAAGGGAATCGAACAGGGTGTTGGTGTGAGTTTCAGGTGAAATTGAGTGTTGTTTTCGATTAAAGGATGATAGATGACCGTTTATGCCGAGTTAATTCGATTATTATTGAGGTTTAATGATTGAACGGGTCTAGAATTAAAGGTTTCGGTTATGAATTTGTTTAAACATAGTAACCGGTGATTAAACGCGTTTAAATGGTGCATTCAAGTTCGAAGTGGGTTCTAGAAGGGTTGGGGAACGGTTTAGGGTTAAAAATCGGTTTAATTTAAGAGTTTTTTTGGGGTCGCCGGAGCCGCGCCGGGCTTGGCCGGCCGGCGACCGGATTAGCGGGGAGAGAGAAAGGAGTTTGGGTTTGGAGTTTTCCGAATTACACAAATGGTCCCTGCGGTTTGGGTTCTTGTTATTCCATATGTAAACTTTTCATTTAAGTTTCTAATTTGACATAACAACCCCCTAGACTTATGTAACTCAAGTTTTTAAACATTTTTAAGTTTAACAACTTTATAAATTGTTATAATATTATAGTTAACAATAATATTATCACTAGTATTATCATTTCTATTATTGTTAACATTATTGTTATTATTACCATTAATTGTATTATTATTATTATTATTATTATTATTATTATTATTATTATTGCTATTTATTATTATTAAGATTACTATTAACTTAATTATTATTATTGTTATTATTATTATTATTATTAATATTATTATTATTATTATTATTATTATTATTATTATTATTATTATTATTATTATTATTATTATTATTATTATTATTATTATTATTATTATTAATTATATAACAATTATCATTATAATCTTTCGAGTTTAAGGATTAAAAGACAAATTAAAGTAATATGCATGAGCAACCCATAAGTTTCATATATAGCAATAAAGGCCCTTACAAGAATTAACAAAACTAACTTTAAACTAACCCAAAATTACAAGATGTTACACTTAGGTCCCTGTAATTTCAATAGTTATTTATTTTATGTCCAGACTATTAAGTTTCACAATTTACAATCTTGACATCAAACTTACTAAACCCATTTTATAATTAAGTTAGTGTCTAATAAAATTTTATTGACCTAATAAATAAATAAATAGAATTTTCTTTATTATTCATCAATCTTAAAATCTCATGATTAACACTAAACCTTAAATCTTTATAATTTTGATAAAAACATTGAAATATAAGTATTATTTCTATGTTGAAACTCATGAATGACTATTAAACTTTATAAATTTATAACCTTTATTTTATAGATTATAAAATTATTATAATTTGTTTAAATGGTTTAATAAATAATAATTAAATAATTTTTTTAATTCATATGATTCATTATAATAATTAAGTTTAATAAAGAAAGTTATATCGTATGAAAGTTCCAAAATAAGTTCATGTTTGGGTTTTAGCTCGGAAAATGACGGATGTTACAGTCTCCCCTACTTTAAGAAATTTCGTCCCGAAATTTAATCACGAGGGGACTAATTTCAAGGATATGAGGAGACTTGGATTCGATTTCACGTTTGCACGTGAACTCTTGGAAGTGTTTAAATTTAACAAGTTTAACTATGATGCTTTGTTATGCTTAAGTTTGTCAAATTTCTTAATTCATGATTTCGTGTGTTCCTTGACAAAGTGAACAAAATCATTAATTTAGAATCTTTAGTTGATAAATTTTGTATTTTAGACTATTCAAAATGGTTAGGAAGGTTTTGTCATGAGTGAAACACTAAGTATTAGTGTGATACGAGACATAAGTTCAGGATGCTTTTGGATGGGATATAAAGTTCATAAGAGCTTTTCAACAAATAACTTTAACAAGGTTCTTAGATGATCAATTCTTGTTTACTATTTCATTGAGGTTTTCAAAGTTTCATTAGTTTAACGTTGATACGAGAATCGTTTTTGTTAAGATTAAAGATTCAATTTAGAATGAGTGCATCATTGTAATAGGTTTTCAGGATAAATGCGGTTTTGAGGGAAGACGTTCGGAAAAATTATTAAGGATCGTTAAGAGATTTGGGTAATGAGTTTTAAGATTCATGAGGACAAAATCAATGATGAAACAATTCAAAATAACAAGATGTTTCGAATGTAACGTTTGGTTTACAAACCAAAACATTACGTTGACTTATCAAAGTATTAGGTCAACTACAACCTTAATGAAGACATGCGTACCTATAAGCGGATACTCACCCCAAGGGTTCCCAGGTAAGGTAAACGGATCCATCGGTTGATTTGGATTTTCCTAGACAGAACACCTCGAGATACAGGCATCCCACTCTTCCAGCATTACATGTTTCAAGCTATAGGACATAGACTTTGACGAGACTTGAAAACCACGAATAAAGATTCAAAGCACATTTTGAAAACCATTTGATTTAGGCATATAATGCCTTAGAATATGATTCAAGGTTCGTGTGTGCATTGATAAGATTCAAGGTATAAGCATAAACACATAAGGCATATAATCACATAATCAAATATAAACATTTAAGGCACATAAAATCCTATCTAAGCATATAAAATACATGAGAGGACTCATGTGTAAAGGTACTTAGTTATAGTCTAGGTCATTTCATTTCTAATAACCTAAATCCCTATAACCATGGCTCTGATACCAATCTGTCACACCCCGACCGACGGCGGAATCATCGGGGCGGACGAATAGGAGGCGATTGCTCATAGCACATGGAACTATTTAAGTTGAAATAATATTAAATATCATTATTCATTAAACATTACAAGACAAATAAGTAATTACAAAACAATCAAGATACAACCAATAACGTAAGACTTTCAATTTAAACTAGGTCCAAGTCCTATATGAGCACAAGAAGATCTTCAAGTAGGAAACCTAAAACATGTTAAAAATAAAGGGTCAACTATAAAGTTGGTGAGTTCCTATGGTTTAAACACATGCATACATATATATATGTAAAAAGGGTTACAAGTAGCAATTCATGTCCATGGTTACAAGTTAGCAAGCTTATAGAACACATACAGTTACAACCAAACCGCGACTTGATTACAAGTATATAAGATTGGCTAAGTGTACTTGGTTCCCATGATGAACAAGCATACGTCATCAGAAGTCAGCAATACATCGACTTTAGCACCAAATAGGCTTTTCAGGCCCAAAGATCTAAGACGTCGGCAGGCTAGCAATAGTTAATGATTGTAAACAAAATATGTATCTCATATAAGACTTACAATAACACAAATAACCATGATAAAAAGGCAAAGATGAATTGCATGTGCATTTACAAGTATCAAGATGTTTACAAGTGTAAGTTTATAAGGTTAACATGTTTCACCCCAAAAAGTGTGAAATAAAGTAAAAAGGGGCATGGAGAACACACATGATATATATAAGGTGATGATAAGAAAGTAAACGAGGCTCCAATGATTTCTTTTACAAGTTACCTAAACGTATTGATTCCAAGATTAAGTTCAATAATAAGATTAGTAATTAGGTTTGAACTAGGGTTTCAATTAGAATTTGGGGGGTTTAAATAATTAAATAGAATAAAAGATCGATCATGTTTTGGTTCAATAAAAATGAAATCAATCAATTAAGATCGAGAATGATAAAGAATGATTCACCAATTTAATTTATTGATTTAATATAGATTAAATATAATGTGTGAAAAGAATTAATTAATTTGACAAATAATTATCTAAAATTTGATAAAGGAATTAATTAAATACTTATTTAAATGACTTTAAAACTATTTAAATCATTTTATAAAGTTTCGAACTTTTAAATGATTTATTATATAGGTTTTATAATACAAAACCTTAAAAATAAGAATAAAGTATAATAGCAAATTATATTGTTTTATCAATTTCAAGAATTTAAATAAAAGTTTAAGGAATAAATTTATTAACTATTTATGATTTAACACGGTTAAATAAATCATTGAATAATTAATTATTTAAATAATTACTTAAATAATCATCTGTATAATTAAATATTTAAAATATTTATAATATGTGGGTTTAAAGTGTTTTTGAAATAATCTAAATTTGTGCTATAATAAATTTATAGCATTTGAATTACATAAAAATATTAATGATGTCTTTATAACCTTTGTTTTTCTTAAAAAAATAATTAAATTTAAAATCATAAGTTTTAACACCTTTAAAATTAATTTAATAATTTCTGAATTGTTTTAGTTAACAAAGTACTTTTTATTTTGATTTTATATTATAATAATAATTTCTTTTCTGAATTAAAAATATAAATAAAAAAAAACAATTAAAACAAAACATGGCAGAGGCAGGGTTCGAACCCCTAACCTTCTGCTTATGTTTGTTACAAGTTACCAGTTGGGATAAAGCCCATACTTGGTTCTTAAAAACCAAATAGAGTTTCTACGAAAAATCCCCAAATCCTACATAAACCCTAGAATAGATTTGATCCAAATTGAGCAACAATTCGTGCGATTTAATCCAATTAACATTAGGGCTTTGTTTCCCCATGTTAAACCGATTATAATGATATGTATAACTTACATGATTATGTTCGAATTGATGGTCTTAGGTTGCAGACGAGTCGCGACTGTGATGAGCCGGATTCTTCTTGTAAGAGATGATTACTATCAAATTAACTTCGTATGAAGCTTCTTAGGGTGTTAATGATGATTTACCCTCAACCAATTTAGGTTCAAAGAGCTCGGAAGTTCACTTCGATTGAGTTGCAGGGGCGATGAAGGAGCGATGATCGAGATCAATGGGAGTGAACTTGGTAAGCGAAATTGAGTGTACAAATATTTTGTAAAAGTCGATTAGAATCGTAACCCTCTGTTAAGTATCATTGATTTAATTGGTTACACTAAGAACGTGTCGAGACTTCGAATCGATACTGCGGTTTCGAGTGAGCGACTTTAATAATCGAAATAAATTCAATTAGAGTCGATATGGTGTTTGAAACTGGTGTAGGAGAGTTAAGGAGTTGTTTAATTGTCCTTTAATCGATCGTTTTGGGGAATTGAATGGTCGCCAGAGCTTGACGGACGGCGACCGGAGATAGGCCGGAGGGTGCACGACGGGGAGGGGTTGGTTTGGGTTTTAAAAGAAATTTACACTTAGGTCCCTGTAATTTTAATAGTTATTTATTTTATGTCCAGACCATTAAGTTTCACAATTTACAAACTTGACACCAAACTTACTAAACCCATTTTATAATTAAGTTAGTGTCTATTAAAATTTTATTGACCTAATAAATAAATAAATAAAATTTTCTTTATTATTCATTAATCTTAAAATCTCATGATTAACACTAAACCTTAAAACTTTATAATTTTGATAAAAACATTGAAATATAAGTATTATTTCTATGTTGAAACTCATGAATGACTATTAAACTTTATAAATTTATAACCTTTATTTTATAGATTATAAAATTATTATAATTTGTTTAAATGGTTTAATAAATAATAATTAAATATTTTTTTAATTTATATGATTCATTATAATAATTAAGTTTAATACAGAAAGTTATATCGTATGAAAGTTCCAAAATAAGTTCATGTTTGGGTTTTAGCTCAGAAAATGACGGATGTTACAAATGTGGTTGCTTGCATGGCGTTGAGGTTAAAAGGATTCCAAGTACTGGAACTTGTGTGCTCTTGAGAGTCCTTGAAGGCTTAGAATGATAAGAAGGTATGGAGAGTTAGAGAGGTTGAGAGAATGTGTTATAGTAGTGAGAATGGAAGATGAGGGTGGTATGGTTGTG
Organism: Flaveria ramosissima; assembly: GCA_025215565.1. Taxonomy (NCBI): domain Eukaryota; kingdom Viridiplantae; phylum Streptophyta; class Magnoliopsida; order Asterales; family Asteraceae; genus Flaveria; species Flaveria ramosissima. Next base: position 49,092,016 of record CM046033.1, on the reverse strand, counting down.
GTGTTTCAACCGAGAGGGAGAGAGTAGTAAGATTGGGAGGATAATTTTTTGGGTGTGCAAGATCTTGCTTGGTCTTTATGAGATATTGGTTAAGTGTGCAAGTTATCAAAACTTGCATGGGTAGGCAATGTGAGGATTAATGCTTTGCCTTTGAAATTTTGATCATAAACTTTTTATACATTAATGCTTTGCCTTTGAAATTTTGCCACTATTTTCTTTTATCCCCTCAACTTTAATTAAACTTACAATATAAAAATATTTTAGACACTTTTATTATATGTTTTATATAACTTTTGATCTAAGCATTAACGTACAATGAGCGAAACTACTTTATGCTTTCGTATTTTATGTAAAATGTCACGTTTTATCATTCTGTAACATCTAATATTCTTGTATACTTGTTATTGTAAAAAGTAAGTGACGTAACTTTTTTTACGGAAACCCTTCATTAAATTTCCAATATCTTGACTTTAGGTTGGTACTCAACCTAATTGGCTCGTGGTTTACTCGTTAGATCGTTTGTTGGCTCATTTAGATTGAAACCTAAATTATAATTTTTGTAAGTTATAAGCCAAGTTTTTGCTATATTATTTAAATAGACCATAGACATAAAATCATTTTGATAATGTAATAAAAAATGTAAATATAAAAACCTAAAAGATAATCATAGTTAACAAAATATCAATATTGTTTATTGAGTTAAAGATCAATAAATATAAAAGTTTCAAATTTTGTTTTTATATACATTGTAAGGATTCCTATAAGTCTGATGCAGGCAAAATATCCAAAGTCTCTCTGCAAGCATGCACCAAAGAACAGAAGTAGAAATGCTTCGGAAGTTTTACACCATGCACTAGAAATATTCTAAGTGTAAAATCTTCCGAAGCCAAGACCAATATCTTCCGAAGCCAAAAGTGAAGTCTTCCGAAGCTTCAAAGACAAAGTCTTCCGAAGCCAAAGAGTGAAGACAGATTTCTTCCGAATACTTTTAGAGATATGTCTTTATCTGATGTACTTTACCATAAAGCTGGACCACCTTTCCCCTGCAACTCTAATAAAGTCACCAACTTACATGAGTTGGTGAAAGGTCCATGCTTTTGGTAAACTGTACATTGAGGTCTTGAGTCCATGCTTTCTACTTTATGTACTTTTATCCTTTTTGTAATATATTAGGATGTGAGCTATGGCATGTCATAGTCACTTGTCAAAAGGTAAATCTGCCTTTTGACTCTACAATTGATTTTGTAGTTGTCTAGTCAATTGTATCCAGCTGGCTTTCATAGTATGACCGGTTGCAGGATGTAGTATAAGTATTTCATGTTCTTATATCTTTCTTTTATGCTTTGTAACACTTGTAATAGAACTTAAGAAAGCAATATACTGCATCCTTGAAAACCAATCACTTGTGTTCTCTTGTTCTGTCTCTTACTTATTACTTGTGTTTTTAGTATCATACTTGTGGTTAATTCAGTTTACTATTTGATTAAGTTTGGTTAATCTCCTCTTTGTGTTGTTGTGTTGTAAGTGACCACCCTTCACCGGTCCTGCATACATGAATTGTGTTAAAAAAAATAATTTTTTTTAAATTAAGCAAGTTGGCTTGCGAGCCAGCTCCTCTTAACTTATAAATAAACGAGACGAGCCTGAGCTGCCACTTTGAGCTTGTTAAAATAACGAGCCGGTTTGACTCGATTTGATTTTTAAACACGCCAAATCCGAGCCCATCCTAACTCGGCTAGACTCATTTACACAACTACATGTGTCAGAGTATACGCAGTGGACATTATGAGGCTCCAAAAATGATGAAATCGACACAAGTAGGTCTCCAAACACCGTTGCAAGATAACTAAAATGGACTCCAAATTCTCATGGCTCCAAGCCTTAACGTGCGCCAAACACAACATTTCTATATTGTTTTATCAATAGGGGCTCAAACCACGAGTTAACCACAACACTTGATTTAAAAATAGTTTTACTAAAATAATTTTAGAGTAGATTACATAGATGGTCCTTGTGATCTGGTTAAAATATTAGATTTGATCGTTCAATATTAAAATATTCAAACATAGTCTCTAACATTTTATTTCTCTTTCATCCATAGTCACTAATGTTAGATCTAGAAAGACTGGTGCAACCAAAACCAAATCACTTAGACTATTTTGGTACAACTAATAAAGGACTTCCGAAGCTAATGTGGAACTTCCGAAGGAAAAAGGAGCTCTTCCAAAGACAAAGTGTAAAACTAACTAAGGAAAAAGGAGCTCTTCCAAAGACAAAGTGTAAAACTAACTTCCGAAGGAAAACTCCAACTTCCGAAGACAAAGTATTTACTTCCGAATATCAAGACTTAGAGTGATAGATCAGAAGTCAACTTCCGAAGTATAGAAGTCCTCAAGCCTCGGAAGTATAGAAGCCTTTTCCGAAGTATAAGTGGCTTTGGAAGAACTTGTTCTTCTGAAGCCAACTTACCTTCGGAAGACACTACTATTATCCAGTGGACATAAGTATGGTCTTCCTGACACTCCGCTATAGACCTCTGATATACTGCATGGCATTTTCTCAAAAGCCATGTAGTTGACCATACTTTATTCCACTGTTTACCTTTATAAGTTAGTACAATTGCCATCTTTAGTTGGTGACAAAAGGTAAGTCATGGACATGTCATGACTACCATATAGATAATACTTTATCTAAGATACCTTAACTTTAGCATTGTAGTATATGCTTTAGTCTTAGGTTTCCAGCTGGTATCAAAGTATATCCGGCTGTAGGATCTAGTATATATAGTTTCTCATTGTAACTCATGTTCTATGCTTGTAAGAGTCTTGTAATACTTTGAGTTACAAGTGCCTTGAAAATTATTTCTGTGTGTTCTTTGCTACTTATTATATTATTATCAACTCTTATAAAAAAACTCTACTTCATCTGATTTGAGTGTTATATAAGTGAGTTTGAGAGAAATCCAAGTGTTTAAGTGACAAATCCGATCCTGCAATTGGTATCAGAGCTTTTTAGGCTCTTGATTGTGAGATCTTACCATCCTAATCAACCTGTTTTTCACTCCTCCTTACACCACACTCAAAATGGCCCTCAACAAATCTGAAGTAGAGATGGGGATGATGACCAAAGCACCCATCATCACCCCTGAAAACTTCAGGTCATGGAGCAGACGAATGGAAGGCTTCATCAGGTATCAAGACAACAAGATGTGGAAATCTATTGTCAATGGCCCATATAAGCCAAAGGTAGCTGGTGGAAACGGTGCCATGATTGAGAAAGCTGTTGAAGATTATTCTGATGAGGACCGGAAGAAGCTGGACATTGATAGCAATGCTATGACTGTTCTCATGACTGCAATTCCCAACTCCATCATGGTGGGGTTTGAACATTGCAAGTCAGCCAAAGAACTGTTCGATGCGCTTGCTCAAATGTATTCTAGCTCAAATGACTCCAAGAAGGACTCACTGAAGCAGCAGTTCGAGAACTTCACCTATGTCGCTGGAGAAACACTCAGCCAGCAATACTTCAGGTACATGGATCTCATTTCTTCCCTTCACTCTGTGGGAATTGCTCATGAACTTAGAGATCTTACAAGAAATTTCATGAGTGCATTACCCAATGAGTGGACATTCTACTGTGTCTCTATCAAGAGAACAGAGAACCTAAATACACTCACCATGACCGAACTCTATGGCATCCTTGATGGATACCGTTTGGAAATGGAGAATAAGAGAGGTCATCAGACAAGCAGACCCTTGAGTCTTCCTGCTAGCAATGCTTTAATGGTTGCTGAAGGCTCAGGAACCTCCCAGCCTCAACAATACCTGACTTACACCTAGCAGCCATCTTGTTCTTCTGGGTCATACATCACATTTCCTGAGACTCCAAGGTCTTAACAAGCTGAGCAAAGTTCCTTTTAGGACAGCTGTGCTTTTGTCTCAGGAAGTGAACACTCAAATGATTATCAATATTGCTTTGATGATCTAGAGTGCTTCAGCCCAGATGACGTGGAATACGTGGACATAGTCCAACAAATGGCTCTATTAACCTACAGAGCAAAGAAGTTCTTCAAGAGAACTGGAAGGCAATTTCCCCAGAACCCAATCAACAGCAAATTTGGGTTTAACAAAAGCAAGGCCAAATGTTACAACTGTAACCAACTTGGTCATTTTGCAAGGGAATACAAGGCTCCCAAGTCTAATCCGGGAACCCCCACAGGCCTCCACACATCCCTCTACACCAAAGCCCACTGGAAAGTCAACAGAAACAGCTGCAATGGCTCAAGAAGTTGACTGGAGCTTTATGGTACAGGATGTGACTCCTACTCAAGCACTCATGGCCGGAACAGATGAAAATAAGGTATATGAACATCTCTGTACTCTTGCCTATATTGCTAAGGTTAAATTGTATCAGGACTACAATATGGAGATTAAATCCGACATTGAGTCTTTAAATGTTTTAAAATCTGATTTTAAAAGGGCTGAATCTGACTGTCAAAGAAAAATTGAGGATTTAGAGAAAACTGTGTCCTTATTAAAACACGAACACACAAACTATAAGACTCAAATAAAGGATTTAATATCCAAATTGATTGAGGCTCAAGCCCAGCTTGTCACAGCTGAGGTTCAAGCCAGGAAGTATGCTATTTCCGAGCAAAACTTCCAAGCCATTATTGCATCATCCTCTCACTCAAAACATTGTTATCAAAACAAAGGTGAGTTGGGAACCAATGAAATTGCTCCACCACACTCCTATGAGTCTATAAGACAAACTAGGTATGGTACTGAAGAGCAAGAGGTTCCATCTGCTAACCCACCTTCTCATGAGTCAAAGAATGATGCAACCATGGAGACCATCACAGGGAAGAACCAAGTAATTATACCCTCTCCTACCAATGATGATCAAACCCTGACCACCAAAGCCAGATGAAGCAGAGCTAAGGCAGCCAGAAAAACTGCCAAGAAAGTGGCCGAGTCTAAGCTGAAGATAGACCCAAAGCAAAAGGGTGTATTCATCTCAGCTGGATTCCAGATGGTTGGAATTTGGAAACTCTGATTCAGGAAAGGGGTGTAGTACCAGCACTCCTGTCCTGCCAATGGATCAGAAGTTAAAGGGAAAGGTTGCTGATGAAGAGAAAAAACTAGAAACAACAATCCTCAAATTCCCATAAGATTAACATTGCATGCATAATGTGTGGTCTGCAAAACCACATGGCCAAAGATTGTTACTAAATCCTGCTAGCACACATTATGCAAATAATGTTAAAAGGAAGGAGTCAGGGAAGGTTTCTCATTTGGACCATATCAAATGGTTCAAGTGATGAAAAAGGGAAAGCTTGTTTCCGAAGCAAGGTTGCTTTCGGAAGAAGGACCTTCTTCCAAGACTCAAAAGAATAAAAGAGTCCCCTTGAGACCATCCCAGAAGAAAACTGCTTCGGAAGAAAAGGTGGTGAAGGCTTCTTCCAAAAAGAAAGAAGCTTCGGAAGAATGCCAAGCTGCAAAAGCTTCAACAAGCTCATCCTCCATGATCAACCAAGGGATGGAATGGAAGATCAAGGAAGATGTTGTAGCCCAAACCTCTTCTTCAAAGACATCCATTGAACCCCCATGCATAAATTTTGGTTCAATTATGTGACTATCATTGGGAGAACCCAAGACCAACAAGGCTTGGGTTTCCAATCAAAACTAATCATCTCATCTTATGTGAAGGGACATCCATATGACAAGAATAACAATGTTTGGATTGTGGATAGTGGATGCTACAGGCACAGGACAGGGAATAGATCTCTCCTTCAACAATTTCAACATTATGATGGAGGTCCTGTCCAGTTTGGAGGTGAGGCCGGAGGATATATTTCTGGCAGAGGAAGTATATCCAACGGAAAATTAAAGGTTGACAAAGTTAACTTTGTCAAACAGCTTGAACACAACCTGTTAAGTGTTTCTCAGTTCTGTGATCAAAAGCATCAAATGCTCTTTACAGAACATGAGTGCATAATCCTCAAACCTGTGATGACAATTCCTCAAGAATTGGTGCTTCTTAGATCTCCCAGAAAAAGGGATATGTACAAGCTGGATATGAACAATGCTTCCCTAATGGGAGAAGTATCATGCTTTCTTTCCAAAGCTGATGGTGATGAGTCAACACTATGGCATAAACGAATGTGTCATGTAAATTTTAAGACAATGAATAAATTGGCTAAAAATAACTTGGTACATGGTTTGCCTAAAAAGAATTTTTTTGCAAAGATAACTGTGTTGCATGCCTGAAAGGGAAGCAACACAGGGCATCTCATAAATCCAAAGTTGTTAACTCCATCACCACTCCATTACACTTATTGCACATGGATCTATTTGGTCCCACAAGTATAATGAGCATTGGAAGGAAATCATATTGCCTTGTGATTGTTGATGATTTTACTAGATTTACATGGGTATTCTTTTTAAGAACCAAAGATGAAACTACTGAAACTTTGAAATCGTTTATTCTTAAAATAGAAAATCAAATTGATCACAAGGTTAAAAAATTAGAAGTGATCAAGGGACTGAGTTTAAGAACCACATTCTTGACTCATTCTGTAACTCAAAAGGGATTGCCAGACAATATAGTGCTCCTAGAACTCCTCAACAAAATGGTGTTGCTGAGAGAAGGAACATGACACTTATTGAGGCTGCTCGGACTATGTTAGCTGATTCAAAGCTACCTCTAACATTCTGGGCAGAGGCAGTCAGCACTGCATGCTATGTGCAGAACAGGGTCCTTGTAGTAAAGCCACATGGAAAAACCCCTTATGAGCTATGGAACAAGAGGCCACCGTTCATTGGCTTTCTAAGGTCCTTTGGCAGTAGGTGTACCATACTTAACACAAAAGACAATTTGGCAAAGTTTGCTGAAAAGTCAGATGATGTCATCTTTGTTGGATATTCCTCTAACTCTAAAGCTTATAGAGTTTATAACATTAAAAATCAACAATTTGAGGAATCTTTCAACATTGTAGTTAATGAGCACACTCCTTGTGTTAAGGGGAATGGCCCTGATCATATATTTGATTTAGAATTGTTTCCAAACTATTCTAAACCATCTTGTGAGAATGTTTCAGCTGGAACAGGTGCTCAAAGTGATTCTGATGATGATCAACTGTTTGAGCTTCCCAGACTATATTCCAAGTTCTCCAAGAGCTGCAACAAATCAAGTTCCCACTATTGGCAGATCTGATAGTATAACCATCTCAAGAGATAGTGGAGCTTCAACAAGCGGTTCACCTATTGACTCTCAAACCTCTTCAGGTGATCCTGCACAACACCAAGCTGATAGAAGGAACATCTTGAAGGAACAAGCAACTGTTAATGCTGCTTCACAGCAAACAAATGATGATGTTTCTTTTTCATTCAATCAGTCCTCATTGAATGAGTTTGAAATAGTAGCTGGACCAAGTGTTCAAGCTCCTAGCAAATATGTCCAATTTGGATTTATCTTTGCAACTGGAGGTAATTCCTAGACTTAGGATTCACAACACTCATCCAGCTGAGAACATCATAGGGGAAGTCTCTGAAGGCGTGAGAACAAGAGGACAAACTCACAATGGGAATGTCTGCTTGTACTCATGCTTTTTATCCCAAATGGAACCTAAGAAGGTGGAAGATGCCTTGAAAGATAGTAGCTGGGTTGAATCAATGCAAGAGGAGCTGCTTCAATTCAAAAGACAAAAGGTTTGGAACCTATGTCCGCTACCATCTGGTCAAGTACCTATAGGCACTAAATGGGTTTTTAGAAACAAGAGAGATGATAGAGGCTTGATTATCAAGAACAAAGCAAGACTGGTGGTTCAAGGATACACTCAAGAGGAGGGAATCGATTATACTGATGTCTTTGCACCTGTTGCAAGACTTGAGGTAGTTAGGATCTTCCTTGCTTATGTTGCATCCAAGAATTTCACTGTCTACCAGCTTGATGTCAAGTGTGCCTTTCTATATGGGGATATAGATAGGGAAGTCTATGTATGTCAACCTCCGGATTTGAAGATCCACATCATCCCAACTATGTGTGCAAATTGGATAAAGCTCTATATGGGCTGCACCAAGCACCTAGGCTGTGGTATAGACATTGTCTCAGTTTCTCTTGAAGAATGGTTACACTAGAGGTACCATTGATAAGACTCTTTTCATAAGCAAGTCTGGGAAAGACATCTTGCTCATTCAAGTCTATGTTGATGACATCATATTTGGTTCCTCAAATGACCAAATGTGTAAAGACTTTGAGAGCATCATGAAGAAGAAGTTTGAGATGAGTTCCATAAGAAAAATGGACTTTTTCCTTGGAATTCAGGTGAAGCAAATGAAGGAAGGGTTTTTCATCAGTCAATCTAAGTATGTCAATGACATCTTAGAAAGATTTGATATGAAAGATTGTAAGGCAGCAAAAACACCTATACCCAGAAACCACAATCTCTGTCCTGACTCTGAGGGGGAGGATACTGATCAACATCAGTATAGAGCAATTATTGGTTCTCTGATATATGTCACAGTAAGTAGACCCGATATCATGTTTGCAACTTGTATTTGTGCAAGATATCAGGCTGCTCCAAAGGTGTCTCACCTAGTTGCTGCCAAGAGAATCTTTAGATACCTTAAAGGAGCACCTAAACTAGGTCTCTAGTATCCAAGAAACAGTGATTTCAATCTCTATGGTTACTCTGACAGTGATTATGGTGGTTGCAATATCAACAAGAAATCAACATCTAGTGGATGTCAATTTCTTGGTGGAAGGATCATCTCATGGCAATGCAAGAAGCAATCATGTGTCTCTACACTCAACTGCTGAAGCTGAATACATTGCTGCTGCTAGTTGCTGTGCTCAGCTGCTGTGGATTCAAAACCAGATGATAGACTACGGATTCAACTTCATGAGCACTCCTATCCACATTGACAACAACAGTGCTATCTCCGTTATTGAAAATCCAGTGAAGCACTCCAAAACTAAACACATCGATATCAGGTATCATTTCATTAGAGATATTCATGAGAAAAATCTTATCAAGCTAATCAAAGTTGATTCAAATGAAAAATATGCTGACTTGTTCACCAAAGCCTTTGATGAACAAAGATTCAAATATCTCATTACAGCTATTGGGATGATAAACCTTGATTAGTCTATCTCATTTGAAAACTTTTTAATGTGTAAAGTTTTATGTCAAAACAATCTAAGCCCTGTTACAAAAGGTCTTTCTCTAAAATTTTATCTAAGTATGAATTATTTCAAGAGGAATTAACCCTCGGAAAATATTTTCCATATCTTCCAAGCAAATTCCTCCAGGATAATTTTCTTCTCGGAAGAGTTGTTAAGTCTCGGAAGAAGCGATTGATTTCATATCAAATCTACTTCCGAAGCTTGTAACATTCTCCATTCGGAAAGCAACATATACTCTCGGAAGTAAAAACTTTACCTTCGGAAGTAAATTTGCCTTCGGAAGAACATTACCTTCAGAAATGCTTTATACTCGGAAGAAAGATTTTACTGTGTAACGAAAATCTTTTGGGCCCCACTCTGTAAAAAGTAAAGATTTTGTTAATGATTTCGGATTATTTAAATGGATAACCTTACCGCCCATGTCACATCATCCATCTGAAACCTCCCATCATCTTATCCAAACTTCCACCCGTTTAAATACCTCCGGCTAATCACTTTCATCCTTTATACCAAAATTACTACTGCCCTAAAAGCTTTCTTCATCTTCAATTTACCCAATTCCGAACTATCTTCTTGCAACTTTCTCAAATGGCACTTAACCCTCAGCACAACCAAGTCGCACTTCTTGATTCTTAAGGGATGCCGACTTCTCAGATATTATCTTCTTTCTAACCCAATCTTCTTACTACACTGCTCTGACTGTTAACCCTACACGTTTACTCAAATCATATGTCTGAATTTTGGGCAAACGGTCAGATTGAAACCCTAAATGGGGTTCGTGTCATTAGATCGAGCATCTGTGCTAGGAGTTGGTCATTTCTGAACAAATCATCAGGGAGCATCTAGAGCTTCATGATGAGGGCGCTCCTACAGAATTCCCCAAAGCAGATTTGGACAACACTTATATCCAAATGGGATATGGTGGAGATGTTAGCAGGTCAACCGTCTACAAATTCAACTTCTCTTAAAACTGGAAGTTCCTGCTGCATGTAGTTCTTCACTGCTTGTCCAACAAATCTGGGGGATGGGATCAAATCCCATATGAACTTGGGTGCCTAGTTCATGGTTTGGTGAGAGGCCTTCGCTTCAACTACTCAAGATTTGTGCTGACCAATCTCATGGGAAACCTTCAACGGGACACATTCTTCATGTATCCCAGGTTTCTCCAGCACATAATCAATTGTGAGCTGGACCAGAGCAAGCTTGTCTGCGCAGCTGCTCTGATTGTTCCTCAAATGACGCCGACCATCTTCAAAAACTTTAAAGAGAGTGTCCACCAACTTCATCGGAAGAGATACTGCACTTCTTCCAGGTATGATTGAGCCAATGGCTCCTGGTGACATCTTGTTAACCCCACAGGTGATAAAACCCACACCAGCAACTACCCTCACTTTGCCAAATCTACCTTCTCCCCCCATTACCATCACTTATCAAAGACGCCCCAAACGAACCCTTGTTCAATCTTCTCTGATTGAACAAGCTTCTCATGTTCTACCCAAAAAGGCTAGAGTGGAACAATGGGCTCCCACTCAGCCTGAGGTCCAACCATCCTTCACAATTGACCTCAATATGGGTCTTGAGTCTCCTCAGTCTCAGACCCATGAGCCCGAAATCCAAGCTGGAAAACCCTCAAGGAGAGTCTTTATACTCCCTGAGCAGCCAAAAAGGGACGCCCCATCACAGGCTCAATGCCTTTAGACATTGATCAAAGTCCCGGGTCACTAGGTTTTACTTCCATATCCTTTACTGACCTATTAATCGTAGCTGATGAAGAGATTATGTCTCTTCAGGGCAATGAAGTTGATCCACAACACCCTCTCAAGGATCAACAGAGCCCAGAGAGATCTCTTATCTCTAGCCCCCATCAGTGAGCCTTTACTGAGGTGTGGTCCCACTGATGTGGAGGGGACTCATGTAGATTCAGCTGCCACTATTGAAGGAGCCTCAAGGGATCCTCAGGACCAGTGGACATTACTGAGACTGAATCTATGGCAACCATGCCCTTGATGACTCTGAAAGAGACATCATTGAGCAAGGAAACCAGGGGCCCAAGAACCAAAAATCTGGTGGTGAGGATGAAAACATTACAAGTATGTTACCTCATCTCCCCATTGATTCTTCAAAAAGAAGATGAAGGAAGACTCAAAACCTCACCACCGAAAAACCTACTTTCTAAAGTCTCAAATCTTTGATGTCGAAACTTTGGACTTTAGAGGATAGGTCTGCCACTCAAGCATGAGATTGAAAATCTCTAGTCCAAACTAGCTGAGAAACAGATTGACAGGCACGTACCAATTCAGGTCTCTTTGACCTCTTCCTCTAGCTCATCAAGCTCTCAGGATGATGCTACCAAAAAGGGGAGAGTGTTCAGGGACAAAGCCAAAGACAAGAGGAGCCCCAAAGTCAAGCTCTCACTTCCCTAAGCTCAAAATATCCTATGCAACAAGCTTCAGTTTTTCCTGAGCCTCCTCCAGTTGTAATTCAAATGGATCAAAGGATGCTCCAAGATCTCAATAGCTTCAACAAGTTCCTGTTGGAATCTCTTATTGAACAGCCAAGTCCTGATCTGTCTGTGATCTACTTCGGAGCTCAAGAGCTTCAGAGGTTAAATGCACCTTCTACCACTATTGAGGAAGTTGGTCAACCTAAGGTCCAAGTGGAACCTGAGATTAACTTCGAAGGGGAAACAAGGACTGATGGCCCAACAACTGAGACAGTTGGGACAGATAGTGCATTCTCACAGACTTCCGAAGCACAAGTCAAAGCCTCGGAAGAACAATTTCAATCTTCCGAAGCTGAGATTGCAGCTGCGGAAGGACTATTCTCCTTATCCGATGATCTAATAGTCACAGATGCAATCCTAGAACTTGCATCTGAGGTTAATAGGGAGGATTTTCTCACCCAACCCCTAGCTCAAACATCAGCATTAACTCCAGCTTCCATCTCTACTACTCAACCTGAACCTTCCATCCAAGAACCCCCAAAGTCTAGCACTTCCGAAGACATCAAGGAAAGAGGAAGATGACTAAGGAAGAGCTTCAGGAGGAAGAAAGGTTAGAAAAACTCAAAAGAAAGGTAGACTTCCAACTGGAAAACTGCTAGCTGCCAGTAGCAAAGCAGCTGCAGCCAACCAGGAGGCAGTCAACAATAGAAGAAGAGTAGAGATCATTGATAGACTTGTCAGTCTAGGAGCTGCGAGTGAAGATGTACTCCTGCTACCACTAGAGGAGTTAGTTGAGCTGGAAAAGGCAACTTTGCTGCAAAAACAGCAAAAAAAAGGCAGCAAGGTTGGCCTTAGAAGAAGAAAGGGAGAGAAAGAAAGAGAAGCTGATCAGCAGCTCAGGAGGGAAAGGATAACTTTCCTAACCTCCAGAGGTTTCTCTCTAGAAGATTATCTCCACACAACAATGATACGATCTTATGGCTCTTCAACAAAGAGCAAGATCAAATGGAGAAAGAGAGAAAGAAAGCTGCCAGGAAAAGCTGATGCTGAAGAAAAGAAGGAAGAGGAAGCAGGACTAGCTGCTGCCAAGAAGATAGGTGAGAAGGCCTGGATGAAGAGCTATCTCCGGGCTCATGGCTTCTCTGGCAGGCAGGTGGGTCCTATGTCTGAAAAGACCCTCCAGCGACATGTCAGTGACATAAAGGCTGACATTCGCTCGGGGAAGAGGAAGGAGATGTACAGAAGGGGACAGGGGATGATCTTCAAATCAACTACTCAACCCCAACTTCAAACCAACCACAACCTGAACCAATTCCCTTTCCATTCCCCATCAAAACTGAACCAACCACTGAACCATACACCCCCTGAACCTACACCATCACCCCTACCAACCTCTTCACCTCAACCACCTAAACTACCCATCCTCCAACCCAAAACACTAGCCAGAACCCAAACACCTCAACCTACCCAACAACCCCTCAAACCATCCCCTCAGCCTTCTAAACATCTCCCTTAGAGGAGTTCAAGGCAATCAAGACAAAGCTCATCAATTGCACAACCCTGAGCGACATCTCCTGTGAGGAGGATTCAGTCAATTTGACTTATGTTGATGGATCCTCATGTTCCCTCACTAGAGAGATCAATTTCTTGATCTGCCCAGAGGAACATTGGACCAAGCTGCAAATCTCCTTGGCCTCAATTCAGACACTTTGAATGAGAAGAAAAAAGAAGTTAAGGAGAAGGCTGGTGACTCTGCTGGATACCAAGAAAGGTGACCGGTGCCAGACAACCTCTTGCACCTAGGAAGAAGATCATCCAGTGGAGGTTCGAAGACTCTTCTCACAACTTTGTTGTTGAAAGAGAGAATGGAGAGCTCAACAGGCTAAGTGCCTCATCTCTGCTACACTTAAGCAGATTTGATATTGCTGAGTTAGCAGAGAAGCCATTCTCCAACCCTTCAAACTCTGATGTAGCTGCTCATATCAGAAATCATCTAGGCAGTCTTCATATGGCCGAGCTAACTGCTAGGACCAAGGTTGAAGAAGAGTTGAAACTGAGAGAGGAGGAGAAAAGGAAGGGATCAACAACCAAAGGCAAAGCCTTTCTACAAATGGTTGAAGGTCCTGAACTTGAATCCATAGTTAGATGGGAGTATGACTATAACTCCCGTCAACTAACTCTTTTCAGGGGACGCAACAACAGAGGGTACATGTCATTCAGAGTGATAGACTGGATCTCCTATCCACTAATGACTTGTACAAGCTTCTCAGCACCACTTCAGGGAAGAACAAAGAACAGACAAATATCTTCTGTCCCTGGTGTTGAAAGCTTTGAGAAGCAGAAACAAGTGAGGTTTTGGTAGCATCAGCCTAGGGGGAGTTTGTTGGATCTAGAAAGGCTGGTGCAACCAAAACCAAATCACTTAGACTATTTTGGTACAACTAATAAAGGACTTCCGAAGCTAAGTGTGGAACTTCCGAAGGAAAAAGAGCTCTTCCGAAGACAAAGTGTAAAACTAACTTCCAAGAAGGAAAACTCCAACTTCCGAAGACAAAGTATTACTTCCGAAGATCAAGACTTAGAATGAAAGATCAGAAGTCAACTTCCGAAGTATAGAAGTCCTCAAGCCTCGGAAGTATAGAAGCCTCTTCCGAAGTATAAGTGGCTTTGGAAGAACTTGTTCTTCCGAAGCCAACTTACCTTCGGAAGACACTACTATTATCCAGTGGACATAAGTATGGTCTCCCTGACACTCCGCTGCAGACCTCTGAGATACTGCATGGCGTTTTCTCAAAAGCCATGTAGTTGACCATACTTTATTCCACTGTTTACCTTTATAAGTTAGTACAGTTGCCATCTTTAGTTGGTGACAAAAGGTAAGTCATGGACATGTCATGACTACCATATCTTAGATAATACTTTATCTAAGATACCTTAACTTTAGCATTGTAGTATATGCTTTAGTCTTAGGTTTCCAGCTGGTATCAAAGTATATCCGGCTGTAGGATCTAGTATATATAGTTTCTCATTGTAACTCATGTTCCATGCTTGTAAGTCTTGTAATACTTTGAGTTGAGAAGTAATATATACAAGTGCCTTGAAAATTATTTCTGTGTGTTCTTTGCTACTTATTATATTATTATCAACTCTTATAAAAGACTTACTTCATCTGATTTGAGTGTTATATAAGTGAGTTTGAGAGAAATCCAAGTGTTTAAGTGACAAACCCGATCCCGCAACTAAGATTGTTAGTTAAAAGTTAATGGTGTTAAATATGTAAAAAAGACAGCTTTACCCTAAGGAACATCCATGTAATTAACTTTTAATATATATAATATGATAAATTAACATTTATATTTTTTCAATATTTTTTAATTTTGATTATAATCTATATTTCATCATTATTATGTTTATAATTTAACAAAATACACTTAAAGTTCAAAATAAAAATATTTTTTGGAACGTACTTTATTAAATCTTCGTATTTTAACCATTTTTTAATACGTTTGATTTTTTAAACATCTTTTTAACACTATTAGCTATTTTAAACATATTTATTAAACCCGTTCAACTTTTTTACTTTTACAAATGTTCATTTATTGAAGTTATTTTAAACCAATAAGCTTTTAAACGTATTTTTTGACCATTCATTTCTTAAACGTTCTTTTTCAACTATTTTGTTTTAAATGTTCTTTTTTATAAAACCATTCGGTTGTTATTTCTTAAAAACGTTTAGTTTTCTTAAATCTTTTTTTCTCAATCGTTTAGTATTTCTTAAACGTCTATTTTAAAACAACACATTTAAAAAAAGTTCAAAAATAAAATTTTAATATAAAGAGTTGTAGAAAACCAAGCATTCTAAAATAGACGATTGAAAAGCCCAACATAATAACAAATACGTTTAAAAACGCATGATTTTAAAAAGATTATTTTACAACATTTTAAAGTCATTTTAAAAGACTTTTGAAAGAACAGTTTAATAAATGTTTAAAAAACGCATCATTGTCAAAAAGTCTGTTAAAAGAAATGAGTTTAATAAAACTTTTAAAACTGGAAAAGAACTTTGAAAAATGAACGATTTTGAAAGAAAGATTAAAAGGATGAAACAAACTTAATAAAAGCGTTTAAGAAATATGACCTTTAAGAAATTATAAAAGTTTTTAAAAAACTCAAATTGTTTAAGAAAAAGGGTTGAGAAAACAAACATTTTTAAAAAGGTTGTTTTTAAACAAATTACTGGGTGTATTTAAAAAGACGAAATATGTGAGGAAACATTATAATAAAAGAAGTATTAAAATAATTAATAATGCTTGTGGTCATAAATATAAATTAAACCTGCAGCCAAAAAAACTAATTATTTGATTGGTTTGGGGTCGAACTTGGGATTAGAGATGAACAAAATAACCGGTTCGGGAACCGGTTCACCCAAAAAAACCGGAACCGGTTTCAAAGAAAACCGGTTTTGGCCCAAACCGGTCCTGAACCAACCCAAACCGCCAGTTTCTAAACGGTTTGGTATCCACATACTTAAAACCGGTTTATAAACCGGTTTAAAAGTTAAAAACCAGTTAAACCAGTAAGAAAAACCGGTTTGGGTAAAAAAACCGGTTTCAAACCGGTCCGAACCGGTTTGATAGGTTTGAGTTTTCGGTGTGCCAAACCGGTTTGTAACCCGAACCGGTTTGAAGAAAAACCGGTTTGACCCCACTACCAAAAAACCGGTTCGGTTTTGAACCCGAACCGGTTTGGCAAAAAAAAAAACAGGTTTGAACATCTCTACTTGGGATAGCTTATTTAGAAGAATTCTAACTGACCATCTCTATGCAATGTAATAATTTTTGAGTTAATTACACGATTGGTCCTTTAGTTTTGCCCATATTGTAATATTGGTCACACTTTTGAGAAATTACAGGTTTGGTCCTTACTGTTTACCAACTCGTAACACGATTGGTTCCTAGCACTAACTTCTGTTAAGTTTTTCAATTAAGTGATTATGAAAATACCATATTACCCCTAACTAAAAGACAAAATATATGTGGGACCCCTTTCTTTTAATTGAATTATATATATTAATATAATCATATTATAATAATAAATATATATACATATATGAATACACATTGATCCACCGTCCCCTGCAAACCACCACAACCATTAACCACCACAGACAACCAGCCACCATCTCCATTGCCACCATCCATCAGACCGCTACCATCCATCAAACCGCTACCATTCATCAAACCGCTACCATCCATCAAACCACCACCATCACCGTCCTATATCACCGTCTCTGCCAATCAACATCCCAGCGACGAACTCCACCTGCCGGACCTCCACCGGTACACCACCTCCCGCCCCTGTCGCCACCAGGCATCACCGTACCACCACCATCACCCTCCCCTTTCGATTGATCCCACCACCCTCGTCTCCCTTTTGTAAATTTGAGAGTGGTGCCACCACCAACTCACTTCCTAAGTCTTTTACTAAGCTTGCTCACTCGCAAATTTGAGAGAGGTGCCGGAGATAGCCGACAACGGTGCTAGAGGTGGCTGGGGAAGTTGCGCACGGAGGGATTGGGTTGGGATTCAATTGAGTGAGAGATAGAGAAAGAGATGAGGGTGGTAATGGGTTTGGCTGGCGGTGGGTGTGGTGTCGGTGGAGGAGGAGGGTGGCGGCGAGGGGAGGTGGTGATGGTTAGTCTGATGGGGATGGGGGTGACGGTGGGGGTTTGGGTTTAAAGTATTGGTGATGGTGGGTCCCTCAACAAATTAGAATTTTTTTTACCTTTTATATTTTGTTGAGGGGTAAAAGGGACATTTCACACCAACTTAACTGGAAAACTTAACGACCATCCACTCCAGGGAACAATCATGTTACGGTTTGGTAAACAGTAAGGACCAAATATGTAATTTCTCAAAAGTTGGGACCAATATTACAATATGGCAAATCACAGGAACCAATCGTGTAATTAACTCATAATTTTTATATAGTTCAATTTACCTAAATCTGATAATATTGTAGTAATTAAATATAGTAAAGATCACCGACATTACTATTTAAGATATAGTAATAATAACACTGAAATAAGAAAGATAAAACTAAAGTAAAAAACCTTTGAAAACCAATGATATAAATGTTAATTTAATATATGTGTATCTATGTGTATATATATATATATATTTGTGTGTACGTATATAATTTAACAAATAAGTTATATGTATGGTCTCTAGGGTAAAATGGTCATTTTGACAACTTTAACACCATTAATTGTTAGTTAATTGATTTAAGGACCATAGATGAAATAAAAATAAAATGTTAAATACATATGTGCTACTTTTAAACTTCAAGACCAAATTCAAAACTTTAGTAAAAACACAAGTACTACTCATATACATTTTATCTACATGTCATTTAAATTATAACTAGTCTTAAGCCCCCTGCTTTGCAGCGGGGGACGTAAAACCGTGTCAAGTAACACCAATGACACACCACCGTCAATGACTACCAACACCGAAAAAACTCGTATTAAAAAAGAAATAAAAAACGAAAAAAACAAAACCGAACGAAAAAGTATGCGTAAAAACATTGAACCATTTAGGCGAAATTTAAAACATATAAAACAATAAGTAAGTTGATTTAGAACCACGCATCCACGTTGCGGTAAGTTAACTCGTAAAATTTAACGAAATATAAAACAAAAAAATTATAAAATATAAAAGAATGGATCAAAAGTGAAAGTAAAAAGTGTTAGGGCTAAATTGTAAAAATATAGAAGTATTGGATTAATACAAAAAAACTTAAAAATAAAGAAAAAACAAAAATATATACAACCTAATTAGCAGATTATACAACATATTAAGTATTACAAAGTTGGTAATTAGTAATATATATAATTTTATTAAACAATCACTACAACTAGTCTTCTCTCATGTCATGTCATAAATTACGTAGCTTTGGTTAATAGTAACGGAGCCCGTGATCCAAGAGTCGACTCGTAACGAGTTTCTTGTATTTGGGGAAACTTGCAAATAACACAAGAAAATCGAATAGTGAGATATACTCAAAGGGCAAAAATCGAAGCATCGAGAGAAGAAATCGTACTTGTTGTAGTAATGAATGAATCGCTGCCCACCTTCCCTGCTTTCACTCGCCATTGATTCAACTGTTTTCAATCTCCACAACGTCTCAGATCTCTCTTTTCTCCCTGAACACATCCTCATCGATCTCTTTCTGGTATCATCTCCTTTTAGATTCTACTACATCTTTGGATTGCTCCATCATCACATCTTTGATCTGGGTTTCTCTTGATTTCATGTCTCGTGTTACTAGTTCGCTGTCTTCTTTATTATAACCTGTTCGATTATTGGTTTTAGTTGAAATTAATCGAGGGTTTTCGGAGATAGATGATTAAACCTGGTATGTGGAATCCGATTTTCCCATTTTCGATGTATATGTGATTGTTAATTTGGGGATTGTGTTTGTAGATTTATATTTAGGGTGAAGCTAAATAAATTAGAGAAAAGAAATAGAGAAAATCTTGGGAAGTTTTGTGTTGTATGATTCAAGAATTGATTATAGTTAAACTAGGGGCATTTGTATCTGTTTTTGAAGTAATTATAGTGATATGAAGAATCGGAATCAAAATCAAAATCAGACAAGTACTTAGGCTATTAGATAATCTGGTGCATAATTGTAATAACTTTTTTCTTTAACACTCGACTTTATCATCAGTTTATACGCATATCTACACCCCCTCTCTTTTATCTACCCTGTTTCTCTTGATGCCTTGACTATGCATCTTTAATTGGGGTTGCTTTGATCTACCTATGTATTAGGCTTGGTATGTTAATTCATCACTTTAAGGGTGGTTCAAACGAGAACTGCTAAACAATTAGGAACCATTTTGGGTCTCTGGATCATATTTTGATTGATAGCTGAGGTCTGAGATAATCATGCATCGTCCCCTTTATGAATCTCGACCATCCCCTTCTTCTCCCTGCTCCATGATCAAAAGTGATTGGACAATGCTTAGATGGTACCTGTATTCTAAAATGGTTACAATTAGAAGTCATCATATGGCTCTTATCTGAGTAGATCTACCCCTCATCACTTTGGTAGTTTAATGTTTGTATGCTTTTAAGTTTTGGTTATATACATCATCATTTTACTTTGTTGTATCCAGTCTTTTCATTGTCTTTCAAAAGTTACACTCCCTTTGTCCCATGAAAAAGTTCAGCATTTGCTTACACACAAATTAATAAGCATTGTTTATCAGATAGAAGAATCTTGTGGGCTTGTAAGCATTACCATCAACTTATTTTAATGGTGATAATAAACTGAGGGTAATTAAACATATACAAAAACTTTCTAACTTCCAAGAAAGAAAATGTTTGACTTCTAACACTGATTTTCAAGTGACATTTAAAGTATGATATAGATGGAACCATACCTTGGAAGTTTTACCTTTTCTTCTTAAAAAATATCACTCTTTTGGGTAATTTAGATTGCTTATTTAGTGTCCAATTTTTATTTGTCAGAGAACCCTCAAGGCTGGGAAACTAACCGAGAGGATTGTGAAGATTTTTGTTGCAACTGGGAAGGAAGAAATTATTTCTTTGATTCAAGCACTTAATATCCAGCTTGTTTTGACCCCTGTTCTCCCCACTAGTAAGTTGCACTTCAATCAAATTTGCCACCTTATTAGAGAGAGTTACATTCTTTAACATTTGAAACATGTATGACAGGATGCTCGGACAAGTTCTAAATCCAAACAATCTTTGACCTCATTACTAATATCCTGGTGCACAAAAAAAAGCTGTTTTTGATTTTTGATTGAATCGTCTTTTCTTGGATATATCACATCATGTCTCAAGTAACCATTGATAGAAATGAGGTCGATATCGTCATTGCTGCTTTCCATTCTGACCTTACCTCATTCTTGGAAGAATGGAGGCCCATATTTTCTCAATACCATTTGATAATTGTCCAAGATCCGGACCTCAAAGAGGAACTCAAAATCCCCGTAGGCTTTGACGTTGATGTCTACACTAAATCAGACATAGACAAATTAGTATCTTCTTCTAATGCTTCCATGTTTTCCGGATATGCATGTCGCTACTTTGGATATCTTGTATCCAAGAGGAAGTACATAATATCAATCGATGCTGACTGCAGTCCAGCTAAGGACAACAATGGTAATGTAGTGGACATAGTCACCCAACACATCACCAACCTGAAAACCCCAGCAACTCCTTTCTTTTTCAACACTCTTTACGACCCCTATAGGAAAGGATCAGATTTTGTTCGTGGGTACCCATTTAGCTTACGAAGTGGGGTCCCTTGTGTTCTCTCATGTGGACTTTGGCTTAATTTAGCAGACTATGATGCACCAACTCAGTCTTTAAAACCTGAAATGAGAAACTCCAGATATGTTGATGCAGTGTTAACTGTACCCAAGAACTCAATGATGCCCATGAGTGGTATCAACATAGCTTTTGACCGTGAGACTGTGGGCCCCGTGATTTTGCCAGCTTTGAAGCTTGCAAAAGAAGGGAAGGTTAGGTGGGAAACGATGGAAGATGTATGGTGTGGGCTTGTGGTGAAAGTGGTGTGTGATCACCTGCAATTCGGTGTGAAAACTGGAATCCCATATGTTTGGAGGAATGAAAGAGGAAGCCCAATTGACAGTTTGAAGAAAGAATGGGAAGGGGTTAAGTTGATGGAGGAGTTGGTTCCTTTTTTTCAGACATTGAAGTTGTCTGCAGACGCGGTTACAGCAGAGGCGTGTGTGACAGAAATGGCTGCAGCCATAAAGAAGGGGATGGGGAGGTCACGTCCCGAGCTTGCTAATGCTGCTGATACCATGGTAGAATGGGTGAAGATCTGGAAGTCAGTCCAGTCTCGGGTTGTGGTTTGATTTCAGCTTCTGCATAACGGTTATTTGTTCTGTTTCTGAAACTCACTTTTATTTCGCTTTGTTGTTACTGTTGAATTACACTTGGATGTTCGAACAGTTATATCTTTGGTTGTTTGCCTGGTAATTCCCCATATTATGGTTATATTGTGTTATGTTCCATGTTGGTTTTGGAAGGGTTGACTGGTCTGACCTAACACCTGGTTGAATTTTGACATGAACCAGAACACAATATGAACCTAAAAACTATGTAAATGCATGAACCTGAGCACTAAAGAAAATATTGATGGGTTGACTGGAACAAGACGTGTTTAACCTTTAGATTTTTAATATTACTTTTTGTAATTATACCCTGGCTATAGCCATATCCGGTACATATCCTCATTCATTGCAAAAGACTATTGATAAGGACCGGAGATGGTGGGATGCGAGCAAGCTCTCTATTTAAAGAGTACAAAGACTATTAAAGAGTACAAAGACCGTTTCCAGCAAGACCCTCGGCTCCAGTGCTCACAATATGATCAAAACATCAGTAGGAGGAGAACACAATGTAAAGCAAGACAATCAATATACATAAAATACTTAGTAATTAGTATATAGTAAAAACAAACACATATAGTATTTAATAATATACAAGGATCAATAGTTAACCATTATACAATTGACCCCAAAAACACAATAGACAACAATATAATATGATCTAGAAGAGTTAAACAAAGACACTAAGTGATGATAATTAATCATGTATTAACATAATGGACTACCGGGTAAACCATATAAGATACAATTAAACCCTTCCTTAGACGTGATCAACCTTAATTATACGTCTTCACATACTTCTATCCAGGATCATGTTCTTAAAGAGGTGCAAGTCTAGTAAGTTATATCTAATCTTCTCCTTTCTAGTCGTTCTAGATCTATATTTACTCGTCTGCCCCATGATATTTATGATCTCTAGTGCTCTGTAAGTGGCACTGTCATTTTTGTATCTTCACATGTTTAATTTCCTCTCACTCATTTTATCCGCTTTGCTTCTAACCTATGTCATCCACCTTCGCATACTCATTTCTGCTAGTTCATCTTGCACGTTTGGTTCTTCTCGATTTCCTAACACTTTGTTTCATATAACATAGCCGGATGAATCGTAACTCTATAAAATGTTCCTTTTACTTTGTTTAAGAAGCTCTATCACACAGTACCCTCAAGGCCGCTCTTCACCTATACCATTCTACTTTAATTTGGTTATAATATCAGTATTTGTCTCTCCATCATCATGTACATACAAATCCTAAATATTTGTACTTACTTTCGAGCGGCAACAACCTTTAATAATGATCTCAGACTCTTCAAGATTGCCTTAATAAAAATACTCAGTATTTGAATATGATATAAAACAATTACATTAAAATTTAAAAATGTTAAGTGAATATAGATTTTAACTTTAAAATTTTAGCATAAAACAGTAAAACAGTTCAACTAAGAACATAAAACACATGTTTATTAGAAAGATTGACAATAAAGGGTTAAACGGGTCAACTCGTAAACTCAACGGGTTGATCCAAACACGACCCATTTACAGTTTAACTAAACGTGTTTGGGGGTTTGAACCGAAACTAACTTGAACCCCTTTATACTAAACCCGAACCCTCAAGTATTTATTAAATTCGTGTCATGTCTGTGTATTGCGGCACAAATAGATAGCCTAATTTGGAATGCTCATGGAGCTAGCTGATAGCTTGGAAGTTCAAACATCAAGTAGGTAGTCTTAAGATAACCGGTTGAAACAGGTTGAGGTTAAAGTATGATTTATGGTCTTTTCGATATGTATTATAAATAAATAAATTGTTAACACATACACTAGCATCCATTTATGTTCATAAATCTTTATATCTTGCAATAAATTCATTAGAAACTACGTCATCACAGAATTCGATATCACATCTTCTTCATATTTTTTTTTGAATGGCTAACTAGATCACTGACGGGGCGTTGGTCCATCAAATAATCTCCACTACTCGAGTACGGAACCTTAGGGCACTAGGCGGGTACGTCCCCGAAGGAAAGCTTGTACATCAGTCTGTTTTCATTAGTTCTAAACTTTAGATCATCTCAGAAGGAAACCCACCTTAAGTGAGAAAACCCCCTAATCCAACCTAGAATCTTTTTTTATAACATGTGATACTTGAACTCAAGACCTCTCCTTATTTTTAATAAATCATTAAGGTACCTCACTTCAATGACTTGGGCTGTGATTATTGGTCACATCTTCTTGATATAATCCTTAATAAAAAAAACTTCCATAATCTAGACCCCGGTTCTTATATTTTTTTTAATAAATATTAATGTTATTTGAGTTTCATAGTATGAAAGACGTTATATATCTCTCTTATATCTAAAGCAACAAGTATTGTCTTTAATATTTGTATCTCTCTCCCATTATATCTCATAATAATCCATATAGTGATGTTTGATTATTTGAAATCATAAAGCTCTAATGTAAAAATTTATAAGCATCTTCTAATGATATGATTATACATACTGCTTTTGATCTATGAAGAATTATATTGACATGTCCATTTAATGTTTATTCATTTAAAATTTATATGAATTAAGTTGATTCATGCTTCTATATTCATCCGTATATATATCAACCATTTCACATGAGTAGGGAAAAATTACATACGAATTTATGAGTAAGGAAAAAGTACATATGAACTTATGCATAGGGAAAAAGTACATATGAATTTAGTTGAATCATATAATAACATTTCTATATGCATTCATATAAACTACAACCACTTTACAAGAGTAGAGGATTATAGAAAACATAATACATTAGAGACATGTATTCACTATTTAAGCATGGTCATCAACTTATTCGCGGAAGACGAGTATGGTATTAGATGATACGCTCTTATTATCCGAAACCAATGTCATACCCTTTTACATGCATTAAAATTAAAAGTATTTATATATTGTATAATCTTATAAAATATAATAAATTGTATTTTAAAGTTGCTAAAAAGTTGAAATTATTAAAGCATAGCATAGTTAGAAGTGTGGTTTACTAATTTGTATATCTAGTTTCATTCTTTGGGTGAATTTATGATCGACCCTTGGCCCTTGGGTGTTGGAATCACAATGAATTTTAACCACATACGATCATAAACAAATACACTCAATACCCATATGAAAACCCATAAACTTGATGAGTAGTAATTAATGGGCACCCGACAAATATGAGCTACAATATTATAATCGCGTATGAATGTTACAAAATTAGGGATGGCAGTGGAGCGAGTTTGGGATGTGTTTAAGTAATCTTATCCCCTTACCTGATCAGAAAAATGTATCCCATCCGGCTCAAAACCCCCGGGGTATGTATCAGGTATTTATCCGTTAGACATCGAGATGCCCACGAGTAATCGAGTATACCGATTAGTTTCATATATGATATATGTTGGATATACACGTCGGGTAACTCTTCATCAATTCGGTCAAAACTCTTTGTCGGTATCTCTCTTTGACCAAATTTGTTCGTCAATGTCTCATTGATTCTCTTCGATTATGGATAGGGTTCGAAGGCTAACCGAAAGTCTAGTTATTGAGTTACTCAAATTGAAGGCTAAAAGAATGACCGAATGGAAAAGAAACTGAAACTAATGAACTTGTTAGTATTGTAATATAATTAAAATAACTAATAAGAAATATAATGTGATAAAGTATAACAAAAAAACAAAAAAACATTTTAGTATATAATCGGGTAAACACATATACTTTAATCGGAAACCGGTCTAAATAAACAAGTATGTCATGTAATGTGATACTCCATCATTTGACCTTATAGCATGCTTAAGATCTAATTAAGCAAGTGTGAAAGTAGAGCATAAAACGATACACAATTGAACAAGGTGCGAAGAAACGAACCCGTTCAAATGGTATATATAGTCCCATCAATTGAGATATTCTTAAAGTGTGAAAACACTTGAAAATGAGAAACGTTGGCGAAAATGACACTAAAATCCAAGTTGTAACGAAGCGAGGTTGTGAGAACAAGATTGATGGAAGCTTGGCCGCTAGTAAGGTGATGCGGCCCTCATCCAAAACTGTGATGAGCTCTTTATCAGGCGTTGTCAGTGCATGCGGTCTGCATCCAAATTCTGATGCACTGCGCATTGAGAAGACAACTATGAAATCATTAAATTTTGACGTGTGGAAAATGACTAACCAGTTTAGACCAATGCGAGGCACATCCTTAAGCTAATATGAGGCGCATTGAAAACCAAATCAGCCTATATAAAGGGACCTTGGCCTTCTTCATTTCTTGAACCTTACATGCCTTTATGCTTTAGAGAGAGTGAGAGAGTCGGTATATTTTGGAAAATTGTGCTCTGCGGTACCCTATGTTTTAACGCTCTTTTTGAGCATAAGACATAAGTAGTTCCCTTTTGCAGGTGCGAGATCTGCCCAGCAGAAGATCGACGATCGACGAAGTCCTTAGCCTAGGTTAAATTCTAGGATGGAGGTCGGGACGGGAACTTGACAAGAATACGAGTAAGATATCCGCAGTGCATTAGTAAGTGGCCAAGGGAAAGGTTGTGGGCTTGACACCCATAACCATCGGGTCGAGAACCCGACGAGAATGTGGGTAGGATACATGTAGGGCTCGAGGAACGTGTCTAGGGAGTAATTGTGAGTTAAATTCCCACAGCCAACGGGTTAGACACCCAAGACAGGATAATGGGTCGTAATATCCATGTAATACGCGTAACATACCCATTGAGGAAGATATTGTTTTCCCTAATATACCGGGTATAAACTCATAGATTGAGCCAATTGGCATTCAACCGAGGTATGAACCCTTGATCCAATGAATGTATCTAGATAGGATACGTAATAGAAACATGCCATAAAGTTTCTATATTCTTCACTTACAACCATTCACAACCCCTCAAAAGTCAAAACCATCTTATATAATATAAGACATGCACTTATATTAAAATAGAAAACCTAATGTACACCAGCCTCCCTGAAAATAAAGAACTTAAGGGTTGTTTGACAATTTCTAAATGATTAAGTGCTGAACCAATAAGAGGTCCGAACCATTAAGTGTTAAACCATTAAGAGATCTGAATAATTAAGAGCTAGTATATCGTTTAACTATTAAAAGATAAATGTCTGATCAATTCAGATAAGAGGTCTTAAACATTCAACATTAGACCTCTTAACCATTCATCATTAGTATAATGCTTAACCATTCAGAGGCAAATGTCCAAACCATTCAAACATTTGCTCGCGAAACAAACCGTCTAAACCATTAAGTCTTGAACCATTAAATCTGAGCCATTAAAAAATTGATTCAAATACTACCAAACTGTCCCTTATCGTTAAACACTTGAAAATCATTCAAAAAAAAAAAAAAAAAAATTAGGAGGAGGAAATAGGTAAACGTCGAAATACAAGACAGAAGGTGACCAAATAGGTAAGAAGACAGAAGTCTTAAGAAGCAGCAAGGGTTATTCACATCACAGTAGCAGCAACAGCAGCAGCTAAGAGAAGAAGAAAGGGTGATTGTTGCATCAATGGAGAAGGAGAACGAAACGAAAACAGATGAAGAACAAGAGCAAGTGGTGAATCCATGGGAAGTATCGGCTAAAGGCACCGGCAAGATCGATTACGACAAACTCATCGACCAATTCGGCTGTCAAAGGCTCGACAAATCCTTCGTTGATCGAGTTTTTCGCCTCACTTCTCGCCCCCCTCATGTCTTTCTCCGCCGTAACGTCTTCTTCGCTCACAGGTACCAAATCCCACTCCATTCAGCCTTTCAATTCACTGAATTTCAGTTTTCATCTCGTGTTTCTGTAATGGTGTAGAGCAAATGGTTTAAAATGTGCTTTTTTTAAGAAGAATACTGATGGGTAACTTTGGATCTTGAAGAAAGTTTTTTCAATTTATAAGGGTAAGAGTGGATTTGACATTTATAATCATGAAAGTTTGAGTGATTCTTGTGATGGTCTAGAATGAAAATGTATGCTAAATGGTAAAATTACTTCATAAATTGGTATTTGATGCACTCTTGACTTTGGTTTTTGTGCCACTGTTAAGTTTTGGGCTTTGAAAGTGGACTTGGTTTTGATGATTGTGGGATGAGGAAGTATGTGTGAATGGAGAAATTACATGGATGTTCAGTTGAAGGAGTTTGGACCATCAGAAAGTTTACTTCTGAGGTTGATAATTGAATGTGTGTGGATTTACTTATCTGTAGCATGTCTTTCAAGAATGTTACTTTGATATTTCAAGATTATTACTTTGTGATATTGACATGAAATTGACGAATACAAAAGTCATACCTGTAGTGAATGGACTGGTGGTATAGTGAAAACTATTCACCTTTTCCTGTATTTGCTGAATGCTGGTGAAATTTGGATGTGATTATGTGAATGCTTGATCCTCAAGCTATCTAATCCTAATATACGGATCTGAAATTTAATCAGTTTGGATTTATTCGTGTATGTTTACTACACAACAGGGACTTTAATGAGATTTTGGATGCTTACGAACGTGGGGAAAAGTTCTATCTTTACACAGGCAGAGGCCCGTCTTCTGAAGCTTTGCATTTGGGGCATCTTGTTCCTTTCATGTTCACCAAGTATGCATTTCTACTTCTTTATCCTGTATATCTGTTTTACAAAGATCTTTGACACTTTTTAGTTTTTACTTTACAAATGATTTCTTTGCTTTTGGTGCAATAACATATTAAGTAGGCCTAATCCTATATTTAATAAAACTATGCCTCTCATTCTAGAAAATAAAGAAGGCAAACCCACATGGAAGACGTGCATGCCCTGAAGTTTTATTATATATTGTAAATAAAATAATAAATAATTGTTATTGTAGTGCATCTGCTATAACTTTTTCTTATCGCAGTGTGCTTATCCTGGTCCAATCCTGGTTTCGCAACTTCAACAAAGCTAATTTTGGATGCCTACTCTTTATTCTGTATATAGCAAACATGGTGTCTCATTAGCTTAGTATGTAAACTTCAAAGTTAGTGGCATGGTGGTGGTAAACACAATTTGTCCATTAGCTTTTTTGTATGCCTACTCTTTATTATGTATTTAGCAAACATGGTGTCTCTAATATTTTTGATGAATAGTTATAATGTTAACTATAATGACAAGAAGAAAACATTTTTACAGTAATAGACTAAATCTTTGAGTGGAGACAATATAGGATGTTGTATGATTAAAATAGAGATTGGATGACTTTCCCATTGGTGTTACAACATAGGCCAAATTGACTCGTTCGTAAATAAGTGGGTCCGAATTGTGCCTCGTAGTAGAAATTGTAACTGTTTTGCATTGCATTTCGGACATGCTCTTATACTCGCTTGCAGATATTTGCAGGACGCTTTCAAGGTCCCTCTTGTCATACAGCTAACGGATGATGAAAAATGCATGTGGAAAAATCTTACTGTAGAAGAGAGCAAGAGACTTGCTCGTGAGAATGCAAAAGATATAATTGCTTGTGGATTTGACATTTCAAGGACCTTCATCTTCTCAGATTTTGATTATGTTGGTGGGTAAGTAGTATGCATCATGTTGCATAGTAAGAAGTAAATTTACTTCATCATTGCTTAGAACTGTACTCTTTTATCTCTATCTAAATCCATGATAACCTTCTATAGCATAGATGACAATATATAAGATCATTATGTAAAGTGGCTTGATGTCATGAAACATTGATACTCTTTGCTTCAGTGGTTATAATGTGAGCAAAGACTCATATAAAATTAAATTTGGTTTTTTAATATTGACTACATAGAAAAGTTCAACTTTGAGTGAACAATTGGGATACTTATAGTAATTACATTTTGAAAATACAAATTGAATCTCCAACACACACCCATAAACAAGTTTTCTTTTTTTATCTTTGTAATGAAAACTTTTACATCATATACTTAATTAACAACATTGAATAAATTTGGAAAATCATTTATGGTATTATTTGGTGATATTTTAAAATTATTTTGGGTGTTTAGTTGTGACAACTAAGTAGAGATCGCGAAATGAGCTACTCGAGTGGCTTGGGTAACATGTTGAAACATGCCGGGTTGCCCAGATCATTTTTTGTCCATATTTTTTTTAAACAAACAATTAGCGTGTCAAATATGATGGATAAACTATAATATTCTGCTAATACATTAATTTTTTGAATAAAATGATTTGGGATGGTTTTAAGCGTTAAAAATACTCTTTGGGCTACGTTTGATCTGTTTCTTTAGTTGTATATGTTTTTACCCATTAGATATAAATCACAATCCGAATCAACATGATTGTAAGTAAACGGATCAAAGTTGTCATCTCTAGAATTAACAATAGGTTTTCTGCAACCAGTGACCTATATCCCAACTGGTACGAAACTACTAATTGAGTCTCTTGAATCAGTGGTTGTTGGATAGGTAGACTCGGTGCTTACATGAGTGTACATTTCAACTGTTTTATAAAGGAACTTTATGTCTCTGAAAGCTTTTGTATCTTCTCTCAGCTTGTTGTTTTCTTTTATGCCTTTGATGTGAGGATTTTTTGTGCAGTGCCTTCTATGAGAATATGGTGAAGGTTGCAAAATGTGTCACATATAATAAGGTGATTATTACTAGTGAATAGTGATACAATTATAATTCTTTCATTTTGCAGTTTCTAAAATGCTATCTTTTGGAGCTTTTCTATTTTATGAAATTTCTTTTCTGGATTTATGCAGGTTGTTGGTATATTTGGTTTTACTGGTGAAGATCATATTGGGAAGATCAGTTTTCCACCAGTTCAGGTCAGCATTAATTTTTGTACTTTAGTAAAGATGGAAACTTCAGCCCTTAACTGATGTTAATGATAGCGTATAATCACACGCTCCTAATAGAAGAAAAAGGAGATTTCTGTTGCAAACTATATGATTTGTGATTACTTTTTACCCCAGGAAGTTGGAAACCAAGTTTTATATCATTTATTCAATGTTAGATTTGGAAACACATTTTTTATCTCGTGAGCACCAATGTTGCTTCTGTTTGCGATGAGCTTCAACATTTTTTTTACAAAATCATAATAATCATACAACTGTTTAAAAGAAATACCTGTGTCTACCAAATAGCTTTATTCTGTGATTATGTACTTTCCTTCTTAGATTACTTATAACACTCATAATAGCTCTCTCTTTAAGCTATATTGTGGTATAAAAGAATAAGATGGTGTAAGAATATAATAGCACAATCTATGTGGCTCAGTTCTATACCTTGGAGTTAGATTTAGTGTTTGCTTGTCACTGTAATACATCAATCAGCTATAACCGTTAGTTTTTTTGACTTCTAGAAACAGTATTCAAGTTTGTTTTTATGAAAGGTTTGTTAACATGCTTATTCTGCAGGCTGTTCCATCATTCCCCAGTTCATTTCCACACTTATTTTCTGGCAAAGATAAACTTCGCTGCTTGATTCCATGTGCAATTGATCAGGTGTCTGGTTTTTGTCTCCTGTTATATCTATATACTGTTTCTCAACTCTTTTATTATCTTACATCAGAGTTACAAAATTTTAATTGTTCTTAAATCTTAAGTTTTTTAGACTTCAGTTGTAGAGATGATAGTCACTATGTATGAATGTTTTTTATTGCTTGTATTGGAAAGCTATGACAACTGTTGTAAAAATTGGCTAAAAATTTGCTTATGTACCTGAATTTTGTTTTAAAAGTTGCAGAAGAGTTTGGACAACTTTCAACCCCTTTCCTCTTTTCAGCTAATGTTTTAAATCAATAGATTGTTTTAAAAGATCGAAACCCTTTCACCACTAATTCAATAGTCATGGTTAGATAATTATTTTGAATATTTGTGTTGCCATCTTAAAGCTCTTTTTCTTTTTGTTGTTTAACACTTCTGTTTTGCGAGTCCATGTTTGTTATATGAGGAGAAGCGCTCACTAATTTTAGTTTGGTGGTGGATTCAGGATCCTTATTTCAGGATGACACGGGATGTTGCTCCTCGGTTAGGTTATAACAAGCCTGCTTTGATCGAGTCATTATTCTTTCCAGCTCTTCAGGTACAATTAATACATTCTGTAAATTTTAGGTTTGCAATTTGCATGAATTTATAGATTCCAAATCTGGTATTTGTTACTGTTACATACCATAAATTGATATGTTTATTTTGTTTGCTAAATGTTTCAGGGAGAGACAGGCAAAATGTCTGCCAGTGATGCAAATTCTGCAATATATGTGACCGACTCTCAAAAGGATATTAAGAACAAGGTATTTGAAATTCTTTGCTCTTTATATTACGCTGTGCTAAACCTTCGCATAAATTGGTGTACAGCCAATGTCTTATCATATTCTTTTATTGACTCACTGGTAACAGTAAGGTGATTATATAAATGTATTATATAGGTAAACAGATATGCTTTCTCGGGAGGGCAAGATTCTGTTGAGAATCATAGGAAGTATGGAGCAAATCTTGAGGTATATGAATTATATCTAGCAAAAACTTATCTTGATGTATATGGATGACTTTTGGTCACTATGTGTTATTTATTTTATGTGGGTCCGGTTGCGTATATGCATATAAGTACATGTTGGGCTACTTTTAACCTGTTTGCTTCGTTTAATATGATACATTTATTAGACAAATGGGTCTAATTTACCACCTCTATTAGTTTCTTGACATGACTACCTCCATTCCAACCGATCTCGTCTTTTACGAATGTTTCTTGTTCTTTTTATACATGAATATTAGGCATTTTCTTAACTTTTTTAACAATTATAAATAACTTTGTAATAAGAACTAGGTGATGAGGAAAAGTTGGTGATTCCATAAATTTCTTTGGTATGTAAAAAGGGAATCAATAAATCAATCAAATTCCGGGTTATTTTGCATACATGGTACCTTTTGTATCTGATTTTGTGGATGTAGGTGGATATACCTTTCAAATACCTTAGTTTCTTCTTGGATGATGATGAAGAACTTGAGCATATTAGGAAGGTAAGAAAACTATATATTGACGCCTTCAAATTTTTTATAAATATGCAAAATTTGTTTAATCACGCAGAGGTATAATATTATTTTATTTCTATTTAGGAATATGGTTCGGGACGCATGCTTACAGGTGAAGTGAAGAAGAAACTAATTGACGTTTTAACAGAATTGGTGGAAAGACACCGTGCAGCAAGGGCAGCTGTGACCGATGAGGTATTTGTACATGAACTCATGTTAACACTCGGTGATTACAAATTTGATGGGAGTTTTAGGGTTGTTTGGATATGCATTTTCAAAGTGATTATATGATTATGATATTGAATAATTAGATTTAGGGATGGCAGGGTCGGTTATGGGATGAGTTTTTGGCAACGGGTCGGTTATGGGATATTCGGATGAGTTTTAGTAATCTCAGTCCCATACCTGAGTTTTGGTAATCTCAGTCCCATACCTGAGTTTTAGTAATCTCAGTCCCATACCTGAGTTTTGGTAATCTCAGTCCCGTACCCATCGAATACACGGGTACTAGTTTCTAAATGACATTGCAGAAAGTAGAAACTGAATGATCTCATATTTTTGAACAAAATCTTTACCAATGCTCGCAACTGGGCATCAACGTCAAAGCATATCATTTCCTAGATTAATGGGAGTTTTTTCATGAGATTACAAATTACATTTTTTTTGTTGCAGATGGTTGACGCGTTCATGGCTGTCAGACCGCTTCCAAATATGTTCAACTGAAAGTGCATGTAACTTATGGAAAATACTCCAATATTATCAGGTTCTGCCATTAAGAATGTCAGGAGAATCATGTCACTTATATAGTTATATTCCTTTAGATGACATTCTTTTCACGTGTGTGATGCTTCGCTACAAAAAGTGATCTTGAAACAAGCTGACAAAAAGTATGACTCTGAGTATTGCTGATTTTGTGAAAACGGCTTTTTTGTTGTAGTTTTGTGTTTTCTAATAATTTATGGATATTTTGGCTTCAAGTCCTTGGCTTCTTGTGTATTTTGTATTTTGGGTATTTCTTGAGGACTTGTTAGACCTTCAAGAAATTATGACTTATGACAAGAAACTAGTGGAAGAAAGATTCTAACTGTTTGACGTATATCATAATGCTACCCTTTGAAAGCTTTTTTGTATTCTTGTATGGAATTAGAAGTGGTAAGATATGTCAGGAAAGATAACAAATTATGAACCCTTATATTTTGAAGTAATCCAAAGGGGGGGATCACTGCAACCTTTGAATTCATCAAGTAACATAAAATATGTAAATAAATTTCAATTACAAAAAAACTTATTCCATAACTGAGACCAACTGGTTGTTGAATCCATATTTTAGATGTTTATGATTCGGTTCCCGAATCAAACTGTTAGCAATAGTTTTTTATATATTGAAAGCCAAACCAAACCAAACAACTGAAAACTGAAACTGAATTAAGCCAAATAGCGGTTTGTTTTACTGGGTTGCAAAAGAAGACAATTGAAAATCTAAAACCGAATCAAACCAAACTTGCTCAATGAGGTAGCAGTCACGATTGGTTTTTGGTATGTATATAACTAATGATATCAACAAACGCATACCGTCAAGATCAAGTCCAACAATTGTACAACACAATTCAGATAAATGTATTTAAAATAGGACACTAAAGACTATTACTATGCCTAGCAAAACCGACACGTTGGGTTGGGCGAGGTAACCAAACTTCTTCAATGAGGTAGCTGTCACGAGTGGTTTTTGCTATGTATATAACTAATGATATCAACAAATGCATGCTGTCAAGGATCAAGTCCAAAAGTTGTTCAACACAATTCAAATAAATGTATCTAAAATAGAGAACTAAAGGCTATTACTATGTCTAGCAAAACAAACGGGTCGGCTTGGGTTGGGCAGGATAACCAAACATCCCATTTGAGCGACCGATATTTTTCTAAAAAGCTAATAGTACAACCAAACTGATAACCGAACCATCAACATCCCTATACCCTTTAGTGGCGATTCAACTAATATACCAAAAACTGATTGATTCATGTCATATTTTACATTCGTTTAGGTTAACTAAAAATGATACACTTATGTAAGGGTTTAAAGTCATCCAACGTGTACTTAATATGTATAGAAATATAATCTTCTAATCAACATTTAACTTTTTAAGTAATAAATTACTTATTAATACCATTCAAGAACACAAAAGTTTGCAGGCCACCTATTAGATCAAACCTAAATATCTATCAACTAACGTGTCAAACCAATCCTCTTAATATCTAGATCAACAACAAACTTTCAAAAGACAAAACACTAGAACCAATGTTTACAAGACAAAACATCCTTCGGTTGGTTCAATGTTTAACAACATAGTAAAATCAGTCACCAAACTTTGTCTTAATAAGACAACTTCATTATACAAACTGATCAACAAACTCTCTACTACTTCTTCTTCTTCTAGTTTTTTGCTAGAGCAATGGGCAAAGTTAGTAAAGAAACCGGAGTCCTAAAACTTGTACGCGCTGGCGGTATAGTTGAACTGTATAAACATCCCATAGAAGCAGCCCGAATCATGGAAATATACCCGAGACACTGTGTCACCCGTCCAGATTTCTTCAGGAACCCGCATATTGTGGTTAAGCCCGAGTCGGTCTTGAGACCTGGCAAAGTCTTTTTCTTAGTCCCATACCATACCGTCTATCGCTTGCTTAAAACTAAAGGCTACCGTTGCAACGGTCATTACACACCAGATCATCACACTGAGGGTGTCAACAAACACACACATGATCAGATGGAGAATGTGGACACTTCATTCTTCCACCAGATTGTTGCAGTTGAGAATGTTAGAAGCAAGAAACCGAGTGTTGCTAAAGCTTCTGTGGATTATGATTCTGCTGCTTCTTCGGGTTGTTTTCTTGCACGAAAAAGAGGTGGCGGATTAGGGGAGGTTAGCAAGGATACTAGTGGTAGTAGAAATGTGTGTTTGAAGCCATGCTTGAAGAAGAACAGGCCCAACAAAGCGCGATTCCAACAAGGGCCGAGGGTGAGGTTCATGTTGCCAGATGAAGATGATGATGATGAGAAATGGGATACTGACTTTTGGGAATTCTGAGAGATGGTCTGTTGTTCTTAATGTACCCTATAATCCTTATGATCTGGTTTTCTAATTAACTACCATGGAAGGGTTGAGATCTTGGATATATGCCTTGATTTCTGTATAATGATATAGATACTTACACATATGTAATAATGGTTTTCTTGCAAGATGAAAAATGTTTTAAGTAAAACGTGTTAGTAAATACATAGGTAAACTACTTGTGAGTTAATACATTACTTTGGCAAAAACTTTTAAATTCTTTGAGATAACACATGTATTTTGTTTCCCATATAAATTGATGCTTAGGCGGCTCAACCATTTAGTTGAAGTTGTAAGCAAAGTAAAAAAGTGAAGCTTTTTAAACTGATTAATATTTTCAATTTAATTTGACATCTCTTAAAGAACCTTAGGGCATGTGTAATGGTAGCAGTATTGTAAAACTCGGCTAGCACTCAGTACTCGGCAAGGTGTCGAGTCGATTTTGATGACTAAAACGATGGTGTTGGTATTGTCCTTCGTAATGATATCAATGTTGTTTCACTACAAAAGTTATGTTTACAATCAATACATCAATGAAATTGTAAATAAGTGACGTTTTAATTAAAAATGTTACATACATGGTGTTAATATCTCAACAAGGGTGTCCTTTGTTGTTTGCAACAAATACATGTGAATTAGTCGTTCATCCTTATTAGTATAAAGCAATTATTTCTAAGAAATGAAGTCTCACTCTACTATTGTGATTGTAAACCTGTGAAAAGTATCACCGTGTAAAGTGGCATCATATAAAATAGTACGCTATTGTACAAAATGTATTATGTAAAGTAGCACTAGCACTATGTAAATTACCGTTGTCTATAAGTATGTAAAATAACAATACGTAAAAATGTAAAGTAACACTAGCACTATGTAAATTAGAGTGTGGATAAGTATGTAAGTAGCATTAAATATGTAAGTAGTACAATAAAAAGAAAAAAATGTCAAAATATCTTTTTAAAATATAGCAATATTATACTCATATTAAAGATAAAAAATACTATATATAATATATGTATATATCTATAACTTATAATAAAAGACTAACTATGGGTACACGTGGCTTCTTTCTAGAACGTCCACCTAAGCGCCACATGTGTATTGCCACACTACCGTAGCCACC
Source organism: Flaveria ramosissima (assembly GCA_025215565.1). Classification (NCBI taxonomy): domain Eukaryota; kingdom Viridiplantae; phylum Streptophyta; class Magnoliopsida; order Asterales; family Asteraceae; genus Flaveria; species Flaveria ramosissima. The sequence continues at coordinate 49,055,210 of CM046033.1, read as the reverse complement.
ACATTGCCACAGTTACATCCATTATCATCGTCCTTATCACTACCATCATCACAAATCCCACCATGATATCAACCAGCAACAACTTGGTTCCTGCCATGACATCAACCGCTACCACACCACCGCAACACGCCACCTCGTCGCGTCAGCAACCACCACCACACTACCGCCACTACCACAATTAGCATCATCTTTGTCACAAGAACCATCACGATTCAGATCTTCGTTCTCTTTCTCCACCATAAATCATCCCATTTCAGATCTATTTCTTTATGGGTTTTTCTTTTCTTTCAATTTCTGCATTTTTGTGTTTGAAGCATTCGAGAGAATCCACATTTGGGTTATTAGTTCCAGATCTAGTGCCAAATCATTAGGTGTATATATATATATATATATATATATATATATATATATATATATATATATATATATATATATATATATATTTATTGGGTTAGTTTTGTTACAATAGTGTAATTACAATGATGATTTTTTTTGTTACAGTGCTGTAGTTTTATTAATATGGCTTTAATTACAAAATTGAAATTTCATTACGGTGGTGTAGTTACATAGTTAATGTTGTTTTGGTTGTTAGGTTTATGAAATCATAAAGGTGTAGTTACATGGTATAATGTCATTTGTTTTACAAATTGATTTACATTAGTTTACATTGATTTACATTGGTTTACATTGATTTACATTGGTTAATATTTTGGTTCTTTGTTTTAGATCTAGTGTTAAATCATTAGGACATGGTGTAATATTGTCTGGTTTACGTTTAAAAAACGTTAATGGTGTAATTTTGATTTGTAGTGTAACTGTAACTACAGTGGTGTAGTTTTCTATTTTTAGTTTAATTATGTTACAATAGTGTAATTACAGTTTTGTCTACACGTTACAGTAATGTAATAAGTAACGACTAAGAATAAATTTTAAAATTTTTCGAAACTATATTGGATTTAAAGAGAAAAACGAGACGAGTTTAATGGTGTGATTTTTATAAAAAATAACAATGTATAAAAAAGTTATATAAGTTTTAAAAATAAAGGGGGTAAACTTTTATAAAAAAGTAGATAGAATCTTTTGAAAATAGATGGTGACACTTGTCAACACCAAATTAAAAGCTAACTTTTGTCGTATGAGTGAAATGTCAAAAATGCCATTTTCTACTAAAAAGTAACATGAACACTTGTCATCATCTTATGGTTTGTAAATATAATCAATGGCTTACAAAGAGTTAATGGTTCTTACAATTAGTATGAGTTCTTAATAGAACCAAACCCTATATATATATATATATATATATATAGATATATATAGATACTAACCCTTATTAAGGTTCATGATCATACCCGATTCCCCATTAGCGAAAACAACCGAATAGCAACCACAATCCTCTACCCCATTGGATCGCCTAACTAGAACTATCAACTTTTAGGCTGCTCCCTTGCACATGTCACACCCCTTACCATTATTCTCTCCACTCGGTGTAATTTATAAACTCGGCAAAAGATGTGCCGAGTATTTATGAACACTCATGCAATAATGCAAATTAATGAGCATAGGCTTGTAAAGCAATCAATTCTCCACCCACTAACGCGAGAATTCACACCAATCGTGAGGGCTTTCACAGGGTTGTAGTGTTAGGCTTAGGTTCAGGTAGGAAATATTTGAGAGATAGTGATTAAGGTGATGGAAAACTTGAGCTAGTTACTTATTCAATGTCAAAACAAACTACGACGCTTCTTAACACAACTTACTTGCTAAACATAATCTTTTTCTTGTCTCATAACTCGGTCATTCAACCTAACTTACTTCGACAATTTTTCTTTCCTTCTTCACATTTTTTTTTCTTTTCTCTCTCTTTTTTTACTAACGCATAACGGATTTCAACTTACACTTAGTTGTCTTCCAACTACCACTCAAACTTTGAAACGAATCAACTTAACTACTATTCAAACACCATTTACTAACTCAAGTTCCATCACAAGGGTAAACAAACAAAAAGGTTAACAAAAGGCTTAACGGTCATGATGATGGATTTAAACAAAATGAACGAGAAATAGGCTCAAAATTGGTGACTAATGGGTAAATGTTGGTGAGATGGGTCCTATGGGGCTATTCTATGGCTAATCCTATTGCCTCAATCATTTCAATGTGAATCACGGTCTCGAGTTTCGAAATGCACGCGCTACACAAGTTCTACCACTAACAAGTATCATTGCACACTCAAATAAGCAATCAGATATGTAACAAAGAAAAAAAGGCTTCTTGCAAATGGAAACAGTGGATTCGGGTTACCGACATGAAATGTGCAAGTTTACTACACCTAAGGTTTGCCACCCCTAGTTAGACATTCCCTTTCCAACTTCCACAACCTAACGTGTTTTCACTTTAAAGGAATTAACCATGATCAAAAACCTTTTCTAAAGGTTAGCATTTAAAAACAAAATTAAAAAAATATTGCAAACCGAACCTGACAAACACATCTTTTTCCTTTAGGGAGGGTACTCTGATGTCTAAATTTCCATTTCTCCCATGTATGTTTCAATTTCCCATCCCCACACTTGGGATACATTGTCCCTAATGTATGTGTGTTTCAATTTCAACATGACTCATGATCTTTACCAACCCCACACACTCACCCAAGGTTCTCGAATCACCAACTCAGATGCACTAATCAGACTAACATATACAAACTACTTATTTCCTACTAACAAACTGGAAAGAGTTCAAACACCAACCAACCCCCCAATAGTTTGATAGTTCTTACCACTAACCCAAAACATGGATAGATAACACATCAAATAACCTAAGGTGAATTTGAGCAATTGGGCCTGATCGATCGGAACAATCACCATCAGCGATTGCCCCCAAAATATCATGGCTGACGTGGCCCAAACATGTTGTTCAGCTCCTCCATCCATTCACCAAAGTAGAAAGCACCCGCTTGGGCTCCGCTACTGCTCCCTTCTCCACCATGTTGTTGTTGACGCTGTTGCACCTCAAGTTGTTGTTGCTGAAATTGTATTGGATCAATCCATTCCGAATGGTGCCACTCGGGTCTCGACAACCTTTCCACTCCATCATATGGTGGAAGAGTTAGATAGTTGATCGGTGGTGGTGCCTGTACAAACGGTTCTCCTCGGTGATAAGCTTCATGGTACCCAAGCTGCTGATGCGATTCCCAATTGTTGTTTACTTGGATTTCCTGATGTACAAGGTTAACACGATTCCAATGTTTTTGATTTGCTATCACTGCTTGAGCATCATCTCCAGCTTGCAACCTGCTATGTTGTTGTAAATCCCAATTATTTTTATTGTAACTAGGCCACATGTCAAAACCTTCTGGCCTACACTCTTGCACCCGAATCCACATGTCATCAGGCATTGGGTATGGAGGTCTTGGGAATGATCCCTCTGCCTCATTTGGATTATTCAAATCATCCTCATCTGCACTGTCCTCACTGTCAGCTTCACTTTCATCTCCGGGTTCCAATGGTTTTGCATCCAACCTTTTTACTTTAATCTTCTCTCCATTCTTGTGTTTCCATCTTGCATATCGATCGTTACAACTCCATTCCCAACCTACCCGTGCCATAAGAATGACATTGAATGGTTCCAAATCCTTGACAATGTAGTTTGTTGGCCGTTCAAATAAAGAGTGGTCGATAACCCTAAAGTGTTTGAACAAGGCTTGAATCAATCGGCAATGAGGAATGATCTGCTTGCCCTTGGTGATGCGAGCTAACCAAATGTTCATCATGGCCAAGTAGTAGAATGAGATCTTAGGCTCTCCGGTCATGATGGAGTAGAGGATGGGGACATCACAAAATCGAACCGAATCTTTATCCCCACGTCGAGGCATCACATTTTGTGTTACTATGGTTTGAATCAATCTTGCCTCCTTTATCAAATCTACCCTTTTCATGGTGTGTGTTTTTCCTGGCTTGAAGAGTGTGTCTCTCATCAATTCCCACATTGGGCCTTTGTCTGGTTTATTCCAGATGGCGTCTTCAGAGGGGAAATCATATTGGCTCATAGGCAATGAATCGAAAGGTGCCAGCTTCTTCAAATTAGTTATTGACATTGTTATCTTGCAACCGCGACAGTCACCTACCAACTTCATTTGTTGTATGTTCCTGGTTCCTTCTAACTGGAGTGTACTTACCCATTCATCAATGACTGGTGCAAACAGATCATAACATTTCAACACAGCTTGCCACCCCAATGCTTCAAACCTTGCATGTACCCTGTGATGAGCAAACAATGCTTCTGGCACTTCCCTTTCTATCAAATAAGCTTCCTTTCGGTCTCTCATTCCAGACATCTTTTCTTCCCATAATGTCGGTTGAAACTTAGGATGAAACTTGGTCAAGGGTCCTACTTTCCATTTGGGTACATCTTCTAGTATTTCCTCTTCCCTTTGTGGCATTGGTTCCTCCCTTATTACCAATGGCGGGTTTGCTGTCTTTGCCCTTTTTGAAGGTCCCGCCTTTCCCTTTCCAGATCTTCCCATCTACATACATGCAATACCGATCCACCAACAAGTCAAATTAATTACAATCAACTAGTAAACCAAGTGTGGATCAAACATTTATCCCCACACTTGTTCCATGACATGTCATAACTCCCCTAAATTTCTAGTGGTGAATTCGTTTTAATGGCAACTTATCAAACATGTTCAATCGATTACATCACATGTTTACATATTCAATAATCACCACTAGGCTCACCCATGTTGTCTATTTCTCCAAAATGTTTCACATGAACACTTAACTACATTCATCACCCCTAACCCAACAAAGATAACACTATTAATGTAACCAACTTCACAAAATTCAATCCTCTAAAAGTTCGTGCAATGTAGTGATAAAGAACATACCTTTTTCGTTTAGAGACGTTAACACGAACTTTAATTGCAAGAGAACCAACCCGGAAGTGGAAAACCCCCAACTTTGAACTTAGAGTTCGTCACTCTCCCGTAGTTTTACACTAAATGGTAATGAATTGGAGGAAACTACCCTTGGATTCTTGTTCTTCTCGAAAAATCACGTGAGATAGACCCAACAATCGTGTGATTTGGTTAAGATTTGAAAGATTTAAGACATGGAGTTGTTGTTGTTCTTGAGAGAAGTTGGTGAAGAAGAAGAAGAAAAGTGAAGAAAAGTGAGTTTTGATCTGATGTTATTGTTGTTTTGAAAAATAATCGAGTTTAATAGATGTGCATAACACCCCCCTCCTAGCCCACCGTAAGTCAGCTGCCCACCGTAAGTTACAGTGGGCGCATTCTGCCGATTCCATCTTTGTAGCCACCGTAGGTTACAGTGACTTGGTGACCTACGGTTGCTGGCCATTTTTTTCTCTCTTTTTTAATATATATATATAAATGAAAACTAAAACCATACAAAGCAATAAAATAATATCACCTTCATATGATTGCACCCCCAAGCCCATCTGCCACCCCAAACGTTTAGTCCAAGTCGTCCTCGACTCACAAGTGAATAAGGATACGTACCTGATTGGGTGACATCCCCACACTTAAGTGGTGCAACGGTCTCTACATTAGCAAACAAACGAAGTGACACATGAAATAACAAAAGTGAAAATATGAAAGAAAACGAGCTTACGAACACGGGTTGCCTCCCGGAAGCGCTACATGAAAGGAGTCTATAGCTTGACTCGTTGTTGCTTCAAACTCTATATGGGGTTTGAAACCCAAAGGCTAACCGACAGAAGATCATCGGTTTGCTTGTCCGACCCATTCAGGTCATTTGGTCGCAGGTACGACTTTAACCGATGACCATTAACCACTTGACGAATATGGTCCTCAAAATCTTCAATCTCAATTTCACCTGAATTCCCGATTCGCGTGATAAGGTATGGACCAGTCCATTTACTTTTTAACTTACCTGGGAATAGTTTGAGTCGAGAGTTGTAAAGCCAAACCCAATTTCCTACTTGGAAATTTTTTAACCGAAGTTTTGCATCATGCACACGTTTCATCTTGTCCTTGTAAGTAGATGCACTCTCATATGCTTCCTCCTGCAATTCTTCCAACTCAGTTAGGCTTAGTTGTCTTAACTTTCCTGCAGTATCATAATCAAAGTTAGCTTCTTTAATAGCCCATAATGCTCGATGAGCTAATTCAACCGGTAAATGACAACCCTTCCCATAAACTAAACGATAAGGAGTGGTTCCAATAGGTGTTTTGTATGCAGTACGATATGCCCATAAGGCGTCATTAAGTTTGTTTGACCAATCCTTACGGTCAGGTCGCACTGTTTTTTGTAAAATGTCTTTTATCTGCCTATTGGACACCTCAACTTGACCACTTATTTGCGGGTGATAAGGGGTGGCAAGACGATGATCCACACCATATCTCTTGAGTAGTTTGCTAAAGTTGAAAATTTTGAAATGTGAGCCCCCATCACTTATGATCACGTGAGGTACTCCATATCGCGAAAAATGTTTGATTGAACAAACTTGCAAACCACATTGTGATCATTCGTTTTAGTGGCAATTGCTTCCACCCACTTGGAAACATAGTCAACTGCCACTAAAATGTACAAATTGCCAAATGAATTAGGAAATGGTCCCATAAAATCAATCCCCCACACATCAACGATTTCGATTATGAGGATTGGTTGCATGGGCATCTCATTTCGTTTTGTAATGCTACCCATCTTTTGGCAATTTGCACATGTCTTTGCAAATTCAAACAAATCTTTAAAAATAGTAGGCCAAAATAGCCCGCATTGTAGCACTCGATGCCCTGTTTTCTGGCCACTGAAATGGCCACCACATGCAGATGCATGTGCCAACTGCAATACCTGATCGGCTCCTATCTTGAACAGATCAGGATCATCCCAAAAGTAATACTTTACTCGTGACAAAAAATGTTTCTTCTTTGTATTGGACCAATGCTCGAGGATGATACCTGTGACACAATAATTAACAAAGTGAGCATACCATGGGTTTATAGAAGTGGAAACAGCCAATAAATGTTCATCAGGGAAAGTTTCATTAATTTCTAGCTCATGTTCATCCAACGTGTGGATTATTCTTGACAAGTGGTCGGCCACCACATTTTCCTTTCCTTTCTTATCTCGTATCTCCAAATCAAACTCTTGCAATAACAATATCCACCGAATCAGCCGGGGTTTCGCATCCTTCTTTTCCATCAAGTACCTAATAGCAGAATGGTCAGAATACACAATGATCTTACTACCCCAAATATACGAACAAAATTTATCCAAGGCATAGACTACAACAAGTAATTCTTTTTCTATGGTTGTGTAGTTCAACTGTGCATCAGAGAGAGTCTTACTGGCATAGTAAATGGCCACTGGTTTCTTATCTACTTGTTGTCCCAAAACAACCCCGATTGCAAAATTACTAGCGTCACACATCATTTCAAAGGGAAGTGACCAATCCGGTGATTGTAGAATCGGGGCTTCCACCAACTTTTCTTTTAAAATGTTGAAGGCATTTACACACTCGTTGTCAAAGTTAAAAGGTACATCTTTTAAAAGCAAATTGCATAGCGGTTTTGTTATCACACTAAAGTTTTTAATAAAACGTCTGTAAAAACTTGCATGCCCTAAAAACGACCTAATACCTTTGATGTTTGTTGGTGGTGGTAAAGTAGAGATAACCTGTACTTTTGCCTTATCAACCTCTATCCCTCGACTTGATACAACATGTCCTAACACGATACCTTCTTGAACCATAAAATGACTTTTTTCCCAACTTAGTACCAGATTTGACTATGCATCTTTTTAACACTTTTTTCAAGTGAATTAAACATGATTCAAAATATGTGAAAAAAATTGAAAAATCATCCATAAAGATTTCTATAGAATCCCCCACCATATCCGAAAAGATACTCATCATGCACCGTTGAAAGGTGGCGGGGGCATTACACAAACCAAATGGCATTCGTCTAAATGTGAAAGTACCATATGGACATGTGAACGTGGTCTTATGTTGATCCTCTGGATGGATGGCAATTTGATTGTATCCCGAATACCCATCTAGAAAGCAATAAAAACTTTGTCCCGATAGTTTTTCAACTATTTGGTCAATGAAAGGTAATGGAAAGTGGTCTTTGGAAGTTGCAGCATTCAACTTCCGATAATCAATACAAATACGCCACCCGGTTACTGGCCGATTGGCTATCTCTTCACCATCCGCGCTCCTAACAATCTGGATGTCAGCTTTCTTAGGGACTGTTTGAGTTGGGCTAACCCACTCGCTGTCAGAAATTGGATAGACAATACCTGCATCAAGCCACTTCAATACCTCCTTTTTCACGACTTCCCGCATGTTCGGGTTCAATCTTCGTTGGGCGTCCTGAGTTGGCTTGATTCCCTCTTTGGTAGTGATCTTATGCATCACCATTGATGGATTGATTCCTCTCAAGTCAGCAATTGTCCAACCAATTTTTGCCCGATGCTTTATCAACACCTTCATAAGAGCCTTCTCATTCTCTTCAGATAAATTGGACGCGATAATCACCGGGAGGGTATTATTATCGCCAACAAATGCGTACTTTAAATGCTTTGGTAATTCCTTGAGCTCTAAGGTGGGCGGTGACTTCAATGATGGTTCCAACTTTGTATCAATAATGTCAGGCAATGTCTCCACTTGGTGTGTCCAGGTTGGTTTCCCATCATGAAGTGCCATCAACTCGCTATTCTCTTCCATGATTTGACTCATTGCCACCTGATCCCTGTCACAATTAACACACGCCTCTGTGGTGTCTCCTTCATTTGCATGAAAGCCACACATGTCAATAGTGTCTACCCTAAAGCATTCTGCAGGACCGTTTAAGGGCTTAACCACAATTTCAACACAACCACACAATGAGGAGAATAACTAATCTCTAATCAAACAGTGAACTGGGTAACCAAGGTGAAGCTAAGAACACAAGTAAGTAAAGAGACAGAACAAGAGAGTTGGGTTTCAAGGAGGCAGTATATTGCTTTCTCAAGTTCTCTTACAAGTGTTACAAAGCATTAAGAAAAGATACAAGAACTTGAAATACTTATACTACAACCTACAGCCGGCCATACTTTGAAGGCCAGCTGGATACAATTGACTAGACACTAACAAAATCAATTGTAGGATCAAAAGGCATATCTGCCTTTTGACCTTGTGACTATGACATGCCATAGCTCACATCCTTTTACAATACAAAAAGGATAAAGTACATAAAGTGGAAAGTTACAGACTCAAGACCTCAATGTACAGTTACCAAAAGCATGACCCTTTTCACCAACTCATGTAAGTTGGTGACTTTACAGAGATGCAGCGGAAAAGGTGCTTTATGGAACAGTACATCAGATAAAGCATGTGTACTAAAAGTCTTCGGAAGAAATCTGTCTTCATAGGATGAGGCTTCGGAAGACTTTGTCTCTGAAGCTTCGGAAGACTTCATGTTTGGCTTCGGAAGATATTGGTCTTGGCTTCGGAAGATTTTACACTTAGAGTATTTTCTAATGCTTTGTGTAAAACTTCCGAAGCATTCTTCACTTCAGTACTTAGTGCATGTTTGCTGAGACACTTAAGCTGTTTTGGGTTGCATCAGACTTCAGGAATCCTTACAAACTCCCCCTAGGCTGATGCTACCAAAACACTTAGAAGATCTTCAAATGTTGGTAGTCTTCAGTACAATCAGGACCATTCCTTTCTTCATGAGATGGTCAGGATCATCAAGACTTTCATAGTATCTTCTCATCTCAAAGAGATCATGCAGAGGTAAGTTGATTATGTCTTGCCATGAGTAGACATTCTCAACACCTTGATCTCTTATAACAGTCCATCTCTCTGGATTGGTAGAGTATGTCCAGGATAAGATGGGTGTCTCACTAGTTAGAGGAGCCACTTGAATAGGAGTTGATTGGGCTGCCTCATCATGCACTTCCTCAGGTTGATCTGATTCAGCCTGAGGTGCAGAGGTAGATGACTTTGGCTTCTTCTTCTTTGTCTTTGGTTTAGAAGCCATCCTCTTCTTCCTCTTAGTTGTCTTTAACTGAGAAGACTGGTCTGCAGCACCATGTTGATCATCAGTGTCTTTCTCAGTTGGGTGTTCCTCCCTCACAGGTTCAGAAGGAGAGGGAGTTTGACCCTGCCTAGGATCAGAAGATGAAGCTTGCTGGGGCTCAGCTGGAGGTGCTGGTTGAGGTGTCTCTGGTTGCTCAAACTTGACCTCCACTTCAGGTGGGACTTGACTTGGAAGAGAGTGCAAGTCAATAAGTTCTCCACTCTTAATCTTCTGCTTGATCACCCTAATGTGCTCATCCATAGTGGATAGAGCCATGGGGCCAAGTCTCCTTCCGGAGAATCCATACAGCTTCAAGAAGCTCACCATTCTTTGTCTGTCAGCAGACTTCTTTGCATTCTTTTGAATGGTGGCCCTTGACTTTGCAGCTTCTTCCCTTAGTTTCCTTTTGGTTGTCTTTCTTTCCTTGACTAGCTCAAGTTCAAGTTGCTTTAAATACTCAAACTCAATGAAGTCATAGGATAAAGGGAGAAGTGCATCTGCCTGATAGAAGCCTGTGGCACTCAGGTAGTTGATCATTTTGATCCTATCTTCCTCTTTATCTACCTGAGGTTCTTGTGGAGCCACATCTTCTTGTGCAGGACTTTCTTGAACTGGTGAGAGAGTAGGAGCATGCTTGTAAGTCTTTTCTGTCTCTTCTCCTCTTTGAGTTGGAGAAGTATCATTGCATCCTCTTTCTCCTTCAACTCTCTTGACACTTCTCTGTCAGCCAGTTCATTCAGTTCTTCTAAGGGGAGGGAGATGATATCATCAATATCATAGTTCCTGGTCTGTAAGTAAGTAATCCTGACTGCCCTTAACTCATCATCCTGAGTATTTGGTCTGGGGGCAGCCCTGATTGCAGCTTGCATGAAGCTAGATGACCCAGTGGAACTTTCTCCCCTTAGTCTCCTTTTCCTCTCTCTCTCTTCCTCCTCAATTTCCTCAGGAGTCATTATCCTTTTCCCTTTGTCACCAACAGACCTTTGTGACTCAGGGAGGATTGAGGCTTGGCCTTCATTGCTTGGAGTAGCTTCCATGCTCTGGCCAGAGAGAGGCTGAGAAACACCTTCACCAGCAGGTGTCTCAGATGGAGTTTGGACCTCAGCAGCAGTTGTTGATGATGAGACAGGGGTCTCAGGTTCTGTCACTGGGCCTTCAGTCAAGGTTTCCCCTATGAAACTAATCTTAGGGTCCACCTCAACATCCAGTTGACCGATGACATTGCCTGATTCCCTAAGTCTCCTTCTTAGAGAGAACTCTGCCATGATCCTGTCTTGGATTCTTTGAGCCAGCCTATCAGCTTGTCTTGAATTGCTTGGATTGACAAGTGGCAGGTTGACTAAATCCAGTCTTTCATAGAAGCTCAGGCTTTGGAATTGAAAAACTTCTTGTTGGCCTTGAACTCTTTGAAGTATGAGGGCTCTTCTGTCATCATCATACCTCCACCTTATGATTTGATTGTTAGTTCCCAGTGGTGGAGATGAGACAGCCCTTGGTATGCCTTCCTCAAAGAGACTCCTGATGAGAGAGTCTATAGAGTCCACATTAATGTGAACTTGAGGAAGTTGCTGAGAATGCACAACAGCAAGTGAGGATGGTGAGTCCTCTATGTCCATTCTCTCTGAAGAACTCCCAGGTTCTGTGGTTGTAACAACTTTCTCCCCCTTTTTGGTAGCATCACCCACTTGCATAGGTGAGCTGGAGGATAAGTCAATCACTTCCACAGGTTCTTGTGTTCCTGGTTGAGCTCTCCTTAAAGGTCTCCCAGCTAGTTTTTCCTGCAGATATGAAATCTGGAGTTGCTGATCATTGACCCTGTTTTGTAAGGTAGTCACCTGAGATTCCAAGTGACTAACCTTAGAGACTAAATAGGTGCATGTTTTTGACAGTTTTTGCACCTTTAGCCTCAAATTCCCCTCATCTTCATCAGAAGATTCATTGGGGGATGAGATGATTGGACCAAAGTCCTCTCTCTCACCACCAGCTTGAGTTTCTTGGCTGCTGGTTTTCCTCTGCTCACTGGCAGCCTCAGTTGAGATGCCAATGGGCTGAGTTGCCATGGTTGAGGTCTTAATGATGTAATCACTTTCAAAAGTGAGAGCCTCTTCCATATGGACATCCTGAACAGGTTCAGAAGTGTCCACCTCAGTAACAGGTGACTGATGGGGGATAGACTGAGGAGAGTCAGAGGTACTCATCTCTCTTTGAGTAGGGGAGGAGAAGAGAGACTCATGGTACTCACTGAATCCTAAGTCTTCATCAGTGTAAAAGGATAGGTTGGGAATTGGTTGGTTGAGATCCAAAGGCTGGGGATGGTAGCTGTCCCCTGAAGGTTGTCCACTTGAGTGTTGAGACTCAGAGTGAAGGCTTAAGGTTGTTGGGCTATTGAGCTCATCAGGGTGAGCTTGAGGAACCTCAGCCCTGATAGGTGAAGTAATGGGAGTGGTTTGCTCCTCAGGAGAAGTGGGAGCTCTAGTGTCCACTTCTTCCTGTAAGGTTGAGTATTTGGGGGCCTGCACAGACTCAATAGTCTGAGCAGGGGTTCGTTTGGATTTTCTTTGGTAGGTGAGGGTGATTTCTGGTCTTTTTAATGGTAGGGACAAAAGAGGTGTGGGTTCAACACTAGCTTGTGTTGCTAGGTTGTCACCTTGAGCAATGAGCTCTAACATTTTTGGGACTAGGGCTGTTTCTACCCCAGAGAAGCCTACAGTTGGCTTCTTCATTATTTTAAAGATGCCGGGCTTCATCTGTCCCAATTTAAGAATATTACCTGTTTCCCTCAACTGTGAGCCCAGTTCACAGTTGAGAATGTGTTGAACATATCTAGGAAACATGTAATACTCTAAGGAGTCTAAGTTTGCAAGTAAATTAGTATATACAAATTGTGAATACCTGAACTTGACCCCTTGAACCATTCCATGAACAATGAAGGAGAGATCCTCAGGAATCTGGTCCCATCCACCATGCTTGTTTGACAAGCTGTGGATAACCACATGGAGCAGGAATTTCCATTGGGATGAGACCTTCCCTTTCCTAAAGGTCTTTACAGAGAAATCTCCTTCATAGCCCATCTGCTCAAAAGAATGATTTACAGCTTCTTTTGGGAAGGACACCTCACCTTCTTCATCATCCAGCTGTAGATGTTGGTTAATGATGGCCGGAGTGATGAAGACTGTCCTCCCTTGCACTGTGGCAGACAGTGCCTTCTCCCCATCCATAATGACCTCTTGGCAGGTCTTCCAGAATTCAAGCAACTGATCCTCATATAGAGGAGGATCAATGGTCAGGGAGGTGAAGTAGTTAGATAGAGTCAAGAATTGGCAAATCTCTGAGAAACTTGCATCTTTCTCAGAGCTTAACAGAGCAACTTGATTATGTTGCCTGTGTAGTTGCATGGAGAAATCAGGGTTGTTTCTGCGGTTAAGGTTGGCCATTTTAGAAGCTTAAGGGTGAAGAAAGGTAGAAAGCAAAGGCGGTTTAGAGAATTAGGTTAGAGAAACAGTAGAATTGAGGAAGATAGTGGGAAAGAGGGGGAACCGTTGGGTATTTATATGAAAAGGGATTTGAACCAAAGTTAATGAAAGAGGATAAACTTTGAAATCCGAAAGTCGGTCCCACCTCTGAAAAAGTAGTTTACTTTTGCTCAAAAAGTAGTTTTCTTGGAATTCGAAAAGCTTCCGAAGTTTATTTGTCTTCGGAAGTTTTGATTTAAAAAGCTTCCGAAGCTAAAATGGCTTCGGAAGATTTTCCTGAGAGTCTTGATAATTTATGCTTCGGAAGAGAAATAAACCTTTGAATGCTTTGTATGAAAATAAACAAAGCTTCCGAAGGTTAATTTTGCTTCGGAAGGAAAAGGTTCTTGAAAATAGATAAGTGTCTGAGATAAGAATTTTAAGCTTCGGAAGATGAACTTTACTTCTTCCGAAGGTAAAATCTCTTAGACAGTTATTTATTTTAAAGACATGTTTTTCTTCCGAAGATAAAATCTTTATCTTCCGAAGTATCAGAAATTTTCAAGAATCTAAGGAAAGTCTTCAAAAAGAATTTTACATCCAAAGAAAACATGAGCTTATGAAAGTGATGAACTAGACAACTTAGGACACACATATTTTAAGAAGAAATAATTAGAATTAGTTTTAATAAAAAGTCTACTCAAAGTTAATCATCCCAATAGCTGATATCAGATACTTAAATCTCTGTTCATCAAAAGCTTTGGTGAACAGATCAGCATATTGTTCATCTGTATGAACTTTGACTAGTTTATTAATCCTTTTTCATAGTTATCTCTTATTAAATGATACCTGATGTTGATGTGTTTGGTCCTTGAGTGCTGCACAGGGTTCTCAGTGATAGAGATAGCACTATTGTTGTCTATGTGGATAGGAGTCTCCTTGAAGTTAAATCCATAGTCCAGCATCTGATTTTGAATCCAAAGCACTTGAGCACAGCAGCTTGCAGCAGCAATGTATTCAGCCTCAGCAGTTGATGCAGACACACAGGATTGTTTCTTGCATTGCCATGAGACCACCCTTCCACCAAGGAATTGACATCCCCCAGATGTAGACTTTGCAGTCATATTGCAACCACCATAATCACTGTCTGTATAGGCATACAGATTGAAATTTGGATTCTTTGGATACCATAGACCAAGTGTTGAAGCACCTTTGAGGTATCTTAAAATCCTTTTCACAGTGATTAAGTGAGACATCTTAGGGTTGGCTTGATATCTTGCACAAATACATGTAGCAAACATGATATCAGGCCTGCTAGCTGTAAGATACATAAGAGACCCAATCATAGCCCTGTATAAGTGCTCATCTACACACTCCCCCTCAAGATCTGGACCAAGGGAGTGGTTTCTGGCTATGGGTGTCTTAGCAATCTTACAATCAGTCATATTGAACCTCTTGAGTATGTCTTGAACATACTTTGACTGACTTATGAAGATGCCATCTTCAACCTGCTTCACTTGAATTCCCAGAAAGAAGTTGAGTTCTCCCATTGAACTCATCTCAAATCTGTCCTTCATCAGCTTCTCAAAGTCTTTGCAGAGCTTTGGATTAGTTGAACCAAAGATGATGTCATCAACATATACTTGAACCAGCAATAAGTCATTTCCCTGTCCTTTGATGAAGAGGGTTCCATCTATAGTACCTCTTCTGTATCCATGCTTGCAGAGATACTTAGATAGTGTCTCATACCACTTCTGGGTGCCTGATGCAGCCCATAAAGAGCTTTGTCAAGCTTGCAGACATAATCAGGATGATCAGGGTCTACAAAACCAGGTGGCTGTTTGACATAAACCTCCTCATCAATCACTCCATATAAGAAAGCACACTTTACATCAAGTTGGTAGACCTTGAAGTTCTTGGATGCAGCAAATGCCAGGAATATCCTAACAGCTTCTAGTCTTGCTACAGGAGCAAAGACATCAGTGTAGTCAATCCCTTCTTCTTGTGTGTATCCTTGAACAACTAGTCTTGCCTTGTTCTTGATGATGATTCCCCTATCATCCTTCTTGTTTCTAAAAACCCATTTGGTTCCAATGGTAGTCTTCCCATGAGGAAGAGGACAAAGGTTCCAAACTTTCTGCCTTTTGAATTGAAGCAGCTCTTGTTGCATAGCTTCAACCCAACTTCCATCCTTTAGAGCTTCATCAACTTTCTTGGGCTCTATCTGAGATAAGAAACAAGAGTGAAGACAAACATTTGCTTCATGGGTTTGTCCTCTTGTTCTTACCCCTGTGACAACATCTCCAATGATGTTTGTGGTGGGGTGAGACTTGTGGATCCTTAGCTGAGGGATCACAGCAAGTTGCTGGGAAAGATCTAAATTTGAGAAATTTAAATCTGGTCCTGAAGATTCACCCTCCACATTATCACACTTATCAAGATTAACTTGATCCAATGAGTGTGAGACATCATTGATGTTGTCATCTATGGTGTGGTTATTAGCATCAAGGAATTCCTGATCACTATCACCATCACCATTGTTGTCTTCTACAAGTGAGGTATCTTTATCTGGTTGAGAGGCCTCTGAGCTGGAATTTGAAGGCATGCCAGATGTATCAGCTGAATTTGTCATTGTTGTGCTGATAGAAACCTCATTTGCTGAAGTAGTTCCAACTGGAGCTGAAGATGTATGAGTTGAAGATCTTCCTAGCTCAAATCTTGGATCAGGATCACCTGTATTTAGATTTTCTGCAGATCCTGAAACATGCTCACAAGATTTGTTAAAACAGTTGGTAACTAAATCAAGATCAAACAGCCAATCCGGACCAGAACCAGCCACACAGGGAGTGTGCTCATTGAAAGTCACATTGGCTGACTCCTCAACAATTCTAGTTCTGAGATTGTATACTCTATAAGCTTTAGCTTGAGAAGAGTATCCAATGAAATGTCCATCATCTGATTTCTCAGCAAACTTGGCAATTTGATCTTTGGTATTCAAGATGGTGCAGGGACATCCAAATGACCTGAGAAAACCAATGAAAGGTTTCCTCTTGTGCCAAAGTTCATAAGGAGTCTTACCATGTGTCTTAACTACTAAAACTCTGTTTTGCACATAGCAAGCAGTATTGACTGCCTCTGCCCAGAAGGTGATAGGCAGTTTAGAGTCAGACAACATAGTTCTTGCAGCTTCAATAAGTGTCCTGTTTCTCCTTTCAGCAACTCCATTTTGCTGAGGAGTCCTGGGAGCACTATATTGTCTTGTAATACCTTTTTCATCACAAAATGCATCAAGGATTTGGTTCTTGAATTCAGTTCCTTGATCACATCTTATGGTTTTGACCTTGTGATCACATTGATTCTCAACTTTTAAGATGAAATTCTTCAGAATCTCAGGGGTTTCATCCTTAGTTCTAAGGAAGAAGACCCAAGTGAATCTTGTAAAATCATCTGTGATCACCAGACAGTAAGAGGTCCTTCCTAAACTCATTACACTGGTGGGGCCAAAGAGATCCATATGTAACAAGTGTAGGGGAGTAGTGATGGAGTTCTTTTCCTTAGGCTTGTGAGATACTTTGTGTTGCTTCCCTTTCAGGCATGCCACACAATGATCATCACTAGTAAACTCTTTCTTTGGCATTCCAGTTACCAAATCATGTTTAATTAATTTATTCATGTTCTTAAAGTTTACATGGCACATTCTTTTATGCCATAGGAAAGACTCATCACTATTTGCTTTAGATAGAAAGCATGAAACTTCTCCTGAGGGAGATGTTTCTTGCAAATCCATCTTGTACATGTTCCCTTTCCTGGGGGCTCTGAGCAGGATATGCTCATGAGGAATGACCACACCAGGTTTGAGAACAATGCACTCATGCTCAGTAAAGAGCATGTTATGACTCTGATCACAAAATTGGGATACACTCAGAAGATTGTACCCAAGCTCCTTGACAAAGTTTACCTTCTCAATGCTGAGCTTACCATTTGTGACCTTGCCCCTTCCAGAAATGTAACCACCTTCATCTCCTCCAAAAGCAACTGGTCCTCCATCAATCCTCTCAAAATTGTGGAGTAGAGACCTATTGCCAGTCATGTGCCTGGAACAGCCACTGTCAATTATCCAACATTCCTGTTGGTCTTGAGCTGTTCCTGCACAGAGAAGATGATTAGTTACATTTGAAACCCAAGCCTTACTTGTCTTGGGCTCATTAACAGTAAAAGAAGGTAATGCAACAGTAATAGATCCTATGGTTGTACTATAGGGATCTTCAGCTGTTGTTGATGGAGAAACCTCAGTCATTTGGTCTTTCTTAGACTTCCACACCACCTTTGGAGTCTTGGACTTGACCTTCAAAACCTTAGAAGCTTTTAGAACTTCATAAGTTTTGATGACTGATCCTTCGGAAGAGTCTACAGTCACTGCAGCAGACTTTAGTGCTTCGGAAGAATTCCTTTCTTCCGAGACCAACTTTGCTTCCGAAGGTAATTTTCCACTTACCTCCTTCTTTGATTTGGAGCTTCCGAAGGAAACAGACTTTCCTTCCGAAGCTTGAGATTTCTTGAGACTCTTTGAAGTCTTTGTTTTAGTCATGTGGACAGTACTTTTAGGATTGTATGGGCAATCCTTAGCAATGTGAGAAGTACTTTCACACATGACACATAACATTATCTTCTTCAAAGAAGTCTCCCTTTGAGAACAAGACTGACTTTGGTCACATCCCCTCTCCATCTTCATCTTGGTAGATGCTGAGACAGTTCCCTTGGGCTGTGAACTGTTCTTGGAGTTTGATGGTCCAGGCTGTGCAGCAGTGGTACACAGCAAATCAGTCTTCTTCTTGGTACTGAGATGATTTGAACAAGAACCATGACTCTTAGCTAAGGAGTCTTGGTTGATGTCTTCAGTCCTTACTACTTTGAAACCTGCAGAGATAAAAACTTGTTTCTGCTTAGCATCAAAAGTAGCCTTGATTTCTTGAGCCTTCTTTGCTTTTCTTTTGCTCTTTCTGATCAAGTTCTTTCTTTTGGACTTGGTCATCCAGTTGATTTCTTCTCCTCAGAAGGATAGTGGCCCTTGGAGAATCCTCTTCTTCACTCTTCTCAGAGGAATTCTTCACTATCACTTCTTCATCATCCTCACTTACAGGATCTATGAGAGGAAGCTCATCTTCACAAGTTCCACACCTAGGAGATCTTACAGACAAGATTGTGTGTGGAGGAGCTATCTCATTTGATCCTAGTCCCTGTCTGTTTTGATAACAAACTTTGTTGTGCAGGGATGAGGATATCATGTTCTTGAAGGTCTCTTCTTCAAGAACACTTTTCTCTGCCTTGGCTTTGCTGATCACAAGCTCAGCCTGGCACTCAGTTAACTTAGTGATGAGATCTTGGATCTGAGTTCTGAAATCTGTATGTTCATGTTTTAGTACTGAAATGGTTTTCTCCAAGTCTTCTATCTTTAACTTGTAATCATTTTCAGACTTTCTAAAATCAGATTTTAATATGTTTAATGACTCAAGATCAGATCTCATCTCTAGGTTATAGGACCTGTATCTATTTACTTTAGCAATGCATTCAGGGGAGCAAAGATGTTCCAATACCTTGGCTTCATCATGGTCAGCCATCAGTGCTTGGTTTGGAGAAGCATCCTCCACCTGAAAACTCCAGTCAAAGCCTCCTTCTTCAACAGCAACAGCAGCATGTTGCTTTGTCTTCTCAGCTTGAGGAGCTTTGTCAGCAAATTTGGTCTGGGTTGTGTTTGGCCCCCATTTGTTTTAGGTGCCTTACACTCCCTGGCAAAGTGACCCATAAGGTTACAGTTGTAACACTTAACTTTGCTTTTATCCAGCCCAAACTTGCTGCTGGTAGCATTGCTTGGAAATCTTCTTCCTGTCCTCTTGTAGAACTTCTTGGCTCTGTGAGTGAGGAGAGCCATCTGCTGAACTATCTCCATGTATTCCAGGTCATCTGGATGGATACAGTCCAGGTCTTCAAGAGTGAAGAGATAATTTCCACAGCTTTCATCTGCAGACACAAAGGCTTGAGAAGAACTTGTCTCTTGGAATGGGCTTCCTTGAGTAAAGTTCTCCCTTGGTGTCTCCGGGAAGGTGATGAAAGGACCCTTTTGTGAGTTGTCAGGGTAGCATAAGAGATGATGCTGAGGTTCTATGCTGTCCCTTTCAACCACATGAAGGGCTGAACCCATTTGATTGTTGGAGTTGCCAGATGAACCTTGCATGTTCATCTCCATCTGGTATCCACTGAGAATCCCATACAACTCTGTAAGAGTAAGAGTCTTAAGGTTCTCAGTCCTCTTGATCACCACACAATAGTGTGTCCATTGCCTAGGAAGTGATGACATGAACTTCCTTACAATGTCCCTGTTCTCAAGAGGAACTCCTCCATCCACTAGGGTATCCACAATCTCAACATACCTGAAGTATTGTTGAGTCATGGTCTCACCTGCTTTGAAGGTGAAATTTTCAAACTGCTGCTTCAGAAGATCTTTCTTGTTCTCCTTGGCTTCAGAGGAGCCTTCATACATCAGCTTCAGTGCATCCCACAGCTGTTTGGCTGTCTTGCACTTCTTGAAGCCTCTGTATACAGAGTTTGGGAGAGCAGTCTGAAGAGCAGTCATGGCCTTCCTATCAATTTCTACTCTTTTTCTATCTTCATCTGAGTAGTTGGCCACATCTTTAGGAATCATACCAGCACCAGTAGCAGAGGGGGTGCTGGGTATGAAAGGTCCATTCTCAACAGATTCCCACATTCTTGAATCAAGAGACCTGATGAAGCCTTCCATCCTCATGCACCAGGTGTCAAAATCATCAAGAGTGATCAGTGGGGATTTGTTCATGGTTCCAGTCTCCATATCAGTCTTAGAGATGGCAGCCATTTGAAGAGTTTAGCTTTTGTGTGTTGTGAGGGATCTTAAGATGGTTAGATCTTATATCAAGAGCCTGGAAAGCTCTGATACCAATTGCAGGACCGTTTAAGGGCTTAACCACAATTACAACACAACCACACAATGAGGAGAATAACTAATCTCTAATCAAACAGTGAACTGGGTAACCAAGGTGAAGCTAAGAACACAAGTAAGTAAAGAGACAGAACAAGAGAGTTGGGTTTCAAGGAGGCAGTATATTGCTTTCTCAAGTTCTCTTACAAGTGTTACAAAGCATTAAGAAAAGATACAAGAACTTGAAATACTTATACTACAACCTACAGCCGGCCATACTTTGAAGGCCAGCTGGATACAATTGACTAGACACTAACAAAATCAATTGTAGGATCAAAAGGCATATCTGCCTTTTGACCTTGTGACTATGACATGCCATAGCTCACATCCTTTTACAATACAAAAAGGATAAAGTACATAAAGTGGAAAGTTACAGACTCAAGACCTCAATGTACAGTTACCAAAAGCATGACCCTTTTCACCAACTCATGTAAGTTGGTGACTTTACAGAGATGCAGCGGAAAAGGTGCTTTATGGAACAGTACATCAGATAAAGCATGTGTACTAAAAGTCTTCGGAAGAAATCTGTCTTCATAGGATGAGGCTTCGGAAGACTTTGTCTCTGAAGCTTCGGAAGACTTCATGTTTGGCTTCGGAAGATATTGGTCTTGGCTTCGGAAGATTTTACACTTAGAGTATTTTCTAATGCTTTGTGTAAAACTTCCGAAGCATTCTTCACTTCAGTACTTAGTGCATGTTTGCTGAGACACTTAAGCTGTTTTGGGTTGCATCAGACTTCAGGAATCCTTACACATTCACTATTAACCAGAGGATTAGATGTATGGGAAAATGAATTAATCACTTGCCTTTGATTTCCAAAGGTCATATCAACCACCTTCGTTCTGTAGTTAATCAAAGAATTTGAGGTAGCCAAAAATGGACGACCCAAAATTACTGTTGGTTGGTCAATTGCCTCAGCAGAAGTGTAATCAAGCACTAAAAAGTCAACAGGATAGTAGAAATTTTCTACTTTGACTATGACATCCGAGACCATTCCTCTAGGAAGTCTAGGAGTTGTATCAGCTAACACTATGGTAGTGTGAGCACATCTCAGAGGACCAAAATCATATTGGTCATATAGACTTCCTGGAAGAATGCTCACGCTTGCCCCAAGATTCAACAATGCTCGTGATATTTGAAAATCCCCAACTTGAATTGAGATCACAGGCGTTCCTGGATCTTGTAATTTTGGTGGAAGATTCCCTGTCAGAATGGAACTCACATTGTTTGACAAATCAAGTGTTTTTGGCATTTTATGATTTCTTTTCTGAGTGCGTAATTCTTTTAAAAATTTGGCATAAGCCGGTACTTGTTTAATGACCTTAAGTAAAGGGATGTTTGTTTTGACTTGTTTGAAAATATCCCACATCTCTTCTTGAAGTGGAGCCCTTTTGTTAGTGGTAACCTTAATAGTTGGATCATGTAAAGCATTAGGAAATGGGATGGTATTATCCTCCATCCTTGTTTCCTTGACCCCTAATCTTGGTATGATCTTCTCGTTGTTTTTAGCAAATGTTACTGTTTTAGATGATTTAGATTTTGTAGGTTCAATTTCACAATCGTTGTCTCCCTCTTCAGCCACCTCTTCCACCACCCCTTCAATAAAGGGTGGTAATGATTTGACTTGATAATTATACACCTTTCCAGATCAAAGGGTACTTACCTGATTGACAGATGAGCTCTTGCCACTTGAAGTACTGGATGATGGTGCAAGCGGATGAGTAGGATTCATCTGAGTATCACTTGGCAACTTACCTGTACTTTGCTTCAAACTAGCAACCTCCTCAGCCAGTTATCCCACTTGTTTGTTTAGAGCTTCATGACTCTTGTCATGAATCTCATTAGACTTCTTCATCTCCTTCAAGAATTCCAAGAGTTCTCTATTTGTTGGTTCTAAATTTGTTCCTGATGTGCCCTGATCTTGAGTGCTTTGATAATTTTTCTACCCACCCCTGCTGTAATTTCCTTGATTGTATTGACCATTTGACCTATTCTGATATTGTTGATGAGAATTTCCTTGAAAATTCGGGTTCAACTGATTATCTGGGTTACCATATCGGAAGTTTGGATGATTTGTCAAACCCGGGTGATAAGTGTTGGAATTCATATTGTTATAAGGCCGCCTATCACCCTGCACATAGTTTACCTATTCTAACCCCACATCTGAATCTGGACAATCTCTCACAATATGTCCCGGTTCTCCACATCCTTGGCATACATTGACTGAACTAGTAGCTTTTACGGCTACCTTACTTCCCGATTGACCCAAATTAGAAAACTTTCGCTCCAATGCATCAACTCTTGCGGTGGTGGTGGAATCTGTAGTAATTATGTTCCTAGACTTCCTACGTGATTGAGCTTGCCTCTTTGAATTTATGCTCAACTTTTCTAACAACAACCATTCTTCCTCTTCTATGTTTGTCATGAACGTGCCTGCACTAGTGGAGTTGATATCCCTGACATCTTCTGCTGACAAGCCATCATAAAAGGATGAAATCAACTCCCATTGAGGAATGTCATGATGTGGACATGTTCGTAACAACTCCTTAAATCTTGTCCAAGCCTCATGAAAGGGTTAATCTGGAATTTGGTGAAAAGTTCGGATGGCCGTTCTAGCTTCACTTGTTTTGTGTGGTGTATAATATTCTTCGAGAAATGCTTGTTGCAACTGCTCCCAAGTGAAAATGCTAGCAGATGGTAGAGATTGAAACCATTTCTTGGATTTTCCTTTCAATGTGAATTGGAAGAGTACGAGCATAACTTCTTCAGGTGTAAACACTTGTGCCCTAATGGTTTCACAAATGGCAATGAAATCATTTAAGTTAAGGTATGGTTCCTCTTTTGGCAATCCATGAAACTTTGGTAGAATTGCCAAGCTATTAGACCTAACTTCAAATGATCTTCCTTGTACCTGTGGTCGTACAATTGGAGAAGATGCACCTGCGATGGTAGGTCTAAAATGGCTATCCACTCCTTGAACTACCGCCTGATAAGGTTGAAAACCAGGGTTTGGTTAACTCTAAATGGTGCTTGTCTTCGCCAATAACCTGGACCTTGATTTGGAGGGCGGTTCTGATGTGGATTGAACTGTTGTCTCTGATGGTTGATATGCCTGTTTCTCAGTTGACCTTTCTGCTCATCTTCAAACTCTTTATTATATTCTTCTTCATCAAATTCATCATCCTCTTCATTCCATGTGTGGACGCTAACATGCTCATATGGGTCTTCTTCTTCCTCGAATCGGTTTGGAGCTTGTGGCCTAAGGTTTTGTCTTTGTCTGTGAGGATAAGGGTTTTGCCTTTGTAGGGGCTGGTTTTGAGCATTTGTAGATGGGTTGTTCCATGGTTGTGGTTGAACATTCGGGTGGGCTAACGGGTCATCAGACAATGGTTGATTCAGTGGTGGGACAGGTGGTTGTTATGGTTGATTCAGATCCTCCATTGGGTTTCCTTTGATGGAATCTGGTTGCACTTTAAATCGTGAGTTTACTCAGTTTCGCCGAGCGGTCTTTTCAATTTCTGGATCAAAGATCAACGGGGACTTATTCTTTGCGTATCCGGTATGCATGCACGAAGCTGTCACCTACACACAAACACACCAAGCGTAAAGAGGAACAGGAAACTAAATAAAAAAAATTGAAAATAAAAATCAAATAAATCACTTTGCGCACTAATTCCCAGGCAACGGCGGCATTTTGATTGCGGTTTGTCAGGCCTAATAAAAAACAATTTAATTTTATGATCTTAGTTCACCTAAGTAGATAGGGAAGTAAGGTCGTCTCCACAAGAAATATGTGGAAAGTGAAAAAGCTTGATTTACGATTTGAAAACTAACTACGAATGAGTTGAAAAAAAACTGATTTGAAAAGTAAATCTGATTTGAAATTGGATTGATTGTAAAACAATAATTGGAAAGGTAATCCTATCCGGGTTTAGGTTTGCAACGAATGACTTATCCTAGACGTTTGCGAATGATCACATAGACATAATCAGTATTGGTTTAATTAGACTAATGAGATTGAACGAACCATTGTAAATGAACTACTCAGATCATACCCAACTTACGTTAACCAACCCGATACTAACCCTCATGAAGTTTCCCGATGTAAAGAAATTTAAAACATTCACAAAAACCAAAACATAGGTTTCAATCAACGTAAATATTTTAGAAGTTCTAGTTAACAAATAAAGTCACTTGGCTTAAGATGCCTAGTTTGACAATAACCTAATTGAAAACGAAAGAACAAGTCAAACGTGAACAAACCCTACCATCGGAGAAGATCACAGATGGTTTAGCCGAACATGGCAATGAAAATCAACACGAAAACAAAGGAAAACATTGATCTAAACATTAAGGAATCAAACCGAATGATAAAAATAAGTTCTTGTGCCTTCAAATCGCCTCTGGAAGCCTTTGGGATTGCTTGGAATCGATCTTGGGACTTGGGGACGGCTGGGAATGAAGTGCCTTCTCAAACCTGAATTTTTCGTCTTTTTATAAGATTTCAGCGAATCTTGTACCCTAGGTCCCTTTTCCACCGTAAGTTACATTAGAAGCATTTTGAATTTTTAAGTTTTGTTGTACCGTAGGTCCTCCCTCTACTGAAGGTTACGGTAGAGGGCTTCTGTTTTTTTCTTTCTAAGGCCACCGTAAGTTACGGTGGATATGGGACCTACGGTGCCTTCATCCTTTTTTCTTTGATTTTGTCATGGTTCTTTCTTGTCTTTTTGCTTGGGCTTGCACCCTTCCCTCCTAGGACTTCTCAATTAGTTTTATTCACATCCCTTAGCCCCCGGTACCTGCAAATCATAAACACACCCACACTAACCTTGTTCGACAAATAATCTCATTAAAAGATTTCAATTAACGCATTTAAAACTCATTCAAACACCCGAACATCAGATACCTTGTCTTGCTTCCCTTTGAGGCATGCAACATAGTGGTCATCACTTGTAAACTCTTTCTTTGGCATTCCAGTTACCAAATCATTCTTAATTAATTTATTTATGTTTTTAAAGTTTACATGGTATATTCTTTTATGCCAGAGGAAAGACTCATCTCTATTGGCTTTAGATAGAAAGCATGAAACTTCTCCTAAGGGACATGTTTCTTGCAAGTCCATCTTGTACATGTTCCCTTTCCTGGGGGCTTTGAGCAGGATATGCTCATGAGGAATGACCACCCCAGGCCTGAGAACAATGCACTCATGCTCACTAAAGAGCATATTATGACTCTAATCATAAAATTAAGATACACTCAAAAGATTGTATCCAAGCTCCTTGACAAAGTTTACCTTCTCAATGCTGAGCTTACCATTTGTGACCCTGCCCCTTCCAGTTATGTAACCTCCAGCATCTCATCCAAAAGGTACTATCCATATGACCAAGAAAGAAACTTCTGAGCAAGCTTCGGAAGGAAAATCTTTTCCTTTCGGAAGCTCCAAATGAAGAAGTAGACAAGTGGAAAATTGCCTTCGGAAGAAAATTTGGTCTCGGAAGAAAGGAATACTTCCGAAGTACTGAAGCCTGTTGCAGTGTTAGCAAGATCTTCCGAAGGTCCGGTCATCAAAACTTCAAAGCCAAGAAGTGAAGACTGATTTCTTCCGAAGACTTTTTAACACATGCTTTATCTGATGTACTTTTCCATAAAGTTGGACCACTTTCCGCCGCAACTTTGAAGACTCACCAACTTATACAAGTTGGTGAAAAGGTCCATGCTTTTGGTAACTGTACATTGAGGTCTTGAGTCTGTTGCTTTCTACCTTATGTACTTTTATTCTTTTTGTAATATATTAGGATGCGAGCTATGGCATGTCATAATCACTAGTCAAAAGGCAATCTGTCTTTTGACTCTACATTTGATTTTGTTGTTGTCTAGATCAAATATTTCCAGCTAGCTTTCTAAGTATGGCCGGCTGTAGGATGTCGTATAAAGTATCTCAGGTCTTTGTATTTTTTCATATGCTTTGTAACACTTGTAAAGAACTTGAGAGCAATATACAACATTCTTGAAAACCAATATCCTTGTATTGTTTGTTCTTTTTCTGTCTCATATTCGCTTGTGTTCTAAGTATCAAACCATATAGTTCCCAGTTACTTATTTGATCTGTTAAGTATTGTAAACACTCTCCTCATTGTGTGTTGTGTTGTAAGTAACCATCCTTTAAACGGTCCTGCAATATGATATATTTGTCATTAACATTACCAAATTGTATTGAAACTTACTACTTGTGGTTTTCTAATTGTAGAAACAAAAACAAGTTCACCTATGACAAAAAAAGCAGCAACACTTTCGAGGAATCAAGAAATAGATAATACATATGTACATTCTTGTATTTGTATTTGTGATACTTTTTAATAGGAAAAACGATCATGGACACTACTAGCCTTTTTTTTTAAATTCCTGCATGTATGTAGTTCTTCTTTTGATGCTACTAGCCTTTTTTATCTTATGTTTTCTGTTCTTTGTGACTATGCTGTCTGTTTTTTCTTAGTTTGTAGCTTATTATACTTGTTGATTTTGTTCTATGCCAATGCGTTTTCGATCGTATATAAGAAAAGGTTATGTTATTATGTGTTTGCTTCTATGTTTATGGATTTTATTTTACCTTATGTCATCAACCAATATGGACATATGTCATAAGATTGTAGACCATTTGTTTTCCTTACAGGGGCTTTCTTCTTTACGACGAGATTAAGATTTCCATACATATCTTGCGTACATGTAAGGGTTTTTTTCTTTCTTTCCTTCATTGTTTGTTTTTACGTCTTTGAAGGCTAATTTTTCAATTGTGTTTTGTCTCATTTGGCATTCTTTTAATCCAATTCATCTTAAAGAATATCTTTTACATTTAGTTTTATTTGAGAATTTTTGTACTGTTCTGTACACAAAGTTTTAGAATATGCATACAGTCACATCGATACATCTATGTGAAGCTTTTGTCTTCAAAGTTTGTTTAAAAATTTGTAATGGTTGTTGGTTTAAATCAAAGAATTTACATAAGGTGTCATGTTATTTTAATTGATGGATAATTTAGTTGGATACTTCATTTCAGTCAAACAATTTACATAAGGTGTCATGTTATTCTAATTTAGTTAATCATGTACTTGTATCATGGGACCATCTAAACTTAAACATAAACTAGGCCAATGTGTTTAATACTTTTACTTGTATGATTTATTATTATGATGATCACAAAGTCTATCTAAGGCTAATGCTCTCCAAAGTACACTACTTCAGGAAGCTACGTACGTATTAAAGGTTGATACATATGAGAATACCAAAACTGAGTTGAAATATAATGTTTATTAGACAATGCTAGGCATGAATGCTACAGATGAAGAACATAATCGCTAAGGAGGAGCTGACTGTTTGGTTTAATGAGTTTATTTGGTAACTAAGTGTGCATAACTCAAGACAGTTAGTTATGTTAGCTCAGCAATTGTACTTAATGAATAACTTCTATTGCTTTAGGGCTATAAATAGATGAGATCACCACTTGTAATTGTTGGTTCAGCCCCAAGAAACACACACAAAAAAGATAATTTTACTGCTCAACTCTTTCAGCTTATTTCATTCAAGACTCAGCATACATATATATAAACTACATGCATGAACATGGACTAAATCGTGGGAACAACTGGCTCCTATCTTCTTGCTACTATCTTACGTTTTTTGGTTACCAAATTACACAACTAACCCATGACTTTGTCAACATTAGACTACTTCAAACTAGCTGACCCGTTTGATCCGTGACCTGACTTGACCCAATCAAGATTAACCCCACAGCAATCATGCGGTTATAGAACAAGATTTGATTAATGCAATTAAAGCTTTGAATTTACTTTTTCTATGTTCGTAGGGTTTCGTTCTTAATTCATCATTTAAGTGTGTGAATTCATCTGTGAGATTGAGAGATCGATATTAGAGTAATTTCGCAACTCTAATTCAGACATTATAATTCATGATAATCATGCGATTAATCAATCGTGTCAATGATGCAAAAAAGACAGAAAAAAGCATACCTCAGGCATGTGAGAGTTTAGGCCACACTCAACCTTATGTTTGCCTATATCTGTGTAAATGTACTTGAGCCTGGGAGCTGCTGACCGACTAGATGTGAACTCCATCATTTGCGGGCAATAAGTGATCTTAACATCATCTAATAATGGCCAATGGAAGTCAATGTTAATCCCCAAGAAGAAACTTACAAGGTTCGGTAGACTGTGTAGTCCAATAGATTTTAGATGAGGAAAAACCAAGTCCCTAGACGATGCCTTTGTTTGCCCTTCATATTCTTCCGTCACAATCACTTTCATTGCCTCACAATGTGTTATTGTCAACTTTTCAAGATTCTTGAGGCTTTCAAGTGTGGAAAATGTGAATATGTTTTCCAAACGCTCACATCTATCGATATTCAATATCTTTAAGTTAGGGAGTGTATGCATAGTAATATTTCTTGGTCTTGGAAATGCGGTGATGCTTCCAAGGATACCTTTACTACTAGTACTACTACAACCACTAATATCATTATTGTTAATCTCTCTAGTTTCAAATACTTCCATCATTGATCCGCAAATTGCTATACTCAACACTTGAAGCTTTTGCATCCGTCCTGCTGCAAAATATGGAATCACACTTGACAAAGCATCACATCCAAATATATCAATCTCTGTTGAGTATTGGCATAACGACCAAGAAACATCATCCACTTGAGACAACTACAACAAAGAAAAATCAGCATTCAGTTATTAAATAACCAAGCTAGTTATTTAACAAACTTAATTATCCGCTTAAGAACATGGGTATTTCCCTAGTTAATATTGTTTAGTGGATTTTGATTTCACAACAAACCGTTTGTTTTAATTACTTTCTTGATGTCGCATAGAAAATGATACGTTTAATGCAGTGGTGTACATATAAATATGTGATCCATTAATTTTTATGGAACTAAATATCAATAAAAATTCATTAGTCAATTTATCTATTTTTCCTTATAAATTTAGGAAGCATAAAATTAACAAGATTGATATGTAACTGTTGTAATTACAGTGAAGGAGAACCCGCAATATATAGGAGAAGAAACCAGAAAGTCTAGGAAAACCTTACTTGGGCACGTGGGGTAAACACAACTAAACCCTCATAATAAATTAACCAATTATAGAATTTACAGAAAGAATTATATCAGAAAATTTTATGAAATAATGAGAAAGTAAAGAAAAAGAAAGAACATATACCTTAGACGCAGCGTGACTCACGTTAGTTGTACCTATGGCAACGCCACCACCAATATGCTTGAGATTAGGCATGCAAAAAAGACGAAAAGTATCGAGACAAGGGAACAAGGTGGTGGTTGTGTGGGCAGATGTGTATGTTGTCATTTCTTCATCATCCCTGTCTGAAACAACTTGTTCCATACCATCACAAGATTGTATGTTGACTTTCTTTAGGTTAGAAAGAAATTTCACGATGAGAGGCGAAAACAAGTACTTAATGTTTTTACATCTACTTAATGTTATGGTTGTGATGTTTTGGAATGAGGATTGTGGTTGGTGTTTGTGAAGAAGAAAGAATTCATTCCAACTGTTGCACTTCCACACATGTTTCAACGTTGTCATACGCTCTAACGTTAAATGTTCAAGGTAGGGAAGTAATGGTAACGCTTGTTGTTGAGTTGTTACGAGTTGAAGTCTATTACTTGGAATCTCTATCCAAAACACCACCGATGCCCCTTGAAACTCATTGAACTCAATCTTGCGAAGGTGATGGAAACTCCGTGTGATCTGAGAGTATGGGAATGCAAATATAGACATTTTATCACCCGCTTTTAATATCTCTTCCTTTGACATACTATTAATCTGCATAGAAATATTTTCACATCTCAACAAAAATGCAACTTAACATATATTATTTTGATTAGAATGAAAGATAAGGAACAAGACCCAAATTTCTAAGTATTCTAATGTTTTCTTTATTTGGCATCAATGTTTGACCCACAAATAGATACAGGGGTCATATCTACTTATACGAGCTGTCATACGGGCCGTATAGAAGGTATACGACACTCTAACTACAGGGGCTTCTATACGAATCCAGCTACTAAAGAAAGGTGGAACTAGCAGTAGCAATTTTCTGGTGCTAATCCTCCGGTAAGTTGATTCAACTCAAAAGCTTTGAACTTTTAGGATTTTTGAATAATGAGCGGAATCTAAGATTGGCATCAAATGAGTCATATAATAATAAGTAAGATAATTAAAATAAATAGAAACTAAAAGCCGGCCATACCTCTTGCTCCAGGCTATTCTTAACCACTTCATTATTTCTCCAACCATATTCTCGCGTGCAGGATATATAAATGTCATCAAGTGCTCTCAAATCAATACTCACCGTGGTAGGTGTGACTAAATTTCTAAAGCTCTCACAATAGCTGATTATTATGGACTCAACACTTTGAAAGCCAAGAACATGGAGGCCAGAGTAGTTATTTTCAGCATCTTTTATCCTCCAAACCTCTCTAAAGCTCTCACACCTCCACACTCCAATGCTTCTCAATTTGTTGGTGAGTTGCTCAGTTTTACCCAAGTCTATGTTGAATAACACTTCAATGGAACAACAAGATTCAACGCTAAGCTCTTCTAGGTGACAAAGTAATCCCATTGGATTGCTTGGAAAAAGATTCACAAGACTATTACAATCTTTCACTTCAATCTCTTCCAACATGGAAATATTATTAACTTTCTGCTCACTACTAGTATATTCACACGGCCATATCTCCTTCAAGTTATTCATCCTCTGAATTATCAGGTTCCCCAAATTTGGGATCACAACCTGCATAAATATCAAGCCTGGTTATATAATGGACTTTTATTTTAAGAAAAAGTATTTTGCACTGTAATGATATATAGTACATTTACTTCTACTACTTAGTCAACCTATAAGACATATTTACCTTCTTGCTGAAGAATGGTCGCTTTACAGAAATATTAATATCATCCTCAGGAAAGATGCTAGTAAATTTCGGAAGTTGATCAAGATCTAAAAATATCAGTTGCGGTAATTCCATTACATTAACTGGGTCGCACAAACTTACAAGCTTCGGTAGGTTATGCAAAGTCAGAATATATAACTTGTTAAAGCTAATCACCCCAGTTTTGCTACTCTCACCATTTACAAGTAGTTTCAAATCGCGGCATGACCGAATTTCAAGTTTCTCGAGTTTTGTCAAACCTTTTGCCACATCAATTGTGAAGAGGTATGTCAAGCATGCACAGTCAGAAATATTAAGTTCTTTTAAATTGCAAAAGGAATGTTGGGGATGAGTTAAAACATCTTCAAGATGATACATATCATTCACTTTCAAATAAAGTATCTCCGTTTTTGTAAACAACTCATTAATTTTGCATTCAAGAAGCACACTACGGCTAGTCACAAGCTTTAATGTATTTTTGAATGAGTATACATCACTGTTTTCCGACCCAAACATGTTCTTTTCTAATAAACAACCCATAGATATCCTAAACCTTTCAAGTTTCTCAAAGGACACATATTTCAGTTGCACGTTATTCTCAAGGAACTCAACCTCTAATGCAAAAAGTTTCCTTGAAAGCGTATTCAGTTCATCACAATTACCATCGGTGAACCTAATAGCGCTCCTTCCAGAAACTCCCATGTAAAGCTCTTCCAGATTTTCCATGTTTCTAAAGACACCATCATCAATACAAAGGTCAACACATCCGGTCAAATCAAGTAACTTTAGTCGTTTCAACTTTCCCATTTTAGATGGTAGCTTGTGGATTCGACAATGGGCGAGGCTGAGTATTTCCAAGTTAACAAGATCTCCAAGAAAAGATGTGTCATCATCTCCCAGCGAGTATGAATTCACAAATAGGGCTCTAAGGTTAGTCGAGTATTGCGGAAGCAAGGGTTGATGCATATTCTCATAGGCCAGAACTTCAAGGTTCTCCATTCCTACATAAAATTCTTTTGGAAACTTGAGGATCTTATCCCCATCGATTAGCTTCAAAAGTGAAAGATTTGGGAAATTAAAATGTGCAGGCAACTCAAACATGTTTCTGCACTTTAATAGAATTCTTTCATAAGACTCAACTTCTTTAAGCTGCTCTAAAACATCATTATCATGGTTCACTATTGAAGCTTGCTTGACTTTCGAAACATTGCTTAAAACAAAATCACGAATGAGATCATGCATTTTGACACATCCTTTGTGATCACTTATAATCAACAAATTTGAACGTATGAGCTTGTTAACACAAGCGTTTACCCGAATTCTTGCTTTTGCTATAGTACGTGCATTCTGAAAAAAATTCAATCCCCATCCATACCTTAGTAAGTCCTCTTTACCAATATTAGAGTCGTCCGGGAACAAGCCGCAAAGAATAAAAATTGCTCTTAGATCATCCTCTTTAATATTCCGGTAGCTTATCTCAAAAATTGTTCTGATGTTATAGTCATCATAAGTTTTGTTCTGTAAACGCAAAAGTACATCTTTCCATTCATCCTTTTCGTTGTTATCTCTTAGAGTTGAGGCAATAGTCTTTATGGCAATAGGCAAACCACTACATCTCTTTATGATGGCTTCTCCAATCTGGTGTAGGTCAGGTTCAATATCACTTTCTGAAACTAGTCCTGTTGTTTCCCAGAATAACCTTTTCGCTTCAAGATCATTCAAGACAACAATTCTAAATATTGAACTAGCTTCAACGCCCATCTGAGTGCAAACAGCTTCCTCTCTTGATGTTAACAACACCTTGAACCCATTCGGCAAAGGACTTGTTAGTCCAATATCTTTGAGGTTGAACTCCTCCCAAACATCATCCAGTATTACCAATATCTTCTTTTTACCCTCTTCCGACATTCCTTCAAATCTTTTTTGAAGACGCTCAGCCCTTGTATCTTTAGTAGTTTCAGTTAGAGCTTCACCAATGTACTCCGCAACAGTTTGTTGAACAAATATGGGGTTTGGATTTTGCCCAACATCCACCTTCACAATCCAATCAAACATTCTCCTATCCTTGGCAACCTTCTTTAGTTGTTCCATCATTGTGGTCTTACCAACACCAGCCATTCCACATAGAGCCATCATTTGGGTCTTATTATTGTGTGATTCAAGGGATTTTAACGCATCATTGAATATCAGATCTCTAGACTCGATTATGTTTTTGTTTTGATTATGGTTATCATCATCAACAACAGATACCTTTGGGGAAGTAACCATGGCAAGAGGTATTCTTTCATGGTTCCACACCATTGCGGCTTTTTCCTTCATGAGACGATCTATAGCCTCGAGAATATCAGATGACTGTTTGCCTCTTTTGTATCTCATCTTTACATTAAAGCATCCAACTCCATCAGTTGGAATTCTCTCCGCCCTTACTTTGATTGTTTCAACTTCTGCCAACCAACCCGGGACACGATGAGGTACCACTTGACAGTTTACTATATTTGACACTTGTTGTAGATGCATATCATGTGATAAACCATCCAATTCTGTCACTTTCACTTGCATGTCTTTAACATAGTTTGAGGAGGAAACAAAGAACCCCAAGTGCCTCTTTATGGGAACAAGCAATGATTCAACAATGGGTGTGATAACTGGAGTTACAAAGTCCATTCTCCAAATTTGTACCTGTATATGCAGTTTTAAATTAACAATGTTCACTAAAGCAACTGAATGTCATTACTATATAGGTGATTAGTGTGATAAATGGATATCGCTGTAACTAAAATACTGGATATTTGATTTTGTTATTGTCAACATCTCGAGAAATACTTAAATCTTTTTCAAAGCAAGATCTATAATCCTCTGCTTTTGTAATGGTTAACCTCAAAAACTTGATATTCATATTCCAAACCTTTAATATAAACCAAAAGAGTTGTTGACGCATATATGTTGAAAAAAACAGGACTTTAATCATCATACACATAATACATGCAAGTAAAGTTACAAGTAAAAACAGGATAGATCTGTGATTTTTAAAACTTTAGGTAAAAATGCAAGCTTTTGAAAATAAAAGACTAATTTTACAATTTGCTAGCCAACTCCAAAAAACATATATAGGAAATATTAAATCATCTTGAAATCAAACTAAATATCATAAATATACCCACAAAACATGAACACCCAAAATCTTGATATTATCTATTAACCTGGAGTCAACCATTGATCTACCCAACAGTTTGAACCTAATTTAAAGATTAATAAGATCTACCCATGTATATTTACCTGCAAATCCAATAAAGATCAATACATTACCTTCAAATAAAAACACCACCAAAGCAGCAATGACTATGACTGAGAGCCAATAATTCAGAATAACTTTCTTTTAATGAGAGTGGGTGGACAAAGTTAAGTGGAGCAAATTTAAAACAAACTAAAGTAATTAAAATATAAAAAGATTTTGGGAACAATAAATAAATGGAGACGTTAGAGATATATTCGAAATGTTATGTTGACGCCATCTTTAGGGGGCAGGGCATCTAAATAACGATTAGATGTCTAAATAATAATGCAAGAGTAAATAAATAATTGTAAATTAAGAAACATAATATAACTTATTTAATATAGTAATGTAATTTTTCTTTTTTAGAACGGAGAAGTCTTTAGTGTGACTTGAAGTCTAAGACCTCTACACTTAGATCTTCAAAAGGCCTCACAATGGGTTTTCTATTTTTATGTGAATGTGTGTTCAATATCAGGAGAATGACTGTGAGTGGTTGTTAGTGAAATTTTATAGGGGTTGTATCATGTTTTCTTGTATTTGAGGAAACATGATTTAACTCCCATAATTTTTTTAATATTTTTAAAAGTAATTATAAATGAATAAGAGAGAAAATATAATGATATAAATATAAAAAAATATCATTTAAATGAAAGAGAGTAAAAAAATAGTATTTTAGTGTAAATATGAGAATGACGATGAAAAAACTAGTGTGAATGCTCTAAGCTTTATTAATTTAAAAAATATTAAAATAGTTTTGTTCTATAAAGAAGAGGAATATATAAAGTTTTGACCTACAACCACTAGCATAGTCTAGTGTGACAAAGGTGTATGTTGCTCATATATGAGATGATCGATTCAAATCTCATTTGTGGCGTGCAGAATATCTTTGCTTTGGAGTAGACTAGGAGTAGTTTAGGGTCATTAAAAAACAAAATATTATGACAAGGTCAACGGCCGGTGGGATTTTCATCGGAAATGGTGGCCAGTTGTTTATGTTATGATCTTCTGATGATACCATTGATTCCTAATGTCCGTGCTTTCACAAGTGTTAACGGACTGTATCTTGTCTCCTCTTCATTGTCTCTCAAGTCGGCTATTGATGAATTATTTGCTACATACAATTTAAGCATGACTAGAGTTAGATGTCGAGTATATGATGGTGCAAATCGACTTATTTTGTACATTGTTTTGCCCACCAACTTTAATTAGTTGTTGTCGCCCTTGCAAACAACCATGTGAAGATTTATAAATTTTTTTGATGAATTGTCAACTTTGACAAATATGGTTTGTGAATCTTGCAAACTTATAGATATGATTCAAGAGAGTCAAAGAGAAAGGGTGAAAGAGCAAATTGGTTGTTTAGAAGTTAAAAGTGGAAGTGGTAAAAATCAAGAAATCTTACTTGCAAGAGCCGTAGACACGTTGTAGTTCTGACCATAAGACACTTGTTCGTTTGCTCGAATTATATGCAAGCATTATTGACGTGCTTGCACAAAATGAAAATTTGGGAGTTGATAATGCTAGCAAAAAACAAGCATGCGAAATTCAAATATATATGAAAACTTTTGATTTTGTGTATTATTTATACCTGATGAAACACATCTTGGGGGTTACTAATATATTGTGTGTAGCTCTTTAAAAAAAGGATCAGTATATATTAAATGCAATCGGAATGATTAAAGCGACAAAAGAATTATAAACATATAGATTGATGGTTTTAATGCGCTTTTAAAAGATGTCACATCATTTTGTCAAAAACATGACATTGAGGTGGTAAATATGGAAGAAGATTAAATTTGACCCGAAATATTGAAGAAGAAAGACTAACATCACCAATTGACATTGTTACGATTTGATAACTTTAACACGATTTTAGATATGCAAATCCAAGAGCTTAGTAACCGTTTCAACAAGGTGACCACTGAATTGCTTACTTGTATGAGTTCTTTGAATCCGTCTAACAATTTTTGATTATGATACTAAGGTTGGCGTAAATGTATCCATATGATTTTGATTATGAAAAAAAAGATAAACTTAAATATAAACCCACGATATACATTAGAAGTATCAAAGAGATACAATGTTTGCTAACATTAATGATATATCTGCTCTTGTAAAAAAATAGAGACGAGGCATATTGATTATCATTTGGTTTATCGTTTGTTGAAGTTATCACTTGTCCTACCCGTTGCAATGGCAAGTGTTGATAGATGTTTTTCTTCAACGAAGCATGTGAAGACGAATATGTGCAATCGTACGGGTGATGAATGTATGAACGACTCGTGTATTTGTTACATTGAAAAGTAGCTTTTTCCAAAGGTGTCGATTGAAGATGTAATAGAACAGTTTTAAAAAATGAAAACGTATAGAGAACAACTATAAAATGTTTAATTTGATTTCTTTTGATATTATATTTTTGTTAACATTTTCAATGCAATTTTATTACATTCCGACCCGACCCGACAACCCAAAAATCCTAGTTCCGCCACTGTGTGTATCACTATATTAGACCTTTTTCGATCTAGCTAAATACCTTAATACTTACTCCTCTCTTAGGTTATATACTTAAAACTCACCCCACTCTACACTGTCGTATATATCGAACATACTTCTTAGAGTCTGGGTGCTGCCTATATGAAGTTTTTTTATAGCTAGCAGGATTCGAATTCAAGAGTCATTAGAATTATGTACTACACATTCTATGATATTTTTTCTCATATCCACATGTTAGATATTGCTTTGATTTTATATAACCTTAAAGATCAGTTTTTTTAACTACGTAACAAGATGACATAATCTCTTATAAGTTTTGTTAATTAATATATGGTTATTTTAAGGATGGGAAAATGTCTCTCATCCTTCAATAAAGATGTGATAGAGAGTATGATTCTAATGATAACAATTACAAGATTTATCTATAGTTCTTGTAGATTATTGGTCCAACTTTGTTCTATTAGGCTGTTATGTGGTAGCAAATTGTTTTTTTCTTTTCTTAATTTCAGTTTGTATATATACATAGTGGATGAAAAGTAAAAGTAAAATAGATTCTAGTCTCATGGTAAAACATATGACTTGTAACAGTACGGGTTTTGATTGGCTGTAAGCTTGTAACCCGCTTTTCGATAGAAAATGCCATCCAATATATTCTGTTTGCGAAATTTTATTATTTAATTATTTAATTATTTAATAGAAAGTACATCCCACCTTCACTTAGAATGTGAAAATTCTTTATAATTTATTTATTTTGACTTTTTAATATTTACCTTAATATTAATTTCTACAAGGATGAATATTTATTTTTATTTTATTGTTTTTAAAGCTTAATGTACAAGTTGCTAATGCACATGCATTTCTGCTTTATATATGGGATTATTCTTCCATTTTACTCTTTCAGTGGCCGCCCACTGCCCCAACCCCCGTTTTCCTTCAGACTACTTCCATTCGCAACCCAACCCAACCTAACTATTTATTAAAACATTAATTTCTCTCTCTTCCATTTACCCAACCCAACAAAACTTATTTTTTCACTCTCATTAACAACCAAACCAAACCAACATATTTATTATAATAAAAATATTCTAAACCAATTAGAATTAAACATGTGGCATAATAAATTAAAAACAATATGAAAAGGAAGGGTGATAACCCAAAAGCAACGACTGAACAATAGTCGGTCCACCAACCTAGTTGCAGCCCATTTGTGGGTTTTTTTATTTTTCTTGAATTTTTTTAATGCTGACTGAACAACCAAAACACTCCCAATGGGAGTAGCCTCATTTCCGGCAGTCGTCG
The DNA here is from genome assembly GCA_025215565.1 of Flaveria ramosissima. Lineage (NCBI taxonomy): Eukaryota > Viridiplantae > Streptophyta > Magnoliopsida > Asterales > Asteraceae > Flaveria > Flaveria ramosissima. The sequence goes on along the minus strand of CM046033.1, from coordinate 49,016,669 downwards.
TTTAAATCTAGCACTATTGTCGGTGCTCGGCAGTCGCTATTATCTGTACAATTGATTGTTTTGCTGTGCATGCTTCATAGGGAGAGAATAGGTTGCTAACGGTGGTTGGCAGTCGCTTCCGTCACTGGATTTGGGGTGAGCGGAGGCCTTTGTTGGCCACTTTCAGTTTATTTTCGGTGGTGCTTTACCTACTTGAGGGAGGCGGTTCTCAACATTGTCGTGGTCTGCCCTTCGATTCGAGCTGATTTTGAGTCCGCTTCCTCTTTTGGCATGAGGTGGAGCCGTCGCAGTTGAAGGCACCGACAATGGTGGTGGTTGGTAGTTCTAATCGCCATTGTTGCCTCTCCACTTCTTTTTTTCTTTTATACCATTTTAGGGTTTTCAGGTCTTCTTTGTTTATGGTCTTTGGCCTATTGAGGTCGATGATGGGATCTGTTATGGTTGTTTCTTCATTTCAATGATGCATCTTGGTAGACATGTTTTCATCCTGCTTCCTTATCTACGCTCAAGAATTGAAGAAGGTAACAACGGGTCATGGTAATTAGTTTCTAGGGGGATTCCCTTTTCCTTTTAAATCAATTAAATCAGTAAGTTTTAATTGGTGTATTCTTGTGTGTTTTGCTTTTGATTTAGGGTAATCTTTATTTTGAATTGTTTTTGGTCTTCTACGTTAACACAGATCTTGAAAAGATGTATGCCCATGAAAAGATGTATGCTCATGTATTTATTATTTTTTATGTACAAGGTCACATAATAATATGAAATGATCTTGTTGAATGACTATACAAATGCTTTTAGTTGACATTGGGTTCAAATTGTTGTTAATGTTACATTGTGGGATTGTTTAAGAATTTAAGCATTGGCTACATGTGATTCGCAAGAAACTATGCACAAAGAATGTTAAGACTGATTTACAATGAATAGACTAAGAACATGGTAAATCAAGAAGGAATAGTTTTAGAGACCTGGAGAGTAGTCAACATAAGAATCTGTTGTACAACAACAAAAGTTATGGTATATTAGAAATGGACTGTACTTTACAAGAATCTGTTATGCAGGATCGAGTTTGGTCACTCAACACAATTGTACAATGAGAAATATATATACTACTATCAACAGCCAGTTATACTTTGATACCAGCTGGAACTTACGACTAAACAAATACTACATTGCTAGAAGTAAGGTATCTAAGATAAAATATTATCTAAGATTTGGTAGTCATGACATGTACATGACTTACCTTTTGTCACCAACTAAAGTTGGTAACTGTACTAACTCATAAGGGATGAACTGTGGAATAAAGTATGATCAACTATATGGGCGTGGGAAAGCACCATGCAGTACCTCAGAAATTGCAGTGGTTTGTCAGAGGGACCATACTTATGTCCACTGGTTCATAGTAGGTTCTTCCGAAAGTTAACTAGCTTCAGAAGAACAAGTTCTTCCGAAGCCACTTATACTTCGGAAGAGTCTACTTCTTCTGAGACTTGTGTTGATATTCAAGTCTTTATGTTTCGGAAGTCATTGTCTTGAAATCTTCTAAGTGTTGAACTTCAGAAGAAGAAAGACTTTGTCTTCGGAAGTTAAAGTTTCTCTTTGGAAGCTTTTTCAGCCTTGATCTTTGGAAGTTCAGCTTTTGCCTTCGGAAGTTGTTTCACAGTTGTAACAAAATTGTTTCTAAGTGTTTGTTTTGGTTGCACCAGCCTTACTTGATCCAACATGTTATGATATTGATGATCATTGAAGCATGGTAAAATGATAAGACAAAGTAATCTTACGGTGAGCTTATGTTCTACTTAAAAAATGGTTAAGCCTAATATTATTCTTAAATTAAATATGCCACAACTACCATTATATACCATGACTGCTACTCTTGCTTGTACTGAATTCTCTATGTGAAATTTATTTTTATCTTTATATTAATTGCTTTAGGAATGAACAGTTATTTTTTATGTATGATGTCGGTGATGATGAACTTCATCAGAGACGTTAGGATGTTGCTGTAGGTTTGTTGCTTCTTTGGTTATGATGATATTCAAAAGTTGGTAGCCATTTCTGACTTGCAACCACAACCGTGCTTCCATTCTGAGCCGTGATCTAACTATGTTCTTTGTTGTTGTCCTGTGGTGCAAGTCCTGTTCAGGTTTAGGGTAGCATGTTGGTGTTGTGATGGAAGGTCCGATGTCGATGATGATGAAGTTTGTCCGAGACTCATCATGGTCGGTGTGTTTTGGTTGCTCGGGCTTGGCAGCCATTTCTAGCATGCAGCTGCAACCTTATCAATGGTTGGCTGTACACAGTCATATAGGATCATTGTCTTCCAAGATTTGTGTTCCGATAAATAGTTTACGCGTATGATAATGACAATGTGATTTTCAATATACATTATTTCGTTTTAGCCTCGGGTCCCCACGCGCAACGCGTGTGAGGGGAAAACACTAGTTACAATCAATTCTAACATACCATGAGTGAATGTTTCTTGCGTGTCATTGTTTCGAGTTTTAGTCCTGACGTGTGGTAGTCTCTTGTTTTTTATTCCCAAATTTTTAGTTTATACAATGAGTTTACAAACAGAGTAAATAGCAAACGATTTGTTTGACATTATCGTAAATCACGGACCGTCCACAAAGCCCACCCGAGTTCAAATCGTACTAGCCTCCTATTTCCTTTTTATTTTATTTGCCAATTTTTTTCTTTATATAATGTGTTTACAACCCGAGTATAAAGTGCGCCCTCCACAGAGCCCACCCTGGTTCGAACGCACTCCTAGCCGATCTGATTAGTTTTTTTTCTTTTGTTTAGTTTTCACTTACACGTTGTTAATTTAGTTTTTTTAGTTTCTTTTGATTTGACGTTATTTTAACCAATCCGTCCATGTTTCCATTTAAATGTTGTTAAATATCTTTTCTCCTTAGCTGTGTAGTGCTGGTGTAACCCACACTTTTCTAAACATTATCCCTTTTTGTCATCATCATATTGATATGAGGTTTGTGTCTCTTACTACTTGTTAAAGTGGTGTATATATCTTGTGTTGGATCAAGTAAGGTACTTGTTAAAGTGGTGTATATATCTTGTGTTGGATCAAGTAAGGCTGGTGCAACCAAAACTAACACTTAGACTATTTTGGTGCAACTGATGAAGAACTTCCGAAGGCAAATGAAGAACTTTTGAAGGCAAATGTTGAGCTTCCGAAGCTTAAGCCTAAAGGAGCTTCCGAAGAGAAACTCCAACTTCTGAAGACAAAGTCTTCCTTCTTCTGAAGTTCAACACTTAGAAGAAATCAAGACAATGACTTTCGAAGTATGAAGACCTGGAGAATGTCTCAAGCCTCGGAAGAAGTAGCCTCTTCCGAAATATAAGTGGCTTCGGAAGAACTTGTTCTTTTTTCGAAGCCAGTTAACCTTCGGAAGAACCTACTATGAACCAGTGGACATAAGTATGGTCCTTCTAACACTCCGCTGCAAATCTCTGAGATACTACATGGTGCTTTCCCACGCCCATGTAGTTGACCATACTTTATTCCACTGTTCATTCCTTATCAGTTTAGTACAGTTACCAACTTTAATTGGTGAGAAAAGGTAAGTCATGGACATGTCATGACTACCATATCTTAGATAATATTTTATCTAAGATACCTTATCTTTAGCAATGTAGTATTTGCTTTAGTTATAGGTTTCCAGCTGGTATCAAAATATATCCGGCTGTAGGTGATAGTATATATAGTTTCTCATTGTAACTCATGTAATATGCTTGTAAGAGTCTTGTAATACTTTGAGTTGAGAAGTAATATGTACAAGTACCTTGAAAATTATCTTTCTGTGCTCTAAGTTAGTATATTATTGTCAACTCTTAGAAGGGATTCTTCATCATCAAACCGAGTGTGATTCAGTGAGTTTGAGTGAACTATACTTGTGTTAAGTGAAAAAAAACCAATCCTACAATTGGTATTAGAGCTTCCATGCTCTTGATTATGAGATCTTACCATCCAAATCAACCTTTCTTCACTCATTCTTTCACCACACTCAAAATGGCCCTCAACCAAAAATCTGAAGTTGAGATGGAGACGATGACCAAAGCACCTATCATCACCCTTGAAAACTTCAGGTCATGGAACAGACGTATTGAAGGCTTCATCAGATATCAAGATGGAAAAATGTGGCAATCTATCACCAATGGACCTTACAAACCAGAGGTTGCAACATTAGTGGAAATGGTGCTATGATAGAGAAGGCGGTAGAAGATTACTCTAATGAAGACTGCAAAAAGCTGGACATTGATAGCAACGCTATGACTGTTCTGATGACTGCTATACCCAACTCCATTATGGTGGGTTTTGAGCATTGCAAGTCAGTCAAAGAACTGTTTGATGCCTTGTCCTAGATGTACTCCAACTCAAATGACTCCAACAAAAATTCGCTAAAGCAACAATTAGAAAACTTCACTTATATTGCTGGAGAGACCCTTAGCCAGCAATACTTCAGGTATATGGATCTTATTTCCTCTCTTTAGTCTATGATAATTGCCCTTGAATTGAGAGATCTCTCAAGAAAATTCATGAGTGCACTCCCAAATGAGTGGACGTTCTACTGTGTCTCTATCAAGAGGATAGAAAACCTGAACTCCCTCACCATGACTGAAGTATATGGCATCCTTGATGGATACCGTCTAGAGATGGAGACAAGAGAGGCCACCAGATCAGCAGACCCTCAAGCCTTCCTGCTAGCAATGCTTTAATGGTTGTTGAAGGCTCAGGACCCCCCAACCTCAGTAGTAACTGACTTACTTCCAACATCCATCCTGCTCTTCTGGGCCATACATTACATTCCCTGAGACTCCAAGGTCTCAACAGGCTCAACCAAGTTCCTTCCAGGATAGTTGTGCCTTTGTCTCAGGAAATATGCATTCTAGTGACTTTCAGTTTTGCTATGATGATCTAGAATGTTTCAGCATAAATGATGTCGAGTATGTGGACATTGTCTAATAGATGGCTCTGTTAACTTACAGAGCAAAGAATTTCCTCAAGAAAACTGGGAGGCAGTTTCCCCAAAACTCAACTAACAACAAGTTTGGGTTTGACAAGACAAATGCCAAATGTTACAACTATAACCAACTTGGTCACTTTGTCAGGGAATGCAAGGCTCCCAAATCAAATCTGGGAACCTCTCAAGCCTACACACATCCCTCTACACCTAAAGCCACCGGGAAGTCAACTGAAACAGCTGCTGTAGCTCAAGAAGTTGACTGGAGCTTTATGGTACATGATGTGACTCCTGCTCAAGCATTAATGGCTGGAACTGATGACAACAAGGTATATGAACACCTATGTACTCCAGCTTGCATTGCTACAGTTAAATTATATCAGGACTACAATATGGAAATTAAATTTGATATTGAGTCTTTAAATATCCTAAAATTTGATTTTAAAAGGGCTGAATCTGACTATCAAAGGAAAATTGAAGAGTTAAAGAAAACTGTGTCTTTGTTATAACATGAACATACTAACTACAAGACTCAAATCAAAGATTTAATCTCCAAAGACTGAGGCTCAAGCCCAGCTTGTCACAGCTGAGGTTCAAACAAAGAAGCATGCTATCTCTGAGCAAAACTTCCAAGACATTCTTGCATCATCCTCTCACTTAAAACTTTGTTATAAAAACAAAGGAGGATCGGGAACCAATGAAATTGCTCCACCACACTCTTATGAGTCTATTACACAACCAAGATATGGGACTGAAGAGCAAGAGGTTCCATCTGCTGACCCACCTTCCCATGAGTTAAAGAGTGATGCAACTATGGAGACCATCACAGGGAAGAACCAGGTAAATCAAACCTCCTTCACCAGTGATGATCAACCCCTAACCACCAAAGACAAAAGAAGCAGGGCTAAGGCAGCCAGAAAAACTGCCAAGAAAGTGGTTGAATCCAAGTTGAAGATAGACCCAAAACAAAAAGGTGTATTCATTTCAGCTGGATTCCAGGTGGTGGGAAACTCTGATCCAGGAAAGGTGTGTAGTACCAGCACATCTGTCCTGCAAAAGGATTAGAAGTTAAAGGGAAAGACTGTTGATGAAGGCAAGAAAACCAAGAAACAATAGTCCTTAAATTCCCAGAAGATTAACATTGCATGCATAATGTATGGTCTGTAGAACCACATGGCTAAAGATTGTTACTACAATCCTGCAAGCACACATTATGCAAATAATGTTAAGAAAGAAGGAGTCAAGAAGGGTTTCACATTTGGACCTTATCACATGGTTCAAGTGATGAAGAAGGGAAAGCTTGTTTCCGAAGCAAAGTTTCTTTCGGAAGAAACTCATTCTTCCGAAGGGAAAATAGCTTCAGAAGATAAAGCTAAGAAAACTCAAAAGAGCAAGAGAGTTCCCTTGAAACCTTCTGAGAAGAAGACTGCTTCGGAAGAAAATATGGTGAAGGCTTCTTCCGAAAAGAAAGAAGCTTCAAAAGAATACCATGCTGCTCAAGCTTCAACAAGCTCATCTACACTGATCAGCCAAGGGATGGGATGGAAGATCAGACAAGATGTTGTAGCCCAACATTCTTCCTCAAAGACATCCATTGAACCCTCATACATAAATTTTGGTTCAATTGTGTCATCATCATTGGAAGAACCCAAGACCAATAAGGCTTGGGTTTCCAATAAAAACTAACTTTTTCACCTCATGTGCAGGGACATCCATATGACAAGAATAAGAATATGTGGATTGTGGACAGTGGATGCTCCAGGCACATGACTGGGAACAGACTCTTCTTCAACAATTTCAACATTTTGATGGAGGTCCTGCGCAGTTTGGAGGTGAGGCCGGAGGATACATTTCTGGCAGAGGGAGTATATCCAATGGTAATTTAAAAGTTGACAAAGTAAATTTTGTTAAATAGCTTGAACACATTCTGTTAAGTGTTTCTCAGTTTTGTGATCAAAAGCACCAAATACTTTTCACAGAACATGAGTGCATTATCCTCAAAACCGGGATGACAATTCCTCAGGAATTGATGCTTCTTAGATCTCCCAGGAAAAGGGATATGTACAAGCTGGATATGAACAATGCTTCCCTATTGGGTGAAGTGTCATGCTTTCTTTCCAAAGCTGATGGTGATAAGTCAACACTATGGCATAAACGAATGTGTCATGTCAATTTTAAAACCAGGAATAAATTGGTTAAAAATAACTTGGTACATGGTTTGCCTAAAAAGGAATTTTTCTGCAAAGATAACTGTGTTGCATGTCTGAAAGAAAAGCAACATAGAGCATCTCATAAATCCAAAGTAGTTAACTCTATCACCACTCCATTACACTTATTGCATATGGATCTATTTGGTCCCACTAGTATAATGAGCATTGGAAGGAAATCATATTACCTTGTGATAGTTGATGATTTTACAAGATTTACATGGGTATTCTTTTTAAGAACTAAAGATGAAACAACTGAAACTTTAAAATATTTTATTCTTAAAATAAAAAATCAAATTGATCACAAGGTTAAGATAATTAGAAGTGATCAAGGGACTGAGTTTAAGAATCAAGTTCTTGACTCATTTTGTAACTCAAAAGGGATAGCCAGACAATATAATGCTCATAGAACTCCTCAACAAAATGGTGTTGCTGAGAGGAGAAACATGACACTTATTGAGGCTGCTCGAACTATGTTAGCTGATTCAAAGCTGCCTTTAACATTCTGGGTAGAGGCAGTCAACACTGCATGCTATGTGCCGAACAAATTCTTGTAGTTAAGCAACATGGAAAAACCCCTTATGAGCTACGGAACAAGAGGCCACTGTTCATTGGCTTTCTAAGGTCCTTTGGCAGCAGGTGTACCATACTAATGTTGATGCATGTATGTCCCTAGATCATGATTTGTAATGTAATAGATCTTGTCTGTCTGATTATGATGTAATCTGTCTTGATTAATGAAATGACATGGATTGTTTGTTATTTGTAATGGTTAATATTTCATTAATGAGTCGTGATTGAATTGATTGGGTTTATGATTGTTTGAATGGTTACACATAATGTTATATTAATTAAAACATTCAAACTTAACTTAATGAAGTTCTCATGCGAATGGCCCATGCGAATGGACCACACGCATGAATAACTTCATACGATTGACTCAATCGCACGACTAAACCAGGAGACTGGATCAGTCGTATGATTGACACATAAGATTGGCTCAGTCGCACGACTGAACACTCAGTCGTGCGGATGAATCAACCGCATGGTTCAATCACACGACTGAACCATACTTATGGCCCAGTCGCACGATTGAACAATACTAACCTATAAATAGACCCAATTCGTGGAAAAACGAAAGCATTCATACCATTACGATTCCAGACGTACCCTAGCCGTCCAGAGACCTCCCAAATTGTTCTCCAAGTTCACAGAACACATTAGATCGATTCCCAATCGACTTCTAACGTTAGATTCAATTCTTGATTGATTCTTCTTGTGTTCTCACTGATTGGATCGCCAATCAAATAGGATTCCGCACTATTTGAGTTGGTTTAACACGCTAATCACTAGGTATTTCGTTCAAATACCAGGTCCTAACAATGGTATCAGAGCTTTGGCTCTTGATTACGTGTTGATTCAATCAAGATTGCATAAAAGTTTGTGTTTTGCACTAAAAAACGCAATCTTTGGTGTCAAAAGTGATCTTGGACGTTCCCTGCTCATCGAAGTTGGGTTTCTACGGACTTAGGCGATTAGGACTTGTGAAATTTCGAATTTTTACGGCTGAAACCCGTCAAACCTAGAAAATTTCGCAAAACAGCAGCTTCAGTCGCACGAGTGACCCATTCGCACGACTGGACTCCATTCGCATTGCTCATTCGCACGATTGGACCTAGTCGCACCTTCATTCGGCCGACTGAACCGTTCGTTCGCATAACTCATACGCACCAGATTCATTCGCACGACTGAACCAATCGCCCAGTTCAGCCGCACGATTGAACCAGTCGCAGAGTTCATACGCACGACTAGACCATTCGCATCCTTCAGTCGCATCAGTGAAAGTTTGTTTGATTAGACTTAAAGTTATTCGCCATGGAAGATCAGATGTCAGCCTTTACTGCTGGGAAGGACTCGAGGATACAGAACCTGCTGCTGCTTGAGAGTGAGGTGGGTAATCACAATAAGCCACCAAAGCTCTTGACTTTAGATGAGTTTCCCCACTGGAAACAACGTTTTGAGATCTACCTCAATGGAGTAGATCCTAATCTGTGGGAAGCCATTGAGATTGGGTATAGTACGCCGGTGGGAGCTGATGGAGTTAAGCTAACGTTAGGTGGGATGACGGACGGACAGAAAGTCAAGTACAATGCAGAGAAAAGGGTTTATGCATTGATCACTCAGTCTATCCCCAAAGACATATTCCACCAGTATTCAGAGAATAAGCAGTCCAAGAAACTGTGGGATGAGCTAGAGAAGAGGTATGATGGGAATGCTTCATTGAAGGCAATCAAGGCAAAGGAGTTAAAGAAGGAATTCGATAACTTCTCATCGATTGGTAACGAGAGTTTAGACGATGTCATAGATAGATTCTACCACTTGATGAGCGAACTGCATACACATGGAGTGGAAACGACCATGGAAGAGAAAGTGAGTAACTTTGCAGACGGATTGCCTGATAAGTGGGCTTCATTCGTGTCTAACCTGAGACAGAATGGAATGCTTGTAAAGCTGGATATTAATGACTTCATTCTTAAGTTGCGAGAAGAAGCACTAAGGATGAAGTACAGAGCGCAAAGTCTTCGTACACACAAAATCCAGCTTTATACAACGCCACGCCTCAAGCTAAGACATCTGGAGCGCCTCTCCAGACTGTTTTTGTGTCTAGCTCGTCAGGTCCTTCACATGCTTCTCCTTCTGGATCAGACACGTCAGGGTCGTCTTGTACCCACTATATTGGATCAGAAGCAAGTGCTACCAAACTGAAGACCGAGAACCTCGGTAATGTGACTGTGGAAGTAGCTCGAGAGCATATGGATCTTCTAGCTGCAGTGGTTCATTCATATGATGGACTTGTTGCCGGGAAGATTGGAAACTGCCATCTGGCAGCTGAGGACTACGAGCAGGTGGACGAAATGGAGCTTGAGAGGATGGATATATGTGGGCTTTAGCTAGTGCTGTTCGGAGGGCGAAGAAGTTTGTTAAAAAGACTGGACAGAACTTGGTAGCTACTAAGGATACCACATTTGGCTTTGACAAGAGCAAAGTGACCTGCTTCAACTGTGGAGAGAAGGGGCATTCAAAAGAGAGTGTGTCAAGCCAAAGAAGACGGGTAATGGGAACCGTTCTCGTCCTTTACTCGCCAAGACAAGCAAGCTTCCAGTTCTACTTCATCAAACAAGGATCCAAAAGCCTTGACTGCTCATGATGATGAAGGACAGGATTGGAGTTTTAGGTTTGTCTCACCAGGAGAATCAAACATTGCCAGTGTAGAGGATATTGATGATGATTCTGCGAGTGAAGGTGATCTAGCAGTTGAGATAGCGATGTCACATAGTGAAGAAGCAACTGCAGCCGAGGTCAGTTACAAGCCAAAGGAGGAGACTTCCACGTCAGAGACAGAAAAGACAGAATCACCAGAACCAGAGACATCTGATGCTGCGTTGATGGCTAGCTCTTCTGAACCAACTCAGGTAAGTACTACTGACCAAATGTTTAATAATCATGCTTGTTCTGATTGTGATACTTTTAGGAATAGCATAGATGAAAAATTTGCTAGGTTATTAGATCATAATGATAACTTAGTAAAAGATTTGCAACTGTGCACTGAGGCTAATAGAGTATTAAAACAAAATGAGCATAGTTATAAAGAAAAGATAGACCTATTGACTAAACAGCTTAGGGAAACCGAAGTAGTTGCCTTTAACCAAGCAAATGACATTAGGTACTATCTAAACTCCCTAGAAGACACTAAGAAGCAAAAGGCAGTTCTAGAAGTAGAAGTAAATTCATTAAAACAGAAACTGCATAGTTGGACTAGTTCTTCACACATAGTTCAACACTTAGTGAGAGAAAGGAATAACGGGGAGGGATTAGGTTACAAAGTGGTTCCACCACCACCTGAGACCTTGATGAACACTAAGACTAAACCAGTAAATAATAACCCCATCAAGGATCACGTGGTGTCTACTCCTCTTGTTAGTGATCCAGATACCTCATGTTCATCTACTGAATCTGGACACAAACAAAAAAGGAGGCCACTTCAAAGGCAAAGGGTAAATTGCCTTGTGTTAATCTGGAAAATAATTTGAAAAAGTTAACTTAAAGTCAGGGTCAAACAGAGTCAAATCAGAACCTAAAAGGACTTCAAATGTTAATTTTTCACATGCTTCAAGTCAAAAACCAGTTAACCAAAAAGAGAAAGATGTTAAACAGGTTAAACCAGTTAATTTTGTTAAGCCAGAGAAAACATCTAACGCACAAGAGTCAAAACCTAAAGTGATTGATGTTACTAGAGTGTCACGGACTTCTCCACAAAGAAAGTCTACTCATAAAGTTGATAGCCGGTCATGCTACAACTGTGGAGAATGTGGACACATTGCTTCCTATTGTCCTTTCTATCAGACACCTAGGAAGAAGATTGACCTTCAGGACTCTAAGCCTAGGTCTTCTAAGAGGAGCTCTCTGACTCCACCTAGAAGAACTAGTGAACCTAAAGTTCAACCTGTAAGCCAGTCACTGTTTATCATAAACAGGCATTGCACAAATCTGGCTTATGGAAAGAGAAGTCATCCTGCGTGTCTGATACTGATGACAAGAAGGAACCTGAGCTACCCTCACCCTCTAAGGGTCAATGGGTGGAGTTTATGATGTGTGATGCCTCTGGGAAACCCAAGCCAGTAAAGGCTTGGGTTCCTAACCTAAACTAATTCATCTACTTTGTATGTGCAGGGTGTTCGATACAGTGCTGAGTCTAATACGTGGATTGTAGACAGCGGAGCATCCAGGCACATGACAGGGAATAGAGCCCTTTTATCAAACGTCAAGCAAATAAAAGGAGGGCATGTTTCCTTTGCTGGAAACAAGGGAGGCTATATCACAGCTCAGGGAGAAGTGGGAAATCAGAAAGTTAAGTTTGATAAGGTGAACTACGTTCAACAACATCAGAATAACTTACTTTCTGTTTCCCAAATCTGTGATAAAGGATTTAAGGTCATCTTCGACAACAAGAAGTGTTACGTGCTGAAGAAAGACTACGTGATCCCAGAGGACCAAGTTTTGATGACTGCTTCAAGATATAAAGACCTTTATGTCTTGGATCTGTCAACAGCTGCTACAACGGATCATGAGGTTCAGTGCTTTCTATCTAAAGCTACTGAGAAGGATTCCATCTCCTGGCATAGGAGAATGGGACACATTAGTCAAAGGAAGATGAATCATTTGATTCAGAAGGATTTGGTGAGAGGAGTTAATGTCAAGAACTTCCAACTTCCTGATTTTTATGTAGCTTGCAAGAAAGGCAAACAGACAAAGAAGTCTCATAAGGAAAAGAAAGTTCATTCAATAGAACTTCCTCTTGAACTTCTTCACATGGATCTGTTTGGTCCAGTCAGTACAAAGAGCATTGCAGGCGACTTGTACTGTTTTGTGGTCACTGATGACTACTCAAGGTTCACTTGGGTAATGTTTCTGAAATCCAAATCAGAAACATTTGAGTCATTCAAGGAGTTAGTAACCACACTGGAATCTCTCTACAAGCTAAAAGTTAGACAAGTACGCTCAGACAACAGGACAGAATTCAAGAATCAATGGATGGAGGCATACTGCAAGGAAAAGGGAATTGTGCATCAATTCACTTCTGCCTACACGCCTTAGATGAATGGTGTTGCTGAGAGGAAGAACAGAAGCTTGATAGAGACAGCACGGACTATGCTGGCGGACTCGAAACTGCCTATCCAATTCTGGAATGAGGTAGTGGCGAATGCATGTTATACACTGAATCGAGTCCTAATAGTCAAGCGCCACGGAAAGACATGTTACGAGCTACTACAAAGACGCAAACCGAATTTGGAGTATCTTGAACCTTTTGGCGCGCCGTGCACACTTCTGAAGAAGACACAAGAAGGCAAATTCAGCGAGAAGGCGGATGAAGGAATCTTTCTAGGATACAACATACCGAACAAGCGAGTTTACAACAACTCAACGGGTCTTGTAGAAGTGTGGTGTAATGTTGACGTTCAGCGATATACCACACCACCTACAGGCAAAGGACCCGTCTACTTCTTCGACTATGATGGATTCTTCAAGTCCTTCAACATCCCCCTCTCTCCCTCGGATGATGAGTTAGCTACTAGGATGATGTATGATATCCTGAATACACCATCTAGCTCACAAGGAGAATCATCTACTCAGTCAGGGGGAGTAGTCAATGACAGTGACTCCTCCTCTGAAGATGAAGCTGAAGCAGATGACCAGAACAGTCAGGAGGAACAGGTTCCAGTTCCTGAAAGTCCACAAGCATCTACCAGTGATGCACCTTCGACTTCGGAACCTCAAACTCCCACTACCTCAGATGCAGAACCAAATGTTCATAATCTCGGTTCTGAGGTGGCTGTTCCTACTACTCCAGGATCACGACTAAATGTCTATCATCCCCTTGACAATGTTATTGGGGATGTAAGATCAGGAGTACAAACCCAAAATCAGCTATACTCAGCTGATTACGCCTCGGTTATGGAGAAGGGTTACATTCATGATGGTGCTTATCGATGTTTTGTCTCACAGGTAGAGCCAAAATATGTCAGTGAGGCACTAAATGATGAGGCGTGGGTGAGTGCCATGCAAGAAGAACTTCTGCAGTTCAAGAAGTTAGGTGTATGGACTCTGGTTGATAGACCTAAAAGTGCTAAAGTCATTGGCACCAAATGGGTACTAAAATGCAAGAAGGATGACCAAGGGGTCATTATCAGGAACAAAGCTTGATTGGTGGTTCAAGGTTTTCGCCAAGTCGAGGGGATTGACTACAATGAGGTGTTTGCACCCGTGGCAAGGATGGAAGCCATTCGTATCTTCCTTGCCTATGCCTCGTTTTCCGATGTAGTTTAGTTAAAGTTTTTCATTTTAGTTTGTTTGATTTGTTTATTTTCGTCGGTTAAATTTAAACTCATGTTATTTTACTGTTTATTAAAATCCTAAAATAATTAAACCTGTAATGATTTTAGTATTTTAGGGGGAGAATATGTCAGCAAGTTAACATTAAAAAAAAACGAGGGAGAAGGAGTGAATAGCTGATATAAGGTAGATCGTATCTGTGATACCGATTCAAAACCTTTGGAAAATGATAGTACACAGGAACAAATCAAGAGGGATTTTAAAATTTTAAGTTTTTACAAGATGCAAAATTTAAAGTACAGTCTGTGTAGTCTAGGCAATACAAAAGGGAAGATGATAGAAAACTGGTAACTCCTAAGGTAACACAAAGAAAGTAGACCTAGAGGTTGCTAGACCGCAAATGATATGTCGGTAGATTCAATACAATAGATGATTAGACCTGACTGGTGAACTCAAGATCAAACTAAAGTGTTCAACTGACTGTGGGCTTCCATCTTATCACTGGTTAAACACAATCAACAATATTCCAATAAGGGGAAATGAGCATTTAAACGCCACAAATGTGTGCGGATGACCATAATTAGAGCAAAGCAAAGAAAAAAAATGAAAGACAAATGCTATAAAGCTAATGACTTATGTTGTTGGTGCATTTTGTGCAAAATAAAATAAGCTGCTCTAACAAGGAGATAGGTTGTGTGCCTCTCTGCTGTGCGATGGCACTGACCTGAGGATAAGCATAACCTAGATATTCTAGAATTCATTGTTGTTTGCCGCCTCTCTGCTGTGCGATGGCACTGACCTGAGGACAGGCTTGTCTTTGAAAGCTCTAAGAATAGTCTCTTCTTGTAATAATACCCGTAGACCGCTCAAAAGCTCCTGAGGAATGTTGATTACCATATAAGTGTGGGATCCACAAATGTTAGTTGAAATAATTAAACCTAAATCAGTCACCAGTCTGTGTCAAAAGTCTGTGTATGGATTTAAGTGGACAAACATATTGACAATCATTGTGGCTGCATTTCTCAAAAGTTCAAATCAATGTGATAATCTAAGAGTTCCAGTATGATTTCCTTAAGTTGCTAACGACTCTGGATGAACATCGAGAATTGAGCATCAAAAGATTTTGATAACAAGTCCCAAATGATTTGACTTGCCTGTATGATTCCAAAATTGAATTGGTCCAGGTGTGGTCAATCCAAGTTGAAGCTGTCAATTCCGGAACCAAATCCCGTAGATGTCTATCTTAGGATTTATTTCTCACAAAAAGCCAAAAACAAGTTTGTTTGAGTAATTAGTTTAAATTTTCTAAGTTAGTTAGTAGTTTTTAATTTTAGTTTGTTAGTTTTTGTCGGACTACATCAGGAAAATCAGTAAGGGATCAACTCACTAAAAGGGTCATGTCTGAGATGACCACATGTGCTTTAAAAATTTAAAAAAGGGTCACGTCTGAGGTGACTAAATTGGATAAAAGGATCACATCTGAGGTGATCAAAATGTTTTCAAGATAAAATGATCATGTCTGAGATGATCAAAAGCTCATAACGTTAATTTCAAGAGTTAAAAGGGTTTTAAATGTAAATTGGTAAAAATGGCAGAAAATTAACTAAGTGTGACCCATTCGCACGATTGGACCATGCTAATGGACCAACCATGCGAATGGCTTTCACTCGCACGAATGGACATAAGAATGAGCCATTCACTCAAATGGCTTATCAGAATGGCCCATTCGACCGATTGGAAGGGGGCGAATGAGTCAGTCGGCCGACTGAGACTCATTCGGTCAACTGAACATGCGAATGAAAGGCACGACTGAGTCAGTCGACCGACTGAACCTCAGTCGGTCAACAGCATGCGACTGACAAGGCAAATCGCACGATTGAGCCTCAGTCGCCCGAATGAACTAAGCGACTGAGGCCAGTCGGCCGATTGAACCCAGCGTCAGTATTTAAAGGGCACAGTCGATCGCATTTCATTCATCACACCCCAATCGCTCTCAAATCGCACACCCTACCGTTACTCTGCCAAAATTTCTTTAGACTTTGATTTCTTCTTGATATTGATTCACTGACTCTCGGTATTGATTATACAGGTAGTTTGAAGACTCATCGTACCAAAACATGAAAGATTCAAACCCTAATTTTGATTACTCGACTGTGAAACAAGAACCGAGACTAGGAAGACCTAATAACCTATCAAAACTAAGCAAAATGTTAAAATTAAGTCTAATAGGTTATTAGTAACAAGAATGCGAGTCTACTAAACCGGTTATCTGTGTTAAAACACTTGTTTTGTTGAAGATTCGAACGATTGGCGACTGAACTACAGGACAGGCGACTGGTCGCCCGGATGAACTCCAATCGCACGATTGAAACTTGCGATTGGACAAATCGCCCGAATGAACCATGCGATTGAGCTCCGTCGGCCGACTGAACCATTCGCAGACTCAGTCAGTAGACTGAACCCAATCGCATGTCACATTGACCAGAATGAGTTCAGTTGCATGAAAGAACAGACGACTGACTTCAGTCACATGATTCATTCGCACGAATGAATCAGAATGAGTTTCAACATTACACTTAGAACAGAATTTTCATGTCTTATGTACTAATGGTTCTATGTCATGTGTGTTTCAGGAAAATGGCTGAGAGATGGTCCATAAATCCAAAGCACAACATCTGTGCTCATTTGGATCACACTACCAGGAATGGGGCCGAGTTTACCGACATTATAGCCTTTCTTAGACGGTCCAGGATTCATAAGGCTATCTCCACTCCTTGCACGCCATACAGATCACTGCATCAGGCATTCTGGGAGAATGCCTCTGTGGACCGCTCCCGTGAGCCCTACTGCATTAGGAGCTCTATATTGGGCCATGATATTGAGATCACTGTTGCCGACATCCAGAGGGTCCTCAAGTTTGGGGATGATACTGATCATCCTACTAGATTACATCCATTGACAGTGCGAGGATGCTTTCTGAGGATAAAGTACGCTGGGGACATCAACTCAGGTGTGCTCAACAAGAGCAACCTGAGCCCCCAGTACAAGTACTTAGCACACGTGATCCTCAAGTGTGTTGCATCGAGGAGGGGTGGGTTCGACGACCTCTCAGACCAGATCCAAAATGCCTACGTGGCACTGGTGCTGAACCACCCCTTCAGTTTTTCTAGCATGATATTCTCCTACTTGGTGGAGAACTTGGAGGCCAAGGGAAAGGAGGGGTTTTGTATGTACCCCAGATTCTTACAGCTCGTCTTCAACGAGAAGCTGCCACATCTGCCCAAAGAGAGTCATGATGCAGTGGCTCTAGAGATCATGGATGATACGACTCTGGGTCGGATGAGGGTTTATAGGGGGAAGCAGGTGAAGCCCCAAGTGAAGAGATTGATTGGCCACCTGGCCAACGAGAGGTATGTGGCGCCAGGCAGACGCAAATGGCGTCATGAGGACAGTGACTCTGATGATGAGAGGCTGCTCCTCCCAGAGATGGATTCTGATGATGATGATAGCGGAGACACCGGGGATGATATGCCTGCTCCACCTAGAGGCACTGAGTCAGATGTTATTCCCCCGGGGTCTGCCCCTGCCGGAGAGGTTGCTGAGACGGCCGGCTTTCATCAGGAGTTTGTTGTTGGTGATCAGGAGGAGGAGGAGTCTGATGAGGAGCCCCTCACGAGAACTGTGGGAAGCAAGGTTGTTCCCACAGAACACGGGCTAAGGGTGGTTGGTGAACACCCTCGAGACTCCAGAGAGACAGAGACTGACCCGAGCTATGCTTCGGGTTCAGCAGGCAGAGCTGCAGGGGGAGCATCCACTTCCACTGTGACTAGGAGGAAGAGGATGGCTCAACCCCATGGACTGAAGAAGAAGAAGCGTCGACTGACCTTCGTTACCACTGTTGCCTCTACTTCCACCACCACAGCCACCACTACCACCTCCAATGACATACCACCCATCACCACAGCCACCACATCCACCACTACTACCACAGCCACCACATTACCTACCACCACTGTACATTTCCCATCCACCACCATACCATTTACACCTACATCACCTTCACCATTTTACCGACCCATATTCACCACAGCCACTACCACCACCACCTCACATCATGCAGGACCGTCAGCCCAGTCCTCACACTTATATGGATCACCTCTACCTCCAATCGGGGTAGAGGAACAGCTGTCGGCGCTAAACCGTATGGTGATGCGCTTGCTAGCTGCAGATGAGGAGAAAGCTGCTCAGATTCGCCAGCTGACCGACCTGACTGCTGCCCAGTCTCAGCAGATGGCAGAGCAGGCTCGGGTAATAGAGCAGCAGACCCAGCTGATGGATGCACAGAGAGTCGAGATGTCCCAACTCCAGGAGCAGCATGCCCAATCAGCCAAACGTATAGAGGAGTTGGAGACTACCAACAAGACCATCATGCTGAGGTTAAAGGGATCAAAGGATGAGCCCTTAAAGATAAAGGAAGGGGATGGAGATGATGGAGAAGATGATGATGACGATGAAGATGATGATGAGGATGAGGAGGATGATGAGGATGAGGAAGAGACAGAGGAAGAAAGGACAGAGGGAAAAGATGATGATGACGAAGCAGAAGGAGGGGATGCGGCTGCATCGGCCTCTGCTTCAGGTCAAGAACGAAGATCGAAGAAAAGACAGGACCAGTCATCTACCACCTCTGCTCCTCCGAGCGATGAGACCCTGATTCAAGACAAAAGTACAGATTAGATGTTTTATGTATTTATTTACTTTTTGTGTTTGAATCATGTACTGAAAATAATGTTTCGAATGTTTATATATTAAGTTAATGTAATTCTTTTTGATTACTTACTAATGATTTATGTGTTGAATGTTTAAATCAAACAGATCCAAATTTTCAAAGAGATGAGTTTGATATTGCTACCCTTCAACAGGTCAAGACTCAACTAACCATGATTCTTGATCTGCAAGGGATTGTAAGAAGGTCTGTGAGTTATACCCCTGAAGAAGGGGAAATAATTCATGACCTATCTAACGAGCAACTGGCAGAGATGTTAAGACTCAATCCTGATGAAATCGTCAAAGATGCTCCAACAGTTGATTCGACTAGTGATGAAGAGCTAAACGATGTTGATGAAGTTGAGGTCGAAGATATCACTGCAGAAGAGTACCCTCAGTATGCTGACAACGAGGGTGATGTGGTCCCCAATCTAGGTGAGTCCCTAGTCAGTGATACTTTTGAGGTACTGAACAAGATGGAGCAGGAAACTGAAAAGGCAGAAGGAACAGCCCAAGCCTCAAATGATAACGTACACATTCGAAAGGCTGAGTGGGCTGCCTGTTTTGAAGAAGTGAGAGCCCAACGTGCTGCACCAAAGAAAGATGCCTACACCAAGCTCTACAGAGTCAAGAAACACCACAAGGTGTCAGGCAGGATTATAGCATGGGCTTATTTTAATGATCTTAACGCATATGCAGTTAAGAGGGAACAGGGCATAGAGTACTTCAGATTTCCATATGATCTGAAGACTCTACCAGGTTTTGAGCTCAACCAGCTGGCTAAGCTAAAGCTTTTGTATGCTGACCCAAGGAAGATGTCAGACTGGTTCGAGGCTGCCCTTAAGAAGGAGTACAACACCATATGGGTTAACTTCAGACCCCAACAGCCTACTAGGTACATAAGAAGGTCTGAGGTTGATGCCATTACTGGCAAGCCCAAGATTGTGTTGAAATGGAGTCCTCCGCGCACTATGTCGAGAATCCCTCTCAGGGAAATGCCACAGGACTTCACTCCACACTTCAAATGGTGGTACTATGATTGGAGAACAGCTGAAGCTGTCATAGTTCTAAATAGAGAGGGCCAAATGGATACAATCAGGGTATTCGACCCGATGTGGCTAACTAACTTGTCTGCTAGTGATGTCTATACATTATACAAGTGGCCACTGTTCTATGACACACAAGATATTGTACAAGCCCTCCAGTTCCAAAACGTTATACGACTCTGCTTTGCGTTTGAGATTCACGCATGAGTCACCAAAGAGGAGAAGTACAAGAAGTATAAGGAGGTTATGCAGAAGACAAGAGATTAGATAGATCTAGGTCCAAGGGGGAGTTTGTTGATGCATGTATGTCCCTAGATCATGATTTGTAATGTAATAGATCTTGTCTGTCTGATTATGATGTAATTTGTATTGATTAATGAAATGACATGGATTGTTTGTTATTTGTAATGGTTAATATTTCATTAATGAGTCGTGATTGAATTGATTGGGTTTATGATTGCTTGAATGGTTACACATAATGTTATATTAATTAAAACATTCAAACTTAACTTAATGAAGTTCTCATGCGAATGGCCCATGCGAATGGACCACACGCATGAATAACTTCATACGATTGACTCAATCGCACGACTAAACCAGGAGACTGGATCAGTCGTATGATTGACACATAAGATTGGCTCAGTCGCACGACTGAACACTCAGTCGTGCGGATGAATCAACCGCATGGTTCAATCGCACGACTGAACCATACTTATGGCCCAGTCGCACGATTGAACAATACTAACCTATAAATAGACCCAATTCGTGGAAAAACGAAAGCATTCATACCATTACGATTCCAGACGTACCCTAGCCGTCCAGAGACCTCCCAAATCATCCAATATTGTTGTCAATGAGCACACTCCTTGTGTTAGGGGGAATGGCGCTGATCATATTTTTGATTTAGAATTGTTTCCAAGCTATTCTAAACCTTCTTGTGAGAATGTTTCAGCTGGAACAGGTACTCAAAGTGATTCTGATGATGACCAACTGTTTCAGTTACCCAGACCTCTTCCAAGTTCTCCAAGAGTTGCTGAAGATCAAGCTCCCACAATTATCAGATCTGATAGTATAACTATTTCAAAAGATAGTGGAGCTTCAACCAGTTGTCAACCTAGTGAGCCTCAAAACTCATCCGGTTACACTGCACAACACCAAGCTGATGGAAGTAGCATCTTGAAGGAACAGGCAACTATTGATGCTGCTTCACAGCCAACTGATACTAATGTTGTTTCCCATTCATTCAATCAGTCCTCATTGAATAAATATGAAACAACAGCTTGTCCAAGTTTTCAACTCCCAGAGCAAAATATGTCCAATCTGGATCTATCTTTGCAACTGGATGTGATCCCTAGGCTTAGGATTCACAACACTCATCCAGCTGAGAACATCATTGGAAATGTCTCTGAAGGTGTGAGAACAAGGAGACAAACTCACAATGGGAATGTCTGCCTGTACTCATGCTTTTTATCTCAGATGGAACCCAAGAAAGTAGAAGAAACCTTGAAAGATAGTAGTTGGGTTGAGTCAATGCAAGAAGAATTGCTTCAATTCAAAAGACAAAAGGTTTGGAACCTATGTTCGCTACCATCCGGTCAAGTACCAAAAGACACCAAATGGGTTTTTAGGAACAAAAGAGATGTAAGAGACTTAATTATCAAGAACAAGGCAAGACTGGTAGTTCAAGGATACACTCAAGATGAAGGAATTGATTACACTGATGTCTTCGCACCAGTTGCAAGACTTGAGGCAGTGAGGATCTTTCTTGCTTATGCTGCATCCAAGAATTTTACTGTCGACCAACTTGATGTCAAGTGTGCCTTTCTATATGGGGATATAGATAGAGAAGTCTATGTATGCCAGCCTCTAGGATTTAAAGACCCACAGCACCCCAACTATGTGTACAAATTGGATAAAGCTCTCTATGGGTTGGCGGAGTATCTCGAGTTGTATGCCTCATTCATGGCTAAATCTCGTACATTTCCCACTTAAGCACCCATATACGATCCATAAAGTATTGTACATCATCCTCCTTGAGTTCTATCTCCTTATATAACCCACGAAATTCCTCATTTGCGACATTCTCCTTCTTAAACACCTCACCCTGTGTTGATAGAGTTTGTTCCTTAGATTGGATTGTATAATCTTTACTAAAGCTCATGCTCGTAATGGTTTAACATTCTCCTTCGTGCTTAACGCATCAGCCTCCAAATTCACCTTCCTTGGATGATACCGAATCTTAGAACCATAATCGCTGAAAAGCTCAACCCATCGTCTCTAACGCATGTTCAATTCCTTTAATCAAAGATATGCTGAAGGCTCTTATGATCGGTATAGATGACACACTGCGATCCGTACAGGTAGTGCCTCCAAATCTTAAAAGCAAACACTTATATTTGTGCATTAAAACGCAACTAAGTCCTTTATGTGACACGTCATAAAATACCGCAAAATTATTTGACCCATCAAGAAGGGCTGATATCGGTGTGTTACATAATTTATCATTTAACCTTTGGAAAACCTCTTCTTGCTTAGATCCCCAATCAAATTCCTTATCCTTCTGGGTAAAGCGATCTTTGAGAAATACGCAATGAAATGTCGATTATACCCAGCCAATCCCAAGAATTTCCGAATTTCCAATGGCGTCTTCGGTGCATCCCACTTCTTAACTGCTTCGATCTTTCCAGGATCAACGTGGATTCCCTTCTAATTGACCTCGTAACCTAGAAACTTCATCTCACGCAACCAAAACTCACACTTGGAAAATTTGGCGTATAGTTTCTCTTCTTCTAGCAACCTTACAACCAACCTCAGATGTTGCTCATGCTTTCCTCTCAAACACGATCACCCACTTATCCAGTTATGGTTTACGTACCCGATTCATCAAGTTCATAATTATTGCAGGTGCACTGCTCAAACCGAACAACATAACTAAGAATTTGTAATGTCCATTATGAGTTTTAAACATCATCTTTAGTACCTTGTCTTCTTGAATCTTGAGCACTTAGCCATTTGACAGATAAGTACGTGCCATCTTTTCCTGACCACTATCTCGAATTCGTAATTCGGTAACCAATCCTACCCACCATCATATCAAAAACTTCCCAATTGTAATGGTATTATATTTGTCAAAATCATGATTTCTAATACTAAGGTGCATCGTCTAATTATTTCCTTAGACTTAACCAATCTACCATTTTCCATTTCTACCGAGTAGCTAATTCTAACAACTGGGTTCATGCCAAATAAAGGAATCACACTAGAAGAAACAAAGCTATTATCTGGTCCTGTATCAAACAACACCGAAGCGTAATGATTATTGAAAAGATTCATACACGTAATGACATCTAGGTCTTGGCGAGCGTCATTCGTTCCAATCATAAATACATGATTGCGTGCTGGATTTCCTTGGTTCGTATGACTTTGATTTCCATAACTTTTATGTGCTTAGATTCCTGACTATAGCCATTTCTTGATTCTGATTGTTTCCAACTTGTCCTAGTGCCCAGTTCAGCCTAGGGTACTCCCACACATAACACAGTCCATTTT
Source organism: Flaveria ramosissima (assembly GCA_025215565.1). Classification (NCBI taxonomy): domain Eukaryota; kingdom Viridiplantae; phylum Streptophyta; class Magnoliopsida; order Asterales; family Asteraceae; genus Flaveria; species Flaveria ramosissima. Next base: position 48,993,230 of record CM046033.1, on the reverse strand, counting down.
CTTCCTTCTAGGAGTTTTCCTTTGTGAACAAGACTGAACTTGATCACTTTCCTTCTCCATCTTCATCTTTGCAGATGCTGTGGCAATTCTTGTGGGGATAGAACTATCTTTGGAGCCGGATGGTTCAGGTTGTACAGCAGTGGTGCACAACTGATCAGCCTTCTTCTTGGTGATGGGATGATTTGGACATGAACCAGAACCCTTGTTGATGGAGTTTAAGTTGGTGTCTTCAGCCTTCACCACTTCAAAACCTGCAGAGATGAAGACTTGTTTCTCTGCAGAATTGAAGGTGGTATTGATCTCTTGAGCCTTCTTGGACTTTCTTTTGGCCTTCCTGATCAAGTTCTTTCTCCTTGACTTGGTCATCCCAATAGCTTTGCTCTCCTCAGAGGGATGGTGACCCTTCTTAGAATGCTCTTCTTCATTCTTCTCAGAGCCATTCTCTACCATCTCCTCTTCATCCTCTTCAGTCGCAGGGTCTATAAGGGGAAGCTCATCTTCACAAGTTTCACACCTAGGAGATCTTACAGACAAGATTGTGTATGGAGGAGCTATCTCACAAGATCCCAGTCCCTGCTTATTTTGATAACAAACTTTTGCATGCAAGGATGAGGATATTATGTTCTTGAAGGTCTCTTCTTCAAGAACACATTTTTCTGCCTTGGGTTTGCTGATCACAAGCTCAGCCTGGCATTCAGTTAACTTAGTAATGAGGTCTTTGATCTGAGTCATGTAGTTTGTGTGCTCATGTTTAAGAGTTGAAATGGTTTTCTCTAAGTCCTCTATCTTTAGTTTATAATCATTTTCAGCTCTTTTAAAATCAGCTTTTAAGATATTTAAGGACTCAAGATCAGATCTTATTTCTAAGTTATAGGACCTATATCTATTGACTTTAGCAATGCATTCAGGAGTACAAAGATGTTCCAATACCTTGGCTTCATCGTGGTCTGCCATGAGTGCTTGGTTTGGAGATGCATCTTCTACCTGAAAGCTCCAGTCAAAGCCTCCTTCTTCAATAGCAACTACAACTTGTTGCTTTGGCTTCTCATTCTGGGGGGCTTTCTCAGTGTAGTTTGATCTGGTTTGTGTTTGGCCACTATTTGTCCTTGGTGCCTTACACTCCCTTGCAAAGTGTCCCATCTGGTTACAGTTGTAACACCTTACTTTGCTTTTATCCAGCCTAAACTTTCCACTGGCTGCATTGCTTGGAAACTTTCTCCTTGTCCTCTTGTAGAACTTCTTGGCCCTGTGAGTGAGAAGAGCCATCTGGTGAACTATCTCCATGTACTTCAGGTCATCTGGATGGATACAGTCCAGGTCTTTAAGGGTGAAGAGAAAGTTGCACATGGTTTTATCAACAGAGACAAAAGCATGAGAAGAACTTGTCACTTGGAAAGGACTTCCTTGAGTGTAGCTTTCCCTTGGAGTCTCTGGGAAGGTGATGAAAGGGCCCTTTTGTGAGTTGTCAGGGTAGGATATAAGATGATGTTGTGGTTTAATGCTTTCCCTTTCAACCACATGGAGGGCTGAACTCAGTTAATTGCTAGAGTTACCAGATGAGTTTTGCATGTTCATCTTCATCTGGTAGCCACTAAGAATACCATACAACTCTGTAAGAGTAAGAGTCTTAAGGTTCTTAGTCCTCTTGATAACAACACAATAATATGTCCATTGTCTAGGAAGAGAGGACATAAACTTTCTTACAATGTCCCTGTTCTCAAGAGTTACTCCAACATCCATTAGAGTATCCATAATCTCAACATACCTGAAGTATTGTTGAGTCATGGTTTTACCTACCTTAAAGGTGAAGTTTTCAAACTGCTGCTTCAGGAGATCCTTCTTGTTCTCCTTTGCTTTAGTAGACCCCTCATACATCAGCTTTAGTGCTTCCCATAGTTGTTTAGCAGTTTTGCACTTCTTGAAGCCTCTGTAGATGGAGTTTGGAAGAGCAGTTTGAAGGGCTGTCATGGCTTTCTGATCAATCTCTATTCTCTTCATGTCTTCTTCAGAGTAATCAGCCACAGCCTTTAGAATCATACCACCACCAGTAGCAGAAGTGGTGCTTGGTATGTAAGGTCCTTCAACAACAGAGTCCCACATCCTGGAGTCTTGAGACTTGATGAAGCCTTCCATTCTTTGACACCAAGTATCAAAGTCTTTAGGACTGATCAGTGGAGACTTTGTCATAGTTCTAGTTTCCATATCAGCTTTAGTAATAGCTACCATTTGAGTTGTTAAGTATTTTGTGTATGTGAGGGATCTTAAGATGATGAGATCTTATATCAAGAGCCTGGAATGCTCTGATACCAAATGCAGGACCGTTGAAGGATATGCACTTACAACACAACAACACAATGAGGAGAGTTGCTTATAACTCTTAACATATCGAATAGGGAACTGATTAACTTTAGTGAAAGATGCTAAGAACACAAGTAAGAATGAGACATAACAAGATAGCAAACAACACAAGTAATTGGTTTTCAAGAATGTTATATGTTGTTTCTCAAGTTCTATTACAAATGTTACAAAGCATACTTAGAAAGTTACAAGTACTTAAGATACATATACTACATCCTACAGCCGCCCATACTTTGAAGGCCAGTTGGATACATAAGACTAGACAACAAACAAAATCAAATGTAGAGTCAAAAGGCAGATTGCCTTTTGAATAGTGACTATGACATGCCATAGCTCACATCCTGATATATTACAAAAAGAATAAAAGTACATAAAGTAGAAAGCACAGACTCAAGACCTCAATGTACAGTTACCAAAAGCATGGACCTTTTCACCAACTCATCTAAGTTGGTGACTTTACAGAGTTGCAGCGGAAAGGTGGTCCAGCTTTATGGTAAAGTACATCAGATAAAAGCATGTCTCTAAAAGTATTCGGAAGAAATCTGTCTTCACTCTTTGTTGGACCAAAAGAACCAATGAGCCTGATCAGAAAAACCTCTAAATCCCACAGACATTACAACTGCTGAAGAAGATCACAACAGCTGAAGACATCAGCTGATTACAAAGGTCTGAAGACAAAGTCTGAAAGTAAAGAACTGAAGACAAAGTCTGAAAGTGAAGTACTGAAGACAAAGACTGAAGACCAGAGTGATCAGTAGTTGTCACAACAGCTGAAGTTGTTAACTTCAGTAGTTGTGATGGTTTTTTCCTTTTCAGTACTTGTAATTTTTCCTTTCAGTAGTTTATTGTTTCAGTAGTTTTAAGTCAGTAGTTTTTGTACTTAGCATTCTCTGAGATGTGATCAGTTGTTGAGAACATTTCAGTAGTTTGCATTATTTCAGTTGTTTGTATAATTCTGTTAGATGTCACTATCAAGTGACATCAGCAGACGTCACATTCCTCTATATAAGGGATGTTGACCTAGTTGTATTCTAACCGAAGCATTACGCGTGAATGAAAACATTCCTTTAACAGAAATATTCTTTCTCTATAATTGTTATCGTGTGTTTGCATATTCATCACTTTCTTGCTTGAATTCGATCTTATTTTGTTATATTCCGCTGCAAAATTCAAATCTAATTGATCCGATCCTATCATAGATCTTGTTTGTTCTTACACTGATGTAATGTTTGGAATATTAATGAAATGAGATTGGTTGTTTGTGATGTATAATGTTTAATATTTCATTAATGAGTTGATGTTGAATTGGTTAAATAGGTTTGTGATTGTTTGAATTGATACACATAATGTTATATTAATGAATACATTCAAACTTAACATAATGAAGTTCTCATGCGAATGGCCCATGCGAATGGACCATACGCATGAATAACTTCATGCGAATGACTCAGTCGCACGACTGAACCAGGAGACTGGATCAGTCGTATGATTATAACATGAGATTGGCTCAGTCGCACGACTGAACACTCAGTCGTGCGGATGGATCAACCGCATGGTTCAATCGCACGACTGAACCATACTAATGGTTCAGTCGCCCGAATGAACAACACTAACCTATAAATACCACTCAATTCGTGGAAAAATGTAAGCATTCATTCTATTTCGATTCCAGACGTACCCTAGCCGTCCAGAAGCCTCCAAGTTCATACTCCAAGTTCATAGAACGTTGTAGATCGATTCCTAATCGATTCTTAACGTTTGATTCAATACTTTATTGATTCTACGTGCGTTCTCACTGATTGGATCGCCAATCAAATAGGATTCCGCACTATTTGGTTTGGTTTACACGTTAATCAGTTGGTATTTCGTTCAAATACCAGGTCCTAACAAGTGGTATCAGAGCTTTGGCTCTTGATTACGTGTGATTCAATCAAGTTTGATACAAAGTTTGTGTTTTTTCACTAAAAACACAATCTTTTTGGGTCAAAAGTTGTCTTGGACGTCTCCTGCTCATCAAGTTTCGGTTTCTACGGCATTAGGCGATTAGGGTTGGCGAAAATTTGAATTTTTACGGCCAAAACACGTTTAACCTAGAAATTTTCGCAAAACAGCCGCTTCAGTCGCACGATTGGACCAATTGCACGACTGGACTTCATTCGCATACTCCAGACGCATGATTGGACTGAGTCGCATCTTCATTCGTACGACTGAACCATCCGTTCGTAGTGTTCATACGCATCAGTTTCATTCGCACGACTGGACCAATCGCTCAGTTCAGCCGCACGATTGAACCAGTCGCATAGTTCATTCGCACGGATAGCCCATTCGCATCACTTCAGTCGCACCAGTTGACAGTTTGTTTAAGAAACTTAAAGTTAATCGAGATGGAAGATCAGATGTCAGCATTCACAGCCGGGAAGGACTCAAGGATCCAGAACTTACTGTTACTTGAGAGTGAGGTGGGGAATCATAATAAACCCCCAAAGCTCTTAACGTTAGATGAGTTTCCCCACTGGAAACAACGTTTTGAGATCTACCTCAATGGAGTGGATCCAAATTTGTGGGAAGCGATTGAGACAGGTTACAGTATGCCGGTGGGAGCTGATGGGGTGAAGCTTACTTTAGGAGGAATGACTGATGCTCAAAAAGTTAAGTATAATGCAGAAAAGAGAGTTTATGCATTGATAACACAGTCTATTTCTAAGGATATTTTCCACCAGTACTCGGAGAATAAGCAAGCCAAGAAATTGTGGGATGAGCTGGAGAAGAGATATGACGGGAATGCTTCGCTGAAGGCAATTAAAGCAAAGGAGTTGAAGAAAGAATTTGACAACTTCTCATCGATGGGAAATGAGAGTTTAGACGATGTCATAGATAGATTCTACCATTTGATGAGCGAACTACATACACATGGTGTCGCTACTACCATGGAAGAAAAAGTGTCAAATTTTGCAGACGGATTGCCAGAAAAATGGGGTTCTTTTGTGTCAAATCTGAGACAAAATGAAATGTTGGCAAAGTTGGATATCAATGACTTCATACTAAAGCTGCGAGAAGAAGCACTTAGGATGAAGTACCGAGCTCAGAAGTCCTCATACACTCAGAATCCAGCTTTGTACAATGCCACTCCTCAAGTTAAGACATCTGGAGCACCTCTTCAGACTGCATTTGTGTCTAGCTCATCTGATCCTTCACATGTCTCTCCTTCAGGATCAGAAACGTCAGGGTCTTCTAGTACCCATTACATTGGATCTGAAGCAAATGCTACTAGACTGAAGACCGAGAATCTCGGTAACGTGACCGTGGAAGTAGCTCGAGAGCACATGGATCTCTTGGCAGCAGTGGTTCATTCCTATGATGGACTTGTTGCTGGGAAAATTGGAAACTGCCATCTGACAGATGAGGACTACGAGCAGGTAGATGAAATGGAGCTAGAGAGGATGGATATTATGTGGGCCTTAGCAAGTGCTGTCCGGAGGGCTAAGAAGTTTGTGAAAAAGACCGGACAAAACTTGGTTGCTACTAAGGACACTACATTTGGCTTTAACAAGAGCAAAGTGACCTGCTTCAACTGTGGAGAAAAAGGGCACTTCAAAAGAGAATGTGTGAAGCCAAAGAAGACTGGGAACGGGAATCCATTCTCGTCCTTCACTCGTCAAGACAAGCAAGCGAGTAGTTCTACTTCATCAAGCAAGGATCCAAAAGCCTTGACTGCCCATGATGATGAAGGACAGGACTGGAGCTTTCGGTTTGTCTCTCCAGGGGAATCCAATATTGCAAGCGTGGAAGACTTAGATGATGATTCCGCGAGTGAAGGAGATATTGCAGTTGAGATAGCGATGTCAAATAGTGAAGAGACAACTGCAACTGAGGTCAGCTACAAGCCTGAAGAAGGGACGTCTACAACAAAGACAGAATCACAAGAACCAGAGACATCTGATGCTGCGTTGATGGCTGATTCTTTTGAATCTCCTCAGGTAAGTACCACTGACCAACTATTTCAAAATCATGCTTGTTCTGATTGTAATACATTAGCATAGATCAGAAATTTGCTAGGTTATTAGATCATAATGATTACTTAGTAAAGGATTTGCAACTGTGCACGGAGGCTAATAGAGTTTTAAAACAAAATGAGCATAGTTACAAAGAAAAGATAGACCTTTTGACTAAACAGCTTAGGGAAACTGAAGTAGTAGCAGTTAACCAAGCTAATGACATTAGGTACTATCTTAACTCCTAGAAGACACTAAGAAGAAAAGGCAGTTTTAGAAGTAGAAGTTAACTCTTTAAAGCAAAAACTGCACAGTTGGACAAGTTCATCACTTATTGTTCAACACTTAGTGAGAGAACGTAACAACGGGGAGGGTTTGGGTTATAAAGTGGTTCCACCACCACCTGAGACCTTGATGAACACTAAGAGTAGACCAATTAATAACAATCCCATCAAAGATCATGTGGTGTCTACTCCTCTTATTAGTGATCCATATTCCTCATGTTCATCAATTGAATCTGGAACAAAACAAAAGGAGGCCACTTCAAAGGCAAAGGGTAAATGCCTTGTGTTAAACTGGAAAAAGAATTTGAAAAGGTTAAGATAAAGTCAGGGTCAAACAAAGTCAAATCTGAACCTAAAAAGACTGTTAATGTTAATCTTTCACAAGTTTCATGTCAAAAACCAGTTAACCAAAAAGAAAAAGATGTTAAAAATGTTAAAACAATTAATTTTGTTAAACAAGAGAAAACATCAAAAGAAACATAAAACCCAAGCTAAGTGATGTCACTAGGGTGTCACACACATCTCCACAACGAAAGTTTAATCATAAAGTTGATAGCAGGTCATGCTACAACTGTGGAGAGTGTGGACACATTGCTTCCTTTTGTCCTTACTATCAGACACCTAGGAAGAAGATTGAACTTCAGGATTCAAAACCTAGGTCTTCTAAGCGGAGTTCTTTAACTCCACCTAGAAGAACTAGTGAACCCAAAGTTCAACCCATTAGCCAGTCGACTGTTTATCACAAACAGGCATTACACAAATCTGGCTTATGGAAAGAAAAGTCATCCTCTGTGTCTGATAATGATGACAAGAAGGCACCTGAGCTACCCTCAACTTCTAAGGGTCAATGGGTTGAATTCATGATGTGTGATGCCTCTGGGAAACCCAAGCCAGTAAAGGCTTGGGTTCCTAACCTAAACTAATGCTTTACATTGCATGTGCAGGGTGTTCGCTACAGTGCTGAAACCAACACATGGATTGTGGACAGCGGAGCATCCAGGCACCTGACAGGAAACAGGGCTCTTTTATCAAATGTCAAACAAATAAAAGGAGGGCATGTTTCGTTTGCTGGGAACAAAGGAGGCTATATCATAGCTCAGGGAGAGGTTGGAAATCAGAAAGTTAAGTTTGATAAGGTGAACTACGTACAACAACTTCAAAACAACTTACTTTCTGTTTCCCAAATATGTGACAAAGGATTTAAAGTCATATTCGACAACAAGAAGTGTTACGTCCTAAAGAAAGACTACGTGATTCCGGAGGACCAAGTTTTGATGACAGCTTCAAGATATAAAGACCTATATGTTTTGGATCTCTCAACAGCTTCTACAACGGATCATGAAGTTCAGTGCTTTCTATCAAAGGCTACTGAGAAGGACTCCATCTCCTGGCATAGGAGAATGGGACACATTAATCAACGGAAGATGAATCACTTGATCCAGAAGCATCTCGTGAGAGGAGTTAATGTCAAGAATTTCCAACTTCCGGATTTTTGTGTAGCTTGCAAGAAAGGCAAACAGACGAAGAAGTCTCATAAGGAAAAGAAAGTTCATTCTATCGAACTTCCTCTTGAACTTCTTCACATGGATCTGTTTGGTCCAGTCAGTACAAAGAGCATTGCAGGTGACTTCTACTGTTTTGTGGTTACTGATGACTACTCAAGATTCTCTTGGGTAATGTTTATGAAGTCCAAATCAGAAACATTTGAGTCATTCAAGGAGTTAGTAACCACACTGGAATCTCTCTACAAGCTGAAGGTGAGACAGGTACGCTCAGACAACGGGACTGAATTCAAGAATCAGTGGATGGAGGCTTACTGCAAGGAAAGGGAATTGTGCATCAATTCACCTCTGCCTACACGCCTCAGATGAATGGTGTTGCTGAGAGAAAGAATAGAAGCTTGATAGAGACAGCACGGACAATGCTGGCAGACTCGAAACTGCCTATCCAATTCTGGAATGAGGCAGTAGCTAATGCATGTTATACATTGAATCGAGTTCTGATAGTCAAGCGCCACGGAAAGACATGTTACGAGCTACTACAACGACGTAAACCTAATCTGGAGTATCTCGAACCATTTGGCGCGCCGTGCACCCTTCTGAAGAAGACTCAAGAAGGTAAATTTAGCGAGAAGGCTGATGAAGGGATTTTCCTAGGATGCAACATACCGAACAAGAGAGTTTACAACAACTCAACGGGTTTAGTAGAAGTGTGGTGTAATGTTGATGTTCAGAGATATACCACACCACCTACCGGCAAAGGACCCGCTTACTTTTTCGACTATGATGGATTCTTCAAGTCCTTCAACATCCCTATCTCTCATTCGGATGACGAGTTAGCTACACGGATGATGTATGACATCTTGAATACACCATCTCTTGATTCAACATCATCGAGCTCACAGGGAGAATCATCTAATCACTCAGGGGGAGTAGTCGACGACAGTGACTCCTCCTCAAAAGATGAAGCTGAAGAAGATGACCAGAACAGTCAGGAGGAACAGGTTCCAATTCCTGCAAGTCCACAAGCATCTAACAGTGATGCCCCTTCGACTTCGGAACCTCAAACTCCATCTACCTCAGATGCAGAACCAAATGTTCATAATCTTGGCTCTGAGGTAGATGTTCCTACCACTCCAGGATCACGTCTAAATGTCTATCATCCCCTAGACAATGTCATTGGGGATGTCAGATCAGGAGTGCAAACCAGAAATCAGTTGTACTCAGCTGATTATGCCTCTGTTATGGAAAAAGGATACATTCATGACGGTGCTTATCGGTGTTTTGTCTCGCAATTTGAGCCAAAATACGTCAGTGACGCACTGAATGATGAGGCGTGGGTGAGTGCCATGCAAGAAGAACTTCTTCAGTTCAAGAAGTTAGGTGTATGGACTCTGGTAGATAGACCTAAAGGTGCTAAGGTCATTGGCACCAAATGGGTCTTGAAATGCAAGAAGGATGACCAAGGGGTCATTATCAGGAACAAGGCTCGACTGGTGGTTCAGGGATTTCGCCAAGTCGAGGGGATGATTACAATGAAGTGTTTGCACCCGTGGCAAGGATGGAAGCCATCCGTATCTTCCTTGCCTATGCATCGTATATGAAGATTAAAGTATATCAATTAGATGTGAAGAGTGCATTCCTTCATGGGGAAATTCGAGAGACAATTTATGTCAGTCAACCCGAGGGATTTGAAGATCTTTATCATCGGGACAGAGTTTACAAACTCGACAAGGCCTTATACGGGCTTCATCAAGCTCCAAGGGCCTGGTATGAGAAACTCTCGACTCATCTTGTGAAACACGGCTTTCGTAGGGGAGTCATTAACTGCACTCTGTTTATCAAAGAAAAAGATGGAGACCTACTACTAGTACAGATCTATGTCGATGACATAATCTTCGATTCAAAGAACGAAGAATTATGCAAAGAGTTTGAAGCAGTTATGAAGAAAGAGTTTGAGATGAGTGCTATGGGGGAGATGAAATTCTTTCTCGGGTTACAGGTGGATCAGACACCAAAAGGGATCTTCCTACATCAGACCAAGTATGTGGGAGACATTCTCAGTCGGTTTGACATGGAGAATGCTTCTGCAGCTGGGACTCCACTTGCTACAAATCATGATATAGCACCTGATGAAAATGGAGATCTGGTAGATGCCATAATGTACCGAGGAATGATTGGATCCCTCATGTACCTCACTGCCTCAAGACCTGATATCATGTATGCTACATGTCTATGTTCTAGATATCAGGCTAAGCCTAAGGTTAACCATCTGATCGGGGTCAAGAGGATATTTTGTTATCTGAAGGGTACACCCACACTTGGGTTGTGGTATCCTCATGATGATGACTTTGAGCTCACGGCGTATAGTGACTCGGCTTACGGGGGCTGCAAGATGAACTACAAGTCTACATCAGCAGGGTGTCAATTTTTTGGGAGGAGATTAATTACCTGGCAGTGTAAGAAGCAGACCTCGGTTGCATTGTCAACCTGTGAAGCCGAATACAATGCTGCTGCAAGTTGCTGTTCACAAATCATCTGGATTCAACAGCAAATGCGAGGTTACGGTTTAAACTTCTCTTCTACTCCTATCTTTGTTGATAACTCTGCTGCAATTGCAGTAACTAAAAATCCAGTACAACATCCAAAGACCAAACACATCGGTATTAAATACCACTTTATAAGGGACTGTTTTGAAAAGAACTTAATCGATGTGGTAAAATTTAATACTGATTTTCAACGCGCTGACCTCTATACAAAAGCTTTTGACAAACCACGTTTTCTATATCTGTTAGAGGTCAACGGCGTTGAAAAGAAAAGTGATGTTATCCCTGATGATGATCATGTGTAGTCCGATGAAGTGTAGTTAATTTTTCATTTTCATTTTCTCTATTTATTTTATTTTCTGTTTAACTTAAACTCATGTTATTTAGCTGTAACTCCAGGATAAACAAACTTGAATCAAATCATGAAGAATTAGATCAAAATATGATAATCACAATCAAAACCCCTTTGATCTTCAATTAGATTGCAAAATGTGTATTTACAAATAATCCCTCAATCTATTGGTCATTCAACCATTAACCAAAACCTAATGACAATTAACCTATTTATAGTCTAGACTAAGATTCACTAATTGCACTTAACCCCCTAGACTTAGGCTAATTAATACAAAATTACATATTAAGCATAAAAATGACTAAAAACAAGATAAAATATATTTTGTTCCCACAAAATATATTTATTACAATAAAACTCCTAGTCATTTAAATCTTCAACGTCTTGTCTCAGTTCCTCATCTCGAACGTGTCGGGTTTGACTTTTGTTGACTTTGACCATGACGTTGACTTTTGTTGACTTTCATTGTGTTGATAATATAGACTATCTTTTCCAGCTCCAACAATACTCCCCCTTAGTCTATCATTATCAACGTCTTCATACGAATTCAGCCCCGAGAAATCAACTGTAGAAAGATCTTCAAATTAAAGCTTTTTGAATTTGATGAGAAAAGTTATTCATCTCATAAGCTCCCCCTATTTATATGCTCCCTCTTTTTGAGTGCATCCTTTGTGAGGATATTGGAACAACTTTCCCAAATCTCTAATCTCGAGTGTTTCAGAAGATGTAGGAGGAGGATTCCTAGCTCGATATCTTCTGCAAACTTGAGGAACAGGTTCTCTGATCCGGTACACTGCTCAACTGATGATCGGCCATCACTTACAGCAAAAATCTAAAACACATTCTCAAACACAATCTCGACATTTCTAATTAGATCATTTCATTTTAACAAAATAAACTCGTGTTTATCTGTGTGTGAAAAACAAGCGAATCCGTGTTCGTTTGTACGCAATTTCTGTGAAATGCTTGAAAAATGATAAAATTGTAACAGCATAATATGGAAGACCTAAAAGAAATTTTGAACTAAAAATTTATTATATTTTCTATTTTTATTATATACATTTATTATAACATTTCTTTTTTTTCTATATTTTTTTTTATAACCGAGAACTGAATCGATCACGAGATCACATCCTCAAGATATACTTTAGCATAAAGATGAATTTAATCATCGACAAGCAATGAGATCACACTGATAACTGAATCTAATAACAGTCTTTGAATGATTTTTGAAATTGTCAAACAGATCAATAACGATTGCTGGTATGTTTGTCCACTTAAACTCATGCCCTATCTTTTTCAACAAGCAGAAGATGGTTCGTTAAGGTTCGATTAAATGCTTTAGAATGCTAGGACCCCACAATCATTTGGCAAAAACCCTCACCCAACCTCAGGATTTCTTGAATTTTGTAACGATCTTTACAGAGCAAGGCTTGTACATTAGTGTGCAAGTGATTATCGACAGAATATTGCATTCTGTGATGAATTCATCATTTAGATGATTTGACACTACTTAGACCACAATGGTGAGAGCTCCAGGTCTATACTCACGTATAACAAAGGAGATGACCATTTAATCATGTGCCGATGAGAGCTCCAGGTCAGTACTATCGTACAGCAGAGGAGATCATCACTCCAGGTCAGTACTTCCATACAGCAGAGGAGATTAGCACAAACACAAGACACATAAATACACCAGACATGACTCAAAGATATGGCTTATATGATTTGTATCATGGTGGGTGAAAGATCACTTCTCAATCCAATTTTTGTCGGGACTCAGTTTTCGTGCAGGCCAAAATAATTGCGTAAATCCAGACATCCTTAAGCATATATTTTAATTTAAATCATTATGTTGCTGTCTACTTTATTCTTCAGGCTGAGTCTACCAAGCATATCATTAAAGAATCTGTTTGTTTTTCTTTTATTTGCAATTAAAAATAAGATGCAAATCAGATAACAGCATCAGTTACGATCATTTCTCATTTTAAAACGCAAGTCATGCAAGAACAAGCATATGAAGAAGATATACAATCATTTCTCGTCATCTCTAAACAAGTTCCCAGTTCTATTTTATTTTTATTTAACTCTCCCCCTAAATTTTTATTTTTGCAAACTTTTTTTTATTATTTTATTTTTTTTATTTTTTTATTTTTTTATTTTTTTTATTATTTTTAAAATTTTTTTACTTTTTTTAATTTTAATTTTAATTTTTTTTAAAACTGTACAAAATAAAAATTTATCAAAGAAAGTCTTCCAAACTACACTGATATGAAGATAAGAAATGAATTCTCAAGAAACATCAGTGACTGTGAAGTGAGAACTATGATAATGCAGATAAAAATCCTGATTGTGGATATAATACCATGACCTTAACCTGTTTGTTCCGCCTCAAATTTGAATTAGGAACAATCCCTGTTAGTAAACCGGATTACTAACAGTCCTCCTAAATTGTTCCTGCACTCATTAACAAATTAGTTTGAAAGGGGAACCCAGGCCATCGAAGTCCTGGGTGTTCCTTTTGCAACGGCAGAAGTAACCTGCTTCAACAAACAATCTGCTGAAATATCGGGGAGAACTGTATGCTTCTTTTTAATTTTCCAAATTTGTTTTGGTTCAATTAACTTGGATTTGAATGAATTAAATTTGGAAATCATTTTCTGTTTAAGACCAGAAGGAAAAGAATTTGGTTTTAAACCTTTGGTCATTTTCATCTTTGAATCATGTGAAACCGGCTTCACATGAAAAGGTTTGGATGGAGGGTTTTTCATCCAACCATTCAAAGATGTGTGCTTTTTACCTCTTAATCCAGAGAAGCAACCCGTGTTGCCTTTACCATCTGGAACATTCTTTGTAGACTTACAGCTGGAGAAGCAATTCGTTTTGCCTTTACCATCCGTAGCAAGCCTTTGAGGACATTTCTTAATCACATGACCTTCTTTTCCACACTCAAAACAAGCCTTGAAAGGCTTTTGATTCTTTCTAGTCCCGTGTTGTGCAGGTGCTGAGAAGGATTGCTTTGAGCTTGTAGCAGAGTCTTGCTTGTTTTGGCATTTGCTATGCTGAACAGGGAATGAGATTTTCACTGATTGACTGGGTTGCTTTGCAATTGGAGAAGAGATCCGTATTGGTCTTAATTCAGCTTTTGGAAGCTTTTGAGACTTGACAATGTCAGGAGATATATTGATCTGTGAGGAACCAACACGCTCCTCTGTGTTTGATTCATCATCTGAGCTTATCCAGTCTCGTATACACAAATCTGCTTCCAAAGGATCTTGATTGACACCTCCTATTGTGTCGGCTTCGGTTATAGGATTTTGATTGCCTGACGATTCAACAACTGTTCCTTCTTTGACAAACCTGACAGGAACAAACGAAGGAATGTTACCTGTTTTGAATTTGTTGAAGAAGGTTGGAGAAGTAACTGATATTGGTGATGAAGCATCAGAAGTGGAATCATCATTAATCTTCTTATCAGATCCTTGCCTGAGGAATCCCAAACCTACAGAAGAATCCTGCACATCTCTAACTTCTTTAAGATTAACACAGCTTAAACTTGCATTTAAATGATTAGTTTCTGCAGCTTCAATCAAATCATTTGTTGAATGAGGTCTGGGGATTGGTGAATAACATAAAGTAGAAGGAGGTGAAACTGAATTAAATACAGTTTCACCATTAGATTTATATCCAATCCCATGTTTTACCCGCACCCCTTGTTGTTTAGCAATAAGTTCATCCTTTTTCATGTGTGAAAGGGTCCATTTATCAAGCTTTGTTTGAAGCTGAGTTGTTTCAAATTGAGCTAAAACAGCCCTCTCTCTCAAAATATTAATTTCAACGTTACGCTCCAAAATGGTTCTTCTTAAAAGATCATTTTCAGCCAATGCTTCATTAAGTTTTCTTGAAAAAACAATTTCATTTTTCTTTAATTCCTGATTGATTGTTTTTAATTCTTTTTCATTTTCCAATAACAATCTGTTTGCCTTATAATCCCAAATAACCGGATTTTGCATGACGAAGAACACATATCCTGAACAATTTCATAAGACCCATGATAGTTCGTTCTGCAGCTAAGCTCTTTTCACAGTTGCAAACCCTTGTGATTTCTTGTTGTTCCTCTTCTTTGACCTTCAGCATCTCTTCAACCTCAAATTCTTTCTTTCTTTTATCAGCTTTTCCAAAATTATCATCATCGGTTCTCACAGACTCTGGTTTAGTGTCATTGTCGACTCTCAGAGCTTCATAGTTCTCTTCAACAGTTTCTCTGAATTCAAAATTTAAATCCGAATCAGTTCTCAATAACTTCAACTTTTCAATCATCTCTGTTTTGTAATCAAGTATGCTTGTTACAGAAGAGACAAGATCAGTATTAAGCGCGTTAGTTTGATGTGGGAACACGGGTTGTTGAAATTTGTTTCTTTGAATATCCAGCTCGAGAGATTTTAGTCTGTTGATCATATCCATAAGTTTTGTGTCGACATAACCTCTTTCTTGCTTTAGCATTTTAACTTGATGATTCCATGCAGACGGAAGAGAGTCAAGAAGCTTATGAATTTGTTCATGATTACTGAGATCAGGAACATGCTTCTTTAAATTATTTGCCACCTTTAAGAATCGATCAATCAAATCTGTCAATTTTTCATTCTTCATTGTTGCAAAAGAGTCAAACCGGCTTTCTGCCGTTGTGAGATTATCTGATTTGAAATCTTCCGAAGATGACATTTATTAGAAATTGTGAACAATTAAACGCCCCAAAAATATTTTTCCCAAAAAAATTTAGAATAATTCTCCCCCGGGAAAAATATATTCTTTTTAAATGTCACGCTAGACAATCTTAGCAACTGGGGTCAAGCTGCTTTTTAAATATATTCTTTTTAAATGTCACGCTTTTTAAATATATTCTTTATAAATCTTGCAAAATCGATGAAAATTTCTTTATCGGGATGAACTCAATTAATCCCAACTAAAGGGAAAAAGTCATCTTTAACATTCAAATTTCGCTGAAGAAATGATAGTTTCGCCAAAATTATAGTTTCGCAGAGCTAGTTTCGCTGAGCCGACAGTAGTTTCGCTGGCAATTTCGGCAGCAGTTTCGCTAGCCAAATGCTTTAGATTGCTTAGTTTCGCCGACAATTTCGCACAAAACAAGCTTGAACTTTCGTTCAAAGATACTTCCGGCAGCAATTTCGCTTGTAATATACACACAAGCACTGTTGAACTTTCGTTCAAGATCACTACTTTCGCTGAGATGCTGAAATTAACTACAAAGTGTAAAACACTTGTAGTTTCGCTGAAAGAACAGGCAGTTTCGCTGGATGAATTGGTAATTTCGCTGGACGAAGCTGTAAAGCTTTTTCAACACGAAATCAATCTGAAAAAGCCCAAATCTTAATAAATTTGAAACCTGATGATTAACAGAGCTTTCCCAACCAATAACAAGCAAACTTCAATCAATTTCCATATCAATAACACTCAAATTTGATCCGAAATTGATGAAAACATGATATGAACAAAAACAACCAAAACCTCAACTTCTCTCTCTAAAAATCTTCAAATCTTCAGTGAATTTGATCCAAAATGGCTCTGATACCAAATTGTAACTCCAGGATAAACAAACTTGAATCAAATCATGAAGAATTAGATCAAAATATGATAATCACAATCAAAACCCCTTTGATCTTCAATTAGATTGCAAAATGTGTATTTACAAATAATCCCTCAATCTATTGGTCATTCAACCATTAACCAAAACCTAATGACAATTAACCTATTTATAGTCTAGACTAAGATTCACTAATTGCACTTAACCCCCTAGACTTAGGCTAATTAATACAAAATTACATATTAAGCATAAAAATGACTAAAAACAAGATAAAATATATTTTGTTCACACAAAATATATTTATTACAATAAAACTCCTAGTCATTTAAATCTTCAACGTCTTGTCTCGGTTCCTCGTCTCGAACGTGTCGGGTTTGACTTTTGTTGACTTTGACCATGACGTTGACTTTTGTTGACTTTCATTGTGTTGATAATATAGACTATCTTTTCCAGCTCCAACATTAGCTGTCTATTAAAATCCTAAAATAATTAAATCCATTACGATTTTAGAATTTTAGGGGGAGAATAAGTCAGCCAGTAACATTAAAAAAAACGAGGGAGAAGGAGTGGATAGCTGATATAAGGTAGACAGTACCTGTGATACCGATTCAAACCCTTTGGAAAATGATAGTACACAGGAACAAATCAAAAGGGA
This sequence comes from Flaveria ramosissima, assembly GCA_025215565.1. NCBI lineage: Eukaryota > Viridiplantae > Streptophyta > Magnoliopsida > Asterales > Asteraceae > Flaveria > Flaveria ramosissima. The sequence continues at coordinate 48,975,942 of CM046033.1, read as the reverse complement.
CTTTAAAATTTAATTTAGAAAAGATGCAAAAGTCAAAGTATAAGTCTGTGTAGTCTGAGCAATATAAAAGGAAAGATGATAGAAGAACTGGTAACTACTAAGGTAACACAACGAAAGTAGACCTAGAGGTTGCTAGACCACATATGATATGTCGGTAGATTCAACACAATAGATGATTAGATCTGACTGGTGATCTCAAGAATAAACTAAGTTGTTCAATGGACTGTGGGCTCCCATCTTATCACTGGTTAACACAATCAACAATATTCCAATAAGGGGTAATGAGCATGTAAACGCCACAAATGTGTGCGGATGACCATAAATAGAGCAAAGCACGAAAAAAATGAAAGGCAAATGCTATCAAGCTAATAACTTATGTTGTTGGTGCATTATGTGCAAAAGAAAAGTAACATGCTCTAACAAGAAGATAGGTTGTGTGCCTCTCTGCTGTGCGATGGCACTGACCTGAGGATAAGCATAACCTAGATATTCTAGAATTCACTGTTGTTTGCCGCCTCTCTGTTGTGCGATGGCACTGACCTGAGGATTGGCTTCTCTTTGAAAGCTCTAAGAATAGTCTCTTCTTGCAAAAATACCCGTAGACCGCTCAAAAGCTCCTGAGGAATGTTGATTACCATATAAGTGTGGGATCCACAAATGTTAGTTGAAATAATTAAACCTAAAACTATCACCAATCTGTGTCAAAAGTCTGTGTATGGATTTAAGAGGACAAATATACTGACAATCATTGTGGCTGCAATTCTTGAAAGTTCAAATCAATGTGGGAATCTAATAGTACCAGTATGATTTCCTAAACTTGCTAACGACTCTGGATGAAAACCAAGAATTGAGCATCAAAAGGTTTTGATAACAAGTCCCAAATGATTTGACTTGCCTGTATGATTCCAAACTTGAATTGGTCCAGGTATGGTCGAACTAAATAGAAGCTGCCTATTCCGGAACCGAATCCAGTAGATTTCTATCTTAGGATTTGTCTCTCACAAAAAGTCAAAAACATGTTTAATTTTTGTACTTTAGTTTAATTCTCTAAGTTACTTAGTCATTTAAATTTGTTTGTTTGTCGGACTACATCATGAAATTCAGTAAGGGATTAACTCACCAAAAGGGTCATGTCTGAGATGACCACATGTGTTTTCAAAGGATAAATGGGTCACGTCTGAGGTGACAAATTGTTTAAAATGATCACGTTTGAGGTGATCAAAAGTTTTCAAGTTAAAATGATCATGTCTGAGATGGTCAAATGCTCATAATGTTAATTTAACAGTTAAAAAGGGGTTTAAATGTAAAATGGTCAAAATGGCAGAAAATTTCATAAGTATAACCCATTCGCACGACTGGACCATGAGTATGGACCAATCATGCGAATGGGTCCCATTCGCACGACTGGACATGAGAATGAACCATTCACCCGAATGGCTTATCAGACTGATCCATTCAACCGAATGAAAGGGTGCGAATGAGTGTCACACCCCCGCTAAAAGCGGAAACACGGGGATGTAACGAGACCAGGATCGTCATAACACATGGTAAGCGATAGAGAGCAATATAAATAATGATGACAAGCGTGTCATGACGACACCCGACAACAAGGGGACTTGTGCCGTGTTTAGTCAATGTCCACGACACATAGCCATAAGCATAACATGATAAAGATACACATATTCACATAAGATGAAAATGTAAATGTTAATTCCCACAACCCGGGAACAAGTTTCAAAAGTTGATAATTGTTTACAAGCGTTAACATTGTTCAAAAGATTGTTTATCAAAATGAGCTAAGTCCCAAAAATGCATCCTAGGGTCTCCACTAAGGCAGCACACCTAGATTCCTGGACTTGCATGATCACCTGAAAAGATATGCTTAAAACGGTCAACATAATTGTTGGTGAGCTCGCAGGTTTATGTAATAAAAATGTAAGTGATGCTGTAATAAGTAAGCGCGTCGGAATACCGTGAATACAGTTATATACACAAGTAAATATCACATGGCATGAGCTTTGCAACCAAACCTAGCGACGTACACAAAGACGACACCCGACAACAAGGGGACTTGTGCCGTGTTTAGTCAATGTCCACGACACATAGCCATAAGCATAACATGATAAAGATACACATATTCACATAAGATGAAAATATAAATGTTAATTCCCACAACCCGGGAACAAGTTTCAAAAGTTGATAATTGTTTACAAGCGTTAACATTGTTCAAAAGATTGTTTATCAAAATGAGCTAAGTCCCAAAAATGCATCCTAGGGTCTCCACTAAGGCAGCACACCTAGATTCCTGGACTTGCATGATCACCTGAAAAGATATGCTTAAAACGGTCAACATAATTGTTGGTGAGCTCGCAGGTTTATGTAATAAAAATGTAAGTGATGCTGTAATAAGTAAGCGCGTCGGAATACCGTGAATACAGTTATATACACAAGTAAATATCACATGGCATGAGCTTTGCAACCAAACCTAGCGACGTACACAAAGAAATTGTCGGCATATATTCACCCAAGGGCCCGTTCCTGGCCACTGATGGTACCAACTAGTATACCATCGAACGAGGGTGGGGGTGTCAACGCAGTAGTACGACCAATACCTAACCGTCGGTTCCCACACTGGAATTAAATAGTTGCAAAGATAGAACCATACAGCAGACCCAAGCATGTATCAAATAGTACTTGCAACACAGTATCACGTTGATTCCTTGTATGTAAAATGTATGTAAGTTGTACAACATAAAAATTGTGTAAGCATGCTTTTCCCCTAATTTGTAAATGACTGAAATATTGTATACGCGTAAAAAGGGGCCACGAAACTCACTTGTTAGGTGGTAAGTATGTATGATCGATGTAATCCCAAATGTTGAATGCAAATAAACAGTCAAACACCTATTGACAGTTATTGTATAGCATTAATGATATGTTATATGTATATAAGCGCGCAATAATGATGGGTCGGTTCGGGTCGTATCGGATGGGTCACGTACAACACACGCAGCCTGACACACGTACTAGATCTTATGTAGATCCAAGTACAAGACATTGTCGCCATTAGAGATAATGTTTTAAGTAAAAGTCTCATTGTTATTGAAGAAGCATTAAATAAGTGTCAATAGTTATAAGTCAATTTGATCGTTGTAAAGCGTTAGTTAAATTTGTTCAAAATAGTTTCTGTGCCCTTTCTCACGTTGACTTTAATCTTTGTGGCCGAACAATGGCATTATTGTGTTAGTGTTACCTCGACACCACACGACATACTCACGCCACGCACAAGGGGTCAGACACAACAATTTCAGTCGCATAACAAGGTCAAACGCACGACTCAACCTCCATTCGTGCGAATCAACCCTCAATCGTGCGAATCAGCTTCATTCGTACGATTGAGCCTTCATTCGTATGATTGGCCTTCAGTCGTACCACACAACACCCAATCGCACGACTCAACTTCCATGCGCACGAATCAACCTTCAATCTTGCGAATTAGCTACTTTCGTACGACTGAACCTTCATTCGTGCGATTGGACTCTAGTCGTGCGAATCACATTCATTCGCACACATTCAGTCGGTCACCTGACTCAATCGCACACAATCACTCAATCGCATGACTCAATCGCATACACTCAATCGCACGCATGACTCAATCGCACACAGACACTCAGTCGCACAACTCAGTCGCACGACATGCCTAGTCGCACAACTCAGTCGCGCGATTGACTCAGACGCATGATCCAGTCGCACGACCCACTCAGTCGCACGGCTCAATCGCATGGATGACCCAGTCGCCTGATCTACAGAATCGCGACTGTGTTCGAGACGAGCAGCCCCCGAGCTGCTCTAAACACGGGTTTTACACCACAAGGACCTCCAGAAACACTCAACAAACATACACAAGCATCAAAAACACAAGCAAAGAGACCTCACACGCACCCATACGACCTTGTATGTTCGGGTTGAACCCGAACACCCGAAACCCTAGTTTGGACAGCCGTGAAAAGGCTAGAAAACAGATAACCAAAGACAACTACCTGCTAGAAAGGAGTAATCTAGGCTGTAGACGGTGTCAAAAAGAAGAAAACAAGACCTCTCGGGTTGGATTTGGTGCTAGAATGGTGATTTTGTGTGTGAAGAAGATGAGGATGAAGAAGATGGTGAATGTGAAGGCTTAGGGCTGGTAAGAGGGTATTTATACCCAGCCCAAGTTTGCAAAATTACAAGTTTAGTCCCTGCACTTAACCCCCGAGTTTTCCCAAATTTTGTTCGGTTGAAAAACGACTTTGTTAGGTGTTTTATATTAATTGTAAAAGTTCATTTAATGTTATTATGACTTAAGAAATGGTTATATTAAAACATTTATTATATTTATAAAATGATATATTCGACGTTTTCAAAAGTGAAAGTTTCATAAGTCTTTTTAAGGTTAACACATGGTTTTTAACGAATGCACACACAACGATAATATTGCACACATGATATCCACATAAAGAGTCAAATAAAGATGAGGAATGACCAAACATAGAATAGATGACGGACAAACACGTTAATTGACGGACCTTAAAGTGACGGATGTCACAATGAGTCAGTCGACCGACTGAGCTTCAGTCGGTCAACTGAAGGTGCGAATGAAAGGGTACGAATGAGTCAGTCGACCGACTGAGCCTCAGTCGGCCAACTGAATGCGACTGACTGGGCCAATCGCACGACTGAGTTTCAGTCGCCCGAATGAACTGAGCGAATGAGGCCAGTCGGCCGATTGAACTCAGTTTCAGTATTTAAAGGGCCATAGTCGATCGCATTCTCCTCATCACTCTCAATCGCTCCTAAATCGCACATAGTACCGTTACTCTGCCGAAATTTCTTTAGACCTTGTACTTGCATTCTTATTGATCTTCTGACTTGCGTTGACATTTATACAGGTATATAACAGTGAAATCACACCGAAATCAGAAGAAAGCAAGCCCTAATTTGTGATATTTGGTTGAAACAAGAACCGGACCTTAAATGACCTAATAACCAACTGAAACTAAGTAATATGTTAAAATTAAGTCTAATAGGTTATTAGTGATGAGATGGCGAGTCTAATGGACCATTAAACCATGTTAAACTACTCGATTTGGTCAAGATTCGAACCTCAGTCGACTGAACAGTAAGACAAGCGACTGGTCGTCCGGATGAACTCCAATCGCACGATTGACTCTTGCGATTGGGTCAATCGGCCGAATGCACCATGCGAATGAGCTCAGTCGGCCGACTGAACCAATCGCAGGTTCAGCCAACAGATTGAACTCAGTCGCATGTCTCATTCACTTGAATGAGCTCAATCGCATGATACGACAACCGACTGACCTCAGTCGCCTGATTCATTCGCACGAATGAATCAGAATGAATTTAAACAATACACTTAGAACTGAATTGTGATGTATGACTTTCTAATGGTTCTGTGTCTTGTGTTTCAGGTCAATGGCTGATAGATAGTCCATAAACCCTAAGCACAATATATGTGCTCATTTGGACCATACGACTCGGAATGGTGCCGAGTTTACAGAGATCATTGCTTTTCTTCGACGTTCTCGGATCCATAAGGCCATTTCTACACCGTGTACTCCTTACAGGTCGTTACATCAGGCCTTCTGGGAGAATGCCTCCGTTGATCGTTCACGTGAGCCATACAGCATACGGAGCTCCATTCGTGGTCAGGATATTGAGATTACAGCAGCTGACATCCAGAGAGTACTTGATTTTGGGGACGATACTAATCACCCCACCAGACTACATCCGCTTACAGTCAGAGGTTGCTTTCTGAGGATTAAGTACGCTGGGGACATCAACTCAGGTGTGCTCAACAAGAGCAACCTGTGTCCCCAGTATAAGTACTTAGCACACGTGATTCTAAAGTGCATTGCTTCTCGGAGGGGTGGGTTTGATGATCTGTCAGACCAGATTCAAAATGCCTATGTGGCACTGGTGCTGAACCACCCCTTCAGCTTCTAAAGCATGATCTTCTCGTATCTGGTGGAGAATCTGGAGGCCAAGGGGAAGGAGGGTTTTTGTATGTACCCCAGATTTCTGCAGCTGATCTTCAATGAGAAGCTGCCATCACTTCCCAAGGAGAGCCACGATGTTGTGGCCTTAGAGATTATGGATGACACGACTCTGGGTCGTATGAGAGTGTATCGGGGTAAGCAGGTAAAGCCCCAGGTGAAGAGGTTGATCGGCCATCTGGCCAATGAGAGGTATGTGGCGCCGGGTAGACGCAAGTGGCGTCATGATGACAGCGACTCAGATGATGAGCGGCTATTGTTCCTAGAGCATGATTCAGATGATGATACAGTGGGGATGCTGGAGATGACATGCCTATTCCACCGAGGGGCACAGCTACAGACATTATACCTCCAGTATCTGCCCCCACAGGAGACATAGCTGAGTCGGCTGGGTTCCACCAGGACTTTATACCTGGTGAGGAGGAAGAAGAGTCAGATGAGGAGCCATTGACAAGAACTGTGGGAAGCAAAGTCGTTCCCACAGAGCATGGACTCCGGGCGGTTGGTGAACGCCCCAGGGATTCGGGAGAGACTGCTGCAGATCCTAACTATGCCCCAGATCCATCTAGCCGTGTTCTAGGGGGAGCATCCTCCTCGACTGGATCGAGGAAGAAAAGGATGGCTCAGCCCCACGGCATGAAGAAGAAGAAGAGAAGACTTACCTTCATCACCACCACAGCTACCACCACCACTACCACCTCTACAGCCACACCATCCACTACCACAGCCACCACAGCTACCACTACTATCACCACACCTCCCACCACTACATATATGCCATCCACCACCATATCATTCACACCTACATCACCTCCACTATCATCTAGACCAAACCCCATCTTCACCACAGCCACCACCACCACCACTAGCCACCAAGCAGGACCATCATCACATCCCTCACATATATACGGATCACCTCTACCTCCCATTGGGGTAGAGGAACAGCTTTCAGCGCTGAACCGGATGGTGATGCGTTTGTTAGCTGCTGATGAAGAGAAGACTGCGCAGCTCCGTCAGCTGGCAGATCTCACTGCTGCGCAGTCTCACCAGATCTCGGAGCAGGCTCGGCTGATCGAGGAGCAGGCCCAGCAAATGGCTGCTCAGAGCCACGAGATCGCCCAACTCCAAGAGCATAGAGTCACATCTGCTAAGAAGATTGAGAGTTGGAGGATGCTAAGAAGACCATCATGCTCAAGCTTAAGGGATCTAAAGATGAGCCTCTGAAGATTAAAGAGGGAGATGGTGATGATGGTGATGATGATGATGAGGATGATGATGAGGACGATGATGAAGAGACTGAGGATGATGAAGGGGTTGAGGAAGAGAGGACAGAGGATAGGCGTGAGGATGATGATGATGAAGGAGGAGATGTAGCTGCATCTGCCTCAGCTCAGGGTCAAGAAAGGAGATCTAAGAAGAATCAAGACCAACGAGCTTCATCCTCTGCTCCACCAAGTGATGACCCAGTGATCCAAGACAAAAGTAATGATTAGATGTCTATGTATTTGATTACTTTTGTATTTGAATCATGTATTTAAACTTATGTATTCGGTGTTTATATTAAGATTAATGCATTTCTGTCTTGATTATTAACTAATGATTGATGTGTTACATGTCTAAATCAAACAGATCCAAACTATCAAAGGGATGAATTTGATGTTGCTCCCCTTCAGCAGGTCAAGACTCAATTAACTATGATTCTTGATCTGCAAGGGATCGTCAGGAGATCTGTGAGTTATACCCCTGAAGAGGGGGAAATAATTCACGATCTTTCAAATGAGCAACTAGATGAGATCTTCAAGCTAAATCCCGATGAGATCGTTAAGGATGCTCCAATGTGTGACTCTACCAGTGACGAAGAGCTAAACGACGTTGATGAAATAGAGATAGAAGATGTCACTGCAGAGCACTATCCTCAGTATGCTGACAACGAGGGAAATGTGGTACCCAATCTGGGTGAATCCCTTGTCAGTGATACATTTGAGGTGCTAGATAAGATGGAGCAGGAGTCTGAGAAGACAGAAGGAACGGCCCAAGCCTCAAACGACGATGTGGATATCCGAAAGGCTGAATGGGCTGCTTGTTTTGAAGAAATCCGAGCCCAACGCGCTGCTCCTAAACAGAACGTCTACACCAAACTCTACAGAGTAAAGAAACATCATAAGGTTCGGGCAAGATTATAACGTGGGCACACTTTGAGGATCTAAACGTTTATGCCATTAAGAGAGAGAAGGGCATAGAGTACTTTAGATTTCCACATGATCTAAAGACTCTACCAGGTTTTGAGCTCAACCAGCTGGCCAAACTGAAGCTGTTGTATGCTGACCCAAGAAAATTGTCAGGCTGGTTTGAAGCTGCACTGAAGAGAGAGTACCACACCAGGTGGGTTAACTTCAGACCCCAACAACCTACAAGGTACATCAGAAGGTCTGAAGTTGATGCCATTACTGGAAAGCCAAAGATAGTGCTGAAGTGGAGTCCTCCGCGCACGATGTCAAGAATCCCTCTCAGGGAAATGCCACAGGACTTCACTCCACACTTTAAGTGGTGGTACTATGATTGGAGAACCGGAGAAACGGTCATAGTTCTAAACAAAGAGGGGCAAATGGATACCATCAGGGTGTTTGACCCAATGTGGCTCACCAACTTGTCAGCTAATGATGTCTATACTCTATACAAGTGGCCACTGTTCTATGACTCGCAGGATATAGTACAAGCCCTCCAGTTCCAGAACGTCATAAGACTCTGCTTTGCGTTTGAGATTCACGCAGGAGTCACAAGAGAGGAAAAGTACAAGAAGTATGAGGAGGTGATGCAGAAAACAAGACATTAGAGAGATCTAGGTCCAAGGGGGAGTTTGTTGATACATATATGTACCTAGATCAGGATATGAATGTAATAGATCTTGTTTGTTCTTACACTGATGTAATGTTTGGAATATTAATGAAATGAGATTGGTTGTTTGTGATGTATAATGTTTAATATTTCATTAATGAGTTGATGTTGAATTGGTTAAATAGGTTTGTGATTGTTTGAATTGATACACATAATGTTATATTAATGAATACATTCAAACTTAACATAATGAAGTTCTCATGCGAATGGCCCATGCAAATGGACCACACGCATGAATAACTTCATGCGAATGACTCAGTCGCACGACTGAACCAGGAGACTGGATCAGTCGTATGATTGTAACATGAGATTGGCTCAGTCGCACGACTGAACACTCAGTCGTGCGGATGGATCAACCGCATGGTTCAATCGCACGACTGAACCATACTAATGGTTCAGTCGCCCGAATGAACAACACTAACCTATAAATACCACTCAATTCGTGGAAAAACGTAAGCATTCATTCTATTTCGATTCCAAACGTACCCTAGCCGTCCAGAAGCCTCCAAGTTCATACTCCAAGTTCATAGAACGCTGTAGATCGATTCCTAATCGATTCTTAACGTTTGATTCAATACTTTATTGATTCTACGTGCGTTCTCACTGATTGGATCGCCAATCAAATAGGATTCCGCACTATTTGGTTTGGTTTACACGTTAATCAGTTGGTATTTCGTTCAAATACCAGGTCCTAACACTTTTTAATAAAACCCCTTTTATTAAAATCATTAATCCCTTTAATAACCTTTTATTAACCACTTAATGACAAAGAACCATCAATTTTCAGCTTGTTAAGTTTGTTAATGAGTTTGTTATGCATATCCAAATATCAACCAACAATCATACAACAAACATCCAAACAAGCATAATCATACAAACATAAGTGCATAACCATAGCCACTAAGGCGACCACACTTGTTTGCCATCACAAGTGTTGACACAAGGTCTTTCCTAAGGGTTAAGATGACACATCAAAAAGTGTCCATGAACTCCTACTTGAATCCAGATCCAAATGCTTCAAGTGTCCATGTCTTTTGTGTCCTTCTTTGGTCTTCATCTTGTGCATCTTCTTTTATAAAATCATATCCTAATTCAATTTTTCTAATAAAAGAAATGCACCTAATCTATTTATTACATAACCAAATGAATAAATAAATTACAACCCAAAATATAAACACAAATATTACAACCCTTTCAAGAATCAAAACCAACATGACAAAACCATAATCAACCAATTCCAAAACACATAAGGTCAAGGCTATGTTATGCACTAAAATATGAAACATATTCAACATCCAAGAACAACAATGAACCCCTTATTTCAGCCCTAAAGTTTCGGCCAACATGAACCAAAACTTTAGGGTTTTGTCCAAACAACACAATCAACCATTTGATCTTTATCTTTCAAGGTTTATACTAAAGCATGCAAGATTAAACCTTGAAACATAAGGGATTCAATCATCCACAACAAAACAGCCCCTAATGGGTTGAAAAAGTCCACGAAAACTAACTTTTCAAGAACTTTTGAAGCACATATTCCACATATCCGGCTCTAGATGCCATTGTTGGATTTTGTAACATGTTAATCAAAGTTAGTTTAACTATTTAAACTATAAAACGCAGCGGATATAAGGTTTAAACATGTTGTTTACAATCTGAGATTTTCACCATTTTAAAGCATAAACAAAACCCAAGAATAAGGATCATATATATATATATATATATATATATATATATATATATATATATATATGTGAAATATTATGCTATCAAACCATAAAACAACCATAGGGTGTTCATAGAAACAACCTTTCTTGAATAAGATGTTGTAGATAGATAAGATGAAGGTGATGATGTTCTTGAATGTCCAGCCCCCAAGAGAGAAAGCCTCAAGTTGTGATACCCACAAGCTCCTCCAAACACCTAGCTAGTTAGGAAGCACAACACCAAAACTCTCTACCTATGCACCTTCAAGAATCCGAAATTTTCAGCTTGTTTTTTTTCCTTGTATCCGAAAATTTCAGCTTGTTTGGAGAGAGTTCTTTGCTACTTTGTGTGTGAGAGAGTGTGAGAATTGATGGAAGAGTGCAAGTGTAGTAAAAATCTTGCAAAGACCAAGACTAAATAGGTTCCCAATGCCCCTTTGGGCGGCCGAAAATATCATTTAAAATGGGTTCCCCCCATTTTATTTTTCTTGTAAAAGTGCACTCTTTTAATCCCTTAGTTTATAAAATTAAAACCTATTTTAATTTTATAACATTAACACACTTTTATTTGTTATTATTTAACCAACTTAAATAATGAAACAAATAATTTCTCATGAACAAATTATCCATATAATGTTGTTCTATCACAAAAACAACGTTTTAGAAAGCCCATTTTCTAAAATGGTGTCAATATTTATTTGTATGATCTCATCAACAAATAAATATTTGTTGGTGTTTGTTTGGCTTGTTATTGGGTATGACTCGCCTTGGATCATAACGTACTAACCACATCAATCTTGTATGTGTCTTGGGCATACAAGATCCAACAATCTCCCACTTGCACAAGATTCATAAAAGATTGATGCAAGCAGTAAATACCGCCTAACAACGGTTTACTACCCTTAATACGTATGACAAAGTGCCATTCAATAACATGATCCCCTTCAAGTACCTTACTCGAAATGTTTTAGGTGAATCAATCATCTATCCTTTTGTCACAGATGTCATGTTAAATCCCAGAGACACAGAGTGATCATTAAGATATTTGTTTACAAATGAAAATATAAAATCATATTGTTTTATATTTACAAAAATTCGTGTGATAATTTATGAGTTAAAGTTATTTAACAAAAATAATTTTTATTTAATTTCATACGAAAATGTTAATTTATGTAATTTAATTTATAAGAAAAAGGCTTAAAAAAAGTTGTTGGGGACCAGATTCGAACCCGGGTCTATTTTGTGAGATCCGGCTGAGTTACCAATGGGCCAAGGCCCTATATCTGTTTAGAAACCAAATGGATTTTTATAAATCTAATAATTAAATAAATCCCCAAATTGGCAAGAACCCTAACTTCGATTTTGATCAAATTGAGCACCCAAATGATGCAGATTAACGAATTAAACATGGGGCTTTGTTTCCCCATGTAAAACCGAGTAAGATTATATGATTAACTTACTTGATCAAGTTCGTATTGGCGATGAACTATATGAAAGATAGTCGCGACTGTCATGAGTATGATTCGAGACGCAAACAATGAAGATAATCAAATTAACTTCGTGTAAAGATTCAGGGTGTTATTCCGATCGAAAGCCCCTTATCAATTTCGTTGTATGTTGCTCAGAAGACGGAATTTGATTGTGTTGCAGGTTCGATATGAAGGTGGTAACCGAACAGGGAGTTGGCGAGTATCTCGAATGCAATTGGGGTTAGAAATTGATTTAAGGAATCGATTAGAACATTTACAACCAAATTAAAGTGTCAACTTGATCAGTTTCATGTCGAATGGTTTCAATGTTATGAATGTGAATTCGGTTTCAAGTTTGGTCACAGTAACAGCTTAATTATTCGAATTGAAATGGATCCTTGGTTCGAAACGTGTTCAAGTGATGGTTAATATGGTTTAATTGCGTTTAAATCAGACGTTTCAGGTGGTTTGGTGGCTACCAGAGCCGTCGAAACTGTGGCAGGAGGTAGTGGCTGGGAAAACGGGGTGGATTGGGTTTGGTTTCAAAGTTTTAAAATTTTACGAGTTTGGTCCCTGTAGTTTCAAATGTTTATTATTTTATGTAAGAACTTTTAAATTAAGTTTTAATAATTGCAAAATTGACCCCAACTTGTGAAACCAATTTATAATTAATTTATTGTCTATTAAAACTTTAAAGAGTTTATAAATAACAAGAGTAATTTATTTATTAATTACAATTAAATCTCTAATTCTCATTACAACTTAATAACTTATATAAATTTATAAGTTTTCTAAAAACTTTTATATATAATTACTCTTTCCATATTAGAACTCATAAATGACAATTATTACATTGTAAATTTATAACACTTTACTTTATAAATTGTAAAACTATTATAACTTGTTTGAATGGTTTAATAATTGAAAATTAAAAGAAATAAGTTTTTTTATGTTGGTTACATTTATAATCCATATGATTCTTTAGAATAAATAAGTTAATAAAGAAATTTATATCATATGAAAGTTCAAAATGAGTACGGGTTCGGGTTATAAGTTGAAAATGGGCAGATGTTACAGTCTCCCCTACTTTAAGAAATTTCGTCCCGAAATTTAATCACAAGAAGACTGATTTCAAAGATAGGAGGAGACTTGAGTTTCCTTTCATGCTTTCTAATGATCTCTTGGAAAGTTTAAGTTCGTTGAGTTTTGGTTATGGTGCTATACTATACTCAAGTGTGTTAAATTTTATAATTCAAGATTTCATGTATTTATTAACCAAGGGTGCAAGATCATTAATTTTAGAATTTTAATTGATAAGCTTTTGTATTTCAGACGGTACAAGGCAATTAGGAGGTTTTGTCACGAATACAACACCATGTTTTAGATCAGTACGAAACTCGACATAACGAACATGAGAAATAAGTTCAAGATACTTTTGGATGGGATATGGAATTCATAAGAGCTTCCCAAGCAAATAACTTTAACGGGGTTTTTAGATGATCGATTCTTGTTTACTTATGTCTTTGAGGTTTCAAAGTTTTATTAGCTTAAAGTTGATAAGAGATTCGTGTTTGTTATGATTAAGGATTCAATTTAGAATGAGAGCATCATTGTAATAGGTTTTCAGGATAAGTGCGGTTTTGAGGGGAAGCCGTTTAGAAAGATTTTTAAGTTTCAGGATACAAAATCAATGATGAAACGATTCAAAATAAACAAGATGTTTCGAGTGTAACGTTCGGTTTACAAACCAAAACATTACGTTGACTTATCAAAGTATTAGGTCAACTACAACCTTAATGAATACATGCGTACCTATAAGCGGACACTCACCCCAAGGGTTCCCAGGTAAGGTAAACGGATCCATCGGTTGATTTGGATTTATATGAATACCTTGCCTAGACAGAACACCTCGAGATACAGGCATCCCACTCTTCCAGCATTACGTGTTTCAAGTTATAGGACATCGACTTTGACGAGACTTGAAAACCACGAATAACGATTCAAAGCTTATTTTGAGAACCATTTGATTTAGGCACATAATGCCTTAGAATATAATTTAAGGTTCGTGTGTGCATTGATAAGATTCAAAGTATAAAAATAAGCACATAAAGCATATAATCACATAATCAAGTATAAACACATAAGACACATAAAATCCTATCTAAGCATATAAAATACACGAGAGGACTCATGTGTAAGGGTACTTAGTTATAGTCTAGGTCATTCGATTTCTAATAACTTAATTCCCTATAACCATGGCTCTGATACCAATCTGTCACACCCCGACCGACGGCAGAATGATCAGGGTGGACGAATGTGAAACGATTGTTCATAGCACATGGAACTAAATAAGTTGTAATAATATTAAATATCATTTTTATTGAACATTACAAGACAATTAAATCTTTACAATACAAACAAGATATAAACAACAACATATGATTTTTAATTAAACTAAGTCCAAGTCCTATATGAGCCAAAGAGATCTTCAAGTATCAACCTGAAACATGTTAAAAATAAAAGGGTCAACTTTGAAAGTTGGTGAGTTTCCATGGGTTAAACGTACATATATATATATAAAGATTTACAAGTAGTAATTCATGTCAATGGTTATGAATTAGCAAGTTTATAGAACACATATAGCTACAACCAAACATCGACTTGATTACAAGTTTATAAGATTGGCTAAGTGTACTTGGTTCCCATGATGAACAAGTCATACGTCATTAGGAGCCGGCACGGCAATACATCGGCTTTAGCACCAAATAGGCTTGTCAGGCCCAAAGATCTAAGACGTTGCCAGGCTAGAAATAGTTAATGATTGTCAACATTTAATGTATCTCATATAAATCTCACAATAATACAAATAACCATGACAAAAAGTAAAGATGAATTGCATGTGCATTTACAAGTATCATGATGTTTACAAGTGTAAGTTTATAAGATTAACATGTTTCACCCCAAAAGGTGTGAAATAAAGTAAAAAAAGGGGGCATGAAGAACTCACAAGTATAGGATGCACTTAAGATAACAATAAGAAGATAAGATGGTTCCAACGATTTTTTCACGATTAAACCTAATGATTGTTGTCTCAGAATTAGAATAAAGATAAGATTCAAGAGTAAATATGAATTAGGGTTTCGTTTGGAATTTGGGGTTTTGATAATTAGATTTAAATTAAATAATATAAACAATGAAGATAATCGTGACTGTCATGAGTATGATTCGAGACGCAAACAATGAAGATAATCAAATTAACTTCGTGTAAAGATTCAGGGTGTTATTCCGATCAAAAGCCCCTTATCAATTTCGTTGTATGTTGCTCAGAAGACAGAATTTGATTGTGTTGCAGGTTCGATATGAAGGTGGTAACCGAACAGGGAATTGGCGAGTATCTCGAATGAAATTGGGGTTAGAAATTGATTTAAGGAATCGATTAGAACATTTACAACCAAATTATAGTGTCAACTTGATCAGTTTCATGTCGAATGGTTTCAATGTTATGAATGTGAATTCGGTTTCAAGTTTGGTCACATTAGCAGCTTAATTATTCAAATTGAAACGGATCCTTGGTTCGAAACTGTTCAAGTGATGGTTAATATGGTTTAATTGCGTTTAAATCAGACGTTTCGGGTGGTTTGGTGGCTACCGGAGCCGCCGGAGCTGTGGCCGGAGGTAGTGGCTGGGAAAACGGGGTGGATTGGGTTTGGTTTCAAAGTTTTAAAAACTTTACGAGTTTGGTCCCTGTAGTTTCAAATGTTTATTATTTTATGTAAGAACTTTTAAATTAAGTTTCAATAATTGCAAAATTGACCCCAACTTATTAAACCAATTTATAATTAATTTATTGTCTATTAAAACTTTAAAGAGTTTATAAATATAAAGAATAATTTATTTATTAATTACAATTAAATCTCTAATTCTCATTACAACTTAATAACTTATATAAATTTATACGTTTTCTAAAAACTTTGATATATATTTACTCTTTCCATATTAGAACTCTTAATGACAATTATTACGTTGTAAATTTATAATGCTTTACTTTATAAATTGTAAAATTATTATAACTTGTTTAAATGGTTTAATAAATAAAAATTAAAAAAATAATTTTTTTTATGTTGGTTACATTTATAATCCATATGATTCTTTAGAATAAATAAGTTAATAAAGAAATTTATATCATATGAAAGTTCAAAATGAGTATGGGTTCGGGTTATAATTTGAAAATGAGCAGATGTTACAAAGACCCTTAAGCAAAGCAAGATACCCATAGTCAAAATTCTTTGGAACTCAAGACATGGACCGAAATTCACGTGGGAACGTGAGGATCAGATGAAGCTTAAGTATAATCATCTGTTTGATACGACGACGACAGCTGGCGAAGGTATTGATTAAATTTAAGGAAAGAATTTCTTTCGACATGGGGATGATGTGGCAACTCACTCGATTTCGTTGTGTCAATGCAGAAAACCAGTGATGTAACACAACCATGTAATGCAATTTTCAGGATGAAAATTTTTCAACATGGGGATAATGTGACATTTGCTAATTTTTTGTTACCAAACTCTGTTAGTTCCATTAGGTCTTGCATACACGTGTCGTGAGCACACACTAGTTGTCGTTGAAAGTTGGTGACCTAATGTAACACCCCGAATTTTCTATTTAAAACAAAAGGAAAAGAAAAGTAAACAGAAAGAATAGAAATTGTGCACAAGTGGAGGGGGAAAAAGTGTACAAAGTACAAACCTTATTACTTTAAGGTTTAAAGGGGCATGGTTGCCCATTTCTTCTTCATCTTCTTCAATCGGCTGAAAAGAAGAAAGAAGAGAGAGAGCGCCCCGGTTCTAGAGAGAGAAAATGGAAGAAGCAGCTTCAAAGGTAAGTCTTCTCTTATACGAGCTCGGTTTCAGCTGGGTTTCGAGTTCTTGACCGAAGTTCTGGTTGTATAGTGTCTGTTTTCAGGATTCAAGAGCTGAATCGAAGGTGGGTCTCGAACGGGAAGTGTGCTGCTCAAAGGCTGCTCAAGGTGAGTTTCTAGAACCCCTCTTTTACTGATTTTCAACTCGTTTTGGGGCTATTATGCATAATAAGTGAACATTTTGAAAGAAACCGTGGGTTTACAGCCTTATGTTCAAAATTATGTATGTATGTATGTATGTTTTAGTGTTAATTATGGGTTAATATTGATGGTTTAGCATGTTTAGATGGTCCTTAGTATGTTGGATTTATGCTTGGGTATGATTAGGATGATAATCGGGTGAATTTGATAGCTTAGAGAACATTTCAGAACGTTTTGGACGAACATGAACAGTGGCCCATGCGCCTAGACTGGTGGCCCATGCGCCCAGCAGAGGGCCCATGCGCCTAGACTGCTGGCCATGCGCCCAGCAGATGGCCCATGCGCCTAAATGGCTGGCCATGCGCCCAGCAGATGGCCCATGCGCCTAAATGGCTGGCCATGCGCCCAGCAGAGATGGCCCATGCGCCTGAATTGTGCCATGCGCCCAAAGTATTAAAATGGTTAAGTGTTGATACGCCTAAACATGGCAGAAGCGCCCAAATAGTGCTCATGCGCCCAGATTAATTTATACTTAGAATTTTTATGCTCATGCGCCTGAAAGGTCCCATGCGCCCAAGTTGGACCTAAGGTTTTTCTAAGTGGTTTTTAAGGGGTAAAATGGGGAGATAGGCCTGGTTATGATGTGATGGCTTATGTTTGATGTGTGTTATGCATGTATGATGTTGCCTGTATGGTGATGGTGTATGTTTATGATTAAGTATATGTTCCTTATTATGTATGTATGTGTGTCTTCCCTTGGCTTTGCATTGAACGTTAATGAACGTAATAAAGTATTATGTAACGTAAAGTGGAAGATAATGAAAAGAGGAACCTTAATGAATGAATGCATGTAGTAATGAATGAACGTGAACGTAAGAGTCTTGCAAGCAAAGTATAGTGAGGTGCACAGCTCTAAATGCCTTAAGCTCAACCGCGTGAGGTTCAGCAAATCCTAAAGTGTGCACGCAAGGGTTCCAGTCTTTATGACTGACCTTCAGTGTTGTTACCCATTTCGGTGGGGGTGTTGTTAACCATTTCGGTGGGGGTGTTGTTACCCATTTCGGTGGGGGTGTTGTTACCTATTTCGATGGGGGTGTGTTACCCATAATGTTGGGGGTGAAACATATGATGGTTACCCGAGTTACGTATAACTTCGGGGGTGTGGCATAAAGCCAAGCATAGGTATGAGGTGAGCGACTTTGTGTTGCAACAGACTCGGATGGAGTTCAATCCCTGTGATTGACTCATATGGGATCTTTGTCGCGTATCCTGGTGTTGTGTCAGTCTTCGGGCATGATTCGGGGGCTTGTGAGTAGGTCCCGGCACAGCATCAGCTTTCGAGCATAAGTTGGGGATATTGCACGAGACAAGATTCGAGTAATAATGAGTAATGAGCGAAAGATAATGTATGAAAGAAGGAACTATGAAATGAATGTTAATGAATTATCGTAATAATGTACTAAACATGATCCTTGTCATTCGACCTCAATAATCGTGGCTGAGTGTAAAGTCTGACCAGATCTAAAAAGAGAAGTGAACGATAATGTAATACGTTGAATGAACGAAGTTAACGAACGTAATGATGAAGATAATAATGATATTATCTGTATGTACGTATGATGCATGATCGCGATCGATTGTAAAGTATAGTATGATTTGAAATAAAGTAAAGAACGGTTTTAACAAAGTAAAGTATTTTATTATAAAAACTAGAACTCACTCAGCGTCGCTGACTTTTGTATGCATGATAGTTGGCAGGTATTTGTAGATTTTGAGGTGTTGCAGGCATGGATGCATAAGCTACTGGGAGCATTTTGAGGCTGGCACCCGTATTTTGACATGTCTATGTATTTTGAGATGAAAACTAAGGTTGTAAACAAATTATATGACATGTTTTTAGTTATTAATGAAAGTTTTAAATTCCGCTGCAAAATAAATGTACGTTTTAGAATGTTTTAAGTGCAATGATTGACCAACTGTGAGGTTTCCGGGAACGGGGCCTTACAAGTTGGTATCAGAGCCAAGGTTTAAGTGAAATGGGTAAATTTTCAAATAAACCTAATCTTAAACTGAGAATGGGACTAAAAGGAAAAGGGATGTCAGTCCTAGTAGCTACGTGCCTGCAGGTAAAAGTTTTATGTAAATGATTTATGTAAGTTAACGTTAATCGGTATTATGTGCGCATGTTATGTGGTCTATGTGTTGCTGATAGATTTGGATACTGATGTAGTCAGGATAGGTAATGCTCGGGGTATGAAGAGTAAAGTGAGTGGCTAATCACAACTGGCCACTGTAATTAGGGACTTACTATACTTGACATAAACTGAGCTATTCCTTGAATGACCGTGCTAGTGTTTGAATCTTTCAGTGTCATAGAGAATGGCCGGTGGTAGATCTTCTAAGGCTTCGCGAGGTGGAGGTGGCGGTGGACGTGGTGCTGAACCACGGGTCACAAGAGGAAGGTCTAGGGCTGAAAGAGTAGTTCATGAAGAACCCGAGACTCCTCATCCTGAGGGCGGTGACGAGAATGCTAATCAGAGGGCCTCGATGAGAGAGGCGATCGTGGAGGAAGTGCATCAGGTCTTGCAGACGATCCTACCGTCTGTAATGACCGAAGTGATAAAGACTGTTAAAGATGAGGAGAGAAAGGAAAGAGGTAGATCATCGGGCGAAAGGAGACGACCTGAGACTGAAACGGTTTTCTTCGATGACGAAGAGGAAGAAGAAGAGGAGGAGCCAGCGCCAGAGGCGGCACGAGGCTGTAACTATGGGGCGTTCCAACGATGCAAGCCCCCAACCTTCGATGGAAACGGCACTGCTGCTACTGCTCACCGTTGGGTGAGAGAGATGGAAGCTGTATTGAATATCAGCGAGTGCCGAGAGGATTAGAAAGTAAAGTTTGTTGCCCACTCTTTTGTGGACTCAGCCTTGTATTGGTGGGACAATATTGTCCAGGTTGAGGGAAGTAGGGCTATCGGGAGGATGCGATGGCCAGAGTTGAAAAGGCTGGTGATTGAGGAGTTCTGTCCTCATCGTGAGATGGATAAAGTTGAAAGAGAGTTTCTGCAGCTGGAGGCGGGGACGATGACACATCAACAGTATACCGCGAAGTTCAACGAGATGGCACGTCTGGTGCCGGATCAGGTGACACCTCTTTCGCGAAAGATCAAGAGGTACATTCAGGGCTTGCCTGCGGACATCCGTAGGCACATGATCGCTGCCCGACCAAGCACGTTTAGGTCGGCGGTTGATTTGGCGGGGAGGTTGTATGATGAAAGATCTGTGATGGTGACTGAAAGTAGCAAGAAAGGAGAGGGTGATCAAGAATGGGACGGGAATCGATTGGGACGTAACGGAGCCACTCCAGGTGGCAAAGGTGCACAAGTGGATGATCAGTGTGTGGTCATAACTGGTGCGGGGTCGAAAAGGTGTGACAAGTGTGGACACAGGCACCCCAGGGAATGTAGATTGGGGGGCAATGTCTGTTTCCGTTGTGGGAGGACCGGACATGTGGCGAAGAACTGCGGCATGGGGAGGTGTTATTCCTGTGGTGAGGAAGGTCACATGAGCAGGGATTGCAAGAAGCCGAGGGCGGAAGGTTCGGGAGTGAAAAAGATCGGAGGAAGCTAGGACGGACCATGATGTTGTGTCAGGTACGTTTCTAGTAAACCAAATTTTAGCCTCAGTGTTATTTGATTCTGGTGCTAGTAAAAAGTTTTATCTCTGCTGCTTACTGTGCTAAGTTGCCTGTTAGTGGTAAGAATATAGATACGCCCTTTGATGTAGAATCACCATTAGTAAGTCTACTAGGTTACCTAATGCCCTAGAGGATTGCGCGATAGAATTGAGAGAGAGCGCTTGTTCCTGCTAGGCTGTCCAAGACAGACATAGGTAGGTAGACATGCATCTCCGGGTGAGTTGATCAGTAATCTACGACTCGAACCCTAAGTGTTGCAAGAAGATGGATTGCTCAACCGTGCACAACCAGAGTTTGGTGTCGACCTACGACAATGAATTATGATGAAGGCTTCGACCAGGAAAGCGGATTGCCTGGTTTGGTATTGAGTAAAGCTAATATTAAAGTGTAGAGGGACATTCCCAGTTGTTGCTCAGGTAGGAGAAGTGACACATCGACTGGAGCTACCTGATGAGTTAAGTGGAATTCACCTGATGTTCCATGCATCTCGTCTAAGAAAGAGCTCAACCGATGAGGATATGATCATGCTACTAGAGAACACTAAGATGGACAAAGTATCCAACCACGAGAAGCAGCTGGTGGCTATTATTAATAAGAAGAAGAGAATAGGCTAAGGAGGATGATGGTTTTACTTGTGCGGGTGCAGTGAAGCCTAAAGGGATCTAAGTTTAAGTGCAAGATCAATGAAGAGGTGAGACCGTGTTACCCATGACTGTTCGAAAAGCGACAGGTTTCAGGACGAAACCTCTTTAAGGGGGGTAGACTTGTAACACCCCGAATTTTCTATTTAAAACAAAAGGAAAAGAAAAGTAAACAGAAAGAATAGAAATTGTGCATAAGTGGAGGGGGAAAAAGTGTACAAAGTACAAACCTTATTACTTTAAGGTTTAAAGGGGCATGGTTGCCCATTTCTTCTTCATCTTCTTCAATCGGCTGAAAAGAAGAAAGAAGAAAGAGAGAGCCCCGGTTCTAGAGAGAGAAAGTGGAAGAAGCAGCTTCAAAGGTAAGTCTTCTCTTATATGAGCTCGGTTTCAGCTGGGTTTCGAGTTCTTGACCGAAGTTCTTTAGTGTTTGTTTTCGGGATTCAAGAGCTGAATCGAAGGTGGGTCTCGAACGGGAAGTGTGCTGCTCAAAGGCTGCTCAAGGTGAGTTTCTAGAACCCCTCTTTTACTGATTTTCAACTCGTTTTTGGGCTATTATGCATAATAAGTGAACATTTTGAAAGAAACCGTGGGTTTACAGCCTTATGTTCGAAATGATGTATGTATGTATGTATGTATGTATGTATGTATGTATGTATGTATGTATGTTTTAGTGTTAATTATGGGTTAATATTGATGGTTTAGCATGTTTAGATGGTCCTTAGTATGTTGGATTTATGCTTGGGTATGATTAGGATGATAATCGGGTGAATTTGATAGCTTAGAGAACATTTCAGAACGTTCGGACGAACATGAACAGTGGCCCATGCGCCTAGACTGGTGGCCCATGCGCCCAGCAGAGGGCCCATGCGCCTAGACTGCTGGCCATGCGCCCAGCAGATGGCCCATGCGCCTAAATGGCTGGGCGCATCAGAGATGGCCCATGCGCCTGAATTGTGCCATGCGCCCAAAGTATTAAAATGGTTAAGTGTTGATGCGCCTAAACAGGGCAGAAGCGCCCAAATAGTGCCCATGCGCCCAGATTAATTTATACTTAGAATTTTTATGCTCATGCGCCTGAAAGGTCCCATGCGCCCAAGTTGGACCTAAGGTTTTTCTAAGTGGTTTTTAAGGGGTAAAATGGGAGATAGGCCTGGTTATGATGTGATGGCGTATGTTTGATGTGTGTTATGCATGTATGATGTTGCCTGTATGGTGATGGTGTATGTTTATGATTAAGTATATGTTCCTTATTATGTATGTATGTGTGTCTTCCCTTGGCTTTGCGTTGAACGTTAATGAACGTAATAAAGTATTATGTAACGTAAAGTGGAAGATAATGAAAAGAGGAACGTTAATGAATGAATGCATGTAGTAATGAATGAACGTGAACGTAAGAGGCTTGCAAGCAAAGTATAGTGAGGTGCACGGCTCTAAATGCCTTAAGCTCAACCGCGTGAGGTTCAGCAAATCCTAAAGTGTGCACGCAAGGGTTCCAGTCTTTGTGACTGACCTTCAGTGTTGTTACCCATTTTGGTGGGGGTGTTGTTACCCATTTCGGTGGGGGTGTTGTTACCCATTTCGGTGGGGGCGTTGTTACCCATAATGTTGGGGGTGAAACATATGATGTTTACCCGAGTTACGTATAACTTCGGGGGTGTGGCATAAAGCCAAGCATAGGTATGAGGTGAGCGACTTTGTGTTGCAACAGACTCGGATGGAGTTCAATCCCTGTGATTGACTCATATGGGATCTTTGTCGCGTATCCCGGTGTTGTGTCAGTCTTCAGACATGAGTTGGGGGCTTGTGAGCAGGTCCCGACACAGCATCAGCTTTCGAGCATAAGTTGGGGATATTGCACGAGACAAGATTCGAGTAATAAAGAGTAATGAACGAAAGATAATGTATGAAAGAAGGAACTATGAAATGAACGTTAATGAATTATCGTAATAATGTACTAAACAGGATCCTTGTCATTCGACCTCAGTAATCGTGGCTGAGTGCCACGAAAAGGGTAAAGTCTGACCAGATCTAAAAAGAGAAGTGAACGATAATGTAATACGTTGAATGAACGAAGTTAACGAACGTAATGATGAAGATAATAATGATATTATCTGTATGTACGTATGATGCATGATCGCGATCGATTGTAAAGTATAGTATGATTTGAAATAAAGTAAAGAACGGTTTTAACAAAGTAAAGTATTTTATTATAAAAACTAGAACTCACTCAGCGTCGCTGACTTTTGTATGCATGATAGTTGGCAGGTATTTGTAGATGCTGAGGTGTTGCAGGCATTGATGCATAAGCTATTGGGAGCATTTTGAGGCTGGCACCCGTATTTTGACATGTCTGTGCATTTTGAGATGAAAACTAAGGTTGTAAACAAATGATATGACATGTTTTTAGTTATTAATGAAAGTTTTAAATTCCGCTGCAAAATAAATGTACGTTTTATAATGTTTTAAGTGCAATGATTGACCAACTGTGAGGTTTTCGGGAACGGGGCCTTACACCTAATAACAATTATCTATGATAAACAGATAATAATTTAATTAATAATGTTGATTATTAATTCGTGGTTATGTGATTCATGAATTTTAAATATTATTCATGAATTTTACTTGATAACGTGACAACGTGTTATATTTGATTCATGTGTTTTGTTATTAGTTGAAATATATAATTATTATTTTTGAATAATAATATATGAGTTTGGTAATTAAAATCATTTAAAAAGATATTAAAAGATTTAATTTTTACAAAAAGTGATCAAAGAGGGGGTTAAAGTGTAAAACAACAAAACTTAATTTTGGTAAAACCCAACCCTAGCCACCCTAACCCCCATTTCGGCCGAAACCACCTTTCCCCACCCCAATTCTTGCGATTCCAAGCTTCTAGCCTCAAGAAAAAATCGATTTTGGCTTGGTGCAATCATTCCAACGTGTAGCAAGTATCAATTCTTGATTTCTACGCGATTAAAGGTTAGATTTTGATTGATTTTTTATAGTTTTTTATTCATGAAGAACCCTAGTTCAAATAACATTATTAAACTCAATATTTGATGTTGTTTGGTGACAATATGATGTTAGTTGTATTGCATTGATGTTAGTTTACGTGGATTGTGCAAGAAATTTGTGGAACTGATGTGTTGTTCATACCTTACTATAAGTAGAAACTTTTAGGTATGAGATTTGAGAATTATGATGAACTGATGATGTTTGTCATGTTTAGATGAATGTTATGAACTTGATTAGGTATAAAGTTGATGAATTTATGAATGAATTGGATGTTATATTGATTTTGGGTGTTACTTTCCCAAAAGGGAAACTTTATTCATGTAGATCATTGGATATTGTGAATTGGTCATGTTCATGATTTTAGGATCATGTTAGAATGCTTGTTGATGATGTCTAATGTGATAAAATGTGTTAATTGACTCATGAGGCTACTTGATGATTATTTGGGAAATTTAGGTTCTTATGGAATATTGCAAGATGTTTGGTTATGTTAACAGATTATGGAACTATGTTTGGAGTTATGATAGATCATTATGGTGTATGGTTTATTAGTTGTGGTATACTTATAATTGTGTTGAGCATATTGATTTCTTAAGATTCGCATGAGTTGTATGATAAACTTTGGTAGTATGATCTTTATAGAACTTAGGGTTTATGATATGGAATACGTGAATAACTTGTATGATAACCATGTGTAATGAGTTGCTATACTTGATCAAACAAGATTTCAATTAACATGTCAACAACATGTCAAACGGGTCAACTAGGTCAAATGAGTTTTGTTTTTCCAAAACTTAGGGTCAATTATTAAGCACTTAGGGTTGTTAAACTTTCTGTGTACACGTACTTATGTACTTGGGTGTTCTAGGTAACCTTTGAAGAGATGTCTTTCCACTTATGTTAGCTCTTTGTTATTGCTCATTTGCCCATCAGGTGAGTTCAATTCCCCACTTTTACTTACTCTCTTTTTGGGGGAGAAAGTATACTTTATTTTAAAACGCTTTACAATTATAACATGTGTTTAGTATGACATAGTGTGAATACCATAGAAAGCCCTTACACTTTCGGATCGTTAATTAAGTAATCTAGCGGGAAATCTTGGGTGGTACTACTGGGTCTGACAAGCCCCACCCGTACGACTGGAGGTCAAGCGGGTGCAATATTGTCTTAAACGACTGACAGCGTCACGACTTGGTATGTCGTGGCGGGAGGCAAACATACAAACATAGTCAGCTTCGATAGCGAAATCACTATTGTTTCTTACTAATGAAATTAGACTAGCTATCTATTTCAATAAACTTGTTTATATTTTACTAACGCTACTGTTTATGATGATTACAAACTCGTGAACTCACCAAAAGTTGTGTTGATACTTTTAGTATGCTTTTCTCAGGTCATTACTAGCAGTTGCCGTAGGAGTACGCACGAGTCATGCATACTTTGAACAAACATTTTTCTACTTTTGACTTATTGCATACTTACGTACTTTGGGCGCGTGTTTTATAAATATTTCCAACCGTCGTGTTGACACTTTTAGTATGTTTTTCTCAGTGTAATAAATAAACTATTGGATAGAAAATGTAATTTTAGTCAAACCTCAAGGATGAAAATAATAATTTACCCAAAAATAAATCAAATGCGATGAAGGGATCGAAGTATAGTTTCTGACCCCACGTGTTTGTAAAAGTTCTCTTATAATAGATTTTGTCTCCTCGAGAACACATTGTTTCCCTTATATGTTTGGTGTGCTTTTCATCCTGCTTCAACTAAGGCAGAACCTTAGTTTTATAGTCCAATCAAAAGAAAACTCCAAATCATTAACTCTATTAGCTGTATGAATTAATTTGTATTAAACGATTTATGAAAACTTAAAAGGTTTTATGATTAGTTTTATAGCATTTGAAATAATGAAAAATAGAGATATAGTGAGAAGTATACTAATAGAATACTAATTATACGTATAAATTTGTTTCAGCACCAATCTAAAATCAAGTAACTGACCCTAACTTCAAGTCTTTAATCACTATTAGTATACTAATTATACGTATGAATTTGTTTTTTCATAATAATCATTTTAAAACCGATATCTAAATACCCTTGATCTTTACGTTTCAAAACTTGATTCTATAGTCGCATTTAACTTATTAAAATTGTACTTTCTCATTTATTAACACATTAATTACTTATAAAATATTCTTAAAATTATAGAAAATGTTGCCAATTATTATAACATAATGGGTTGTCTTTTTCTTTTAAAACTCAAAAGTTGTTTTTTTAAGGAATAAAGTCTTATAGTTGACAATATTCAGGAATAAATCTTTTGTATTGAACTGTCCTTTTTAATTTTAAAGCCACATAGTATATATCAAAGAGTTCTTATTAAATCGTAAGTTGTTTATTAAAAAAGAGAAAATCTAATATAATTTAGACTTTAGTGATGTATAAGTCAAGTTTCTCTAAATTTGTACTTTTATAGGTTTAAAGAATGTGAAGGTACAATCAAGTTTGTTTAAAAAAACAAATAATTTAATGGTACTTATGTCATAAATGTGAGACGATTTCATGAATTTAAACATACACATACAAACTTACATGTGTAAGTGTTTACCGACTTACACTTACGTATACAAAAGCTTTATATCGATGATATACATGTGTGGGATTGATGTCCTTTCCTAAAACATCAGGGTTCAAGTTCATAGTGAATGATGAGAAAAAAATAAAATTGTCGTTTTCTTTCCTGTGATTTGATCACATTTGTTATTTTCATCTAAATCTCTATTATACAACCCCTTCGCAACAGGTTACCGCCCGCCACCAGAAACCAGATCCATCCTCCTCTCCCATCAATGAAGCCGACAATCTGGTGATTCAATCATGATAAAGGTTCGAAGATGAAAAGATGAAATGCCTGATATAGGTTTCATGAATAGAACAATAACACGTTAATGGAATTTTAATAACAATACGTTAACACAAATTGGGATTTTGTCTTTATATGTAAAATTACATAATTACTCCTTTTATTGATAGATGAGTTTACATTTTAAACTAACACAGTTATAGTTTTTTAATGAAATGTCCGAAATAAATTTCTAAACTCGCGGAAGTTTGTAAAAAGAACCCGGGGGGGGGGGGGGGGGGGGGGGGGGGGGGGGGGGGAGGGGGCAAATGCAAAGAAAGAAATATCTTTTTTTGAATGAAAAAGACAAATGTGACCAAACCATGGGGAGTAAAACGACAATTCACTAAAAATATGCTTAACCAACCAGACCCGAAAACCTGACTAGAAACAGAAGCGGTTACTAATCACCAGAACCGGCCGAAACCACCAATTAGGGATCTGTTACGGGTATTCATGTGCGAACCGATTAATTTGAAACCAGTTAGGGAAACATGTCCTTACAGTTAGTTTTACAAAACTAGTCTTAGTATAACAAGCGTATAGTCGCTCATGACCGGTTCTAGAAGTTTTTTGGCAGTTATACCTCGTAAGTATTAGTTTCACATTAAAAAATTTCCTAGCTTTAAAAAGGTATAGAAGAGTAAAAGAGCTTACAATCTCCCAAAATTTGAAACCAATTATGTATTTATTGTTTTTGTGTTTTTTTATAATTTAAAAATTAAATAAAAGACGAAATAATGGAGTTATTTTATATATTTAGACCATCACCAATGGTGAAATCAAAAAACACCCAAAAACATGCCTAGTCAGCAGCCACATCAGATTACCACTAATTCTTCAAAACCCTAAAAAACCTCTCCAATGGTAAAACTTAAAAACACTTAAAAATATTGTCACATCATTATCACCTTTTACATTTATTTTTAATATCAATCTTATATATTAATAAAAATATAAATAAAATATTTATAGGTCTTTTGTTGGATAGAAATTTTAAAACTTTAAAATTTTAAAATATAAAAGTTAAATACTTTTTAGAGGAAAATTTTAAAATTTTAAAATTTGAAATATAAACTTTAAATTTAATAAATAATAATTTATTATAAAAGATTAAAAATTAAATTTTAAAAATTAAATTTATTAATCAAGCATACGAGCACTGTTCAGGCACATGAGCACTGTTCAGACGCACTGTTCAGGCGCATGAGCACTGTTCAGGCGCATGAGCACTGTTCAGGCGCATGAGCACTGTTCAGGCGCATGAGCACTGTTCAGGCGCATGAGTACTGTTCAAGCGCATGAGCACTGTTCCGACGCACTGTTCAGGCATTTAGGCACTGTTCAGGCGCATGAGGTTGATTTGAAACGCCCAACACTTAAATTAATATTGAAAAACTAAATATTTTATTAATATAAATATATTATTTTATTTTTTTAATATTAAAACTCAACTCTGGCCCACCTCTGAAAATGTCAGATGTTTTTTTGTGTTTATCTCCATAAACTTCTACCTTCAAAAACAAACCCCCAATGGTTCTTGGTCTAAAAAACGGATGATGTGACGTTTTTAAGGGCTAAAACGCCCTATTGGAGATGCTCTTAATGTTTTATTAATAGTACTATTTTTATTAATAAAATAAATTAAAAAAAAAATTTAGGATAGGACCACTTAACCAGTCAAGCTTATAACCAGGAACAAAAAGATTGAAAGGCTATAGACGATAAAAAAAATGTGTAAAAAAAATGATGTGTAAAAGTTAATTGTTATATATTCGCACCCATGAACTAAAACTTCTAAGTGTTACAAGATCCATTATAATCGCAAGTGTCCTTACAAACGTTGTCTGCATCCGATTCTTACCGTGTGTTTATTTGTTGTATGTAACGCCTTTTAAGCTATGTCTCTGTTATATAATTTTCAAACAATAAGAAATACTATACTTTTTTTTTCTTCTTGAACACCATACTTTCAGAATCTTATAATATTTTATATTTAGAAAGAAAAACTAATAGAGCAATGATGGTAAGAGAACTGCATTCATTGTTTCGACGTGACAACCATCACTGGTTTGAATACTAATTCTGAGCTCTAAATACACTAAATACCTCATAAGGTTTAGAAATGTAATTGTATTATGATTGCAGTTAAATCTGTAACAAATCAATAGTGTACACATGTTGGTTGTATTTATAGCAGTCTCTTTGTCACTTCATATGATATTCTCAAACTCATACAAACAACAAGCCATGGCAAAGCGTGAACCAACCGCTAGTTTTTTGAATCAAGCATGACCAAAAGGAGCTAAGCAATAGCAAGTGAGATGAAAAATCTCTTTTCTATGACCGAAATAGACACGACTTCTATCGTTGCAGTCATTAACTCCCAATCGTGTATACCTAAATCCTTCAATAAATAAAAGTTTTAAAATTTATAAAAAAAAATTGTACAATATCCATATTTTTAATGTAACAAGTATTATAGAATAGGGTACATGACTTCATGTAAAATTACCAAATATCCAAATGTACCTCATTTCTGGGACTGCAATGATCATCTACCATATAAACCTCTGAACACCAGGTTCGTGGGGCCAATGAAAGGGCCGGAATAAGAACATTATCATTGTGAAGACATTGACAGATGCATATAGGAATCCCATAAGAAGCCACACTTGATCGTTAGTCACGTGACAGTGAAGAATCAAGAAAAAGAACGGGATCGTGTAGTATCTGAATTCTATCAATGGCGTAGGTACAAGAACAACAGCCGAAGCTAGAAAATATGCTAAGACCCAAACTTTCTTCTGAACTTTGGCTGCCAGTATATTTATCAGTTGTTCAGTAAAAATGAAACATATGGGGAAATAGAAGTGAAAACTTTGACCAATGGGTCAAAAAGCTTCTGGTCAAAACGGGTAATTTATAACTATGGGTGATGTTGGGTTGACACAAACAGCTTCAGGTCAAAACGGGTAATTTTTTACAATGACATGTTGGGTTAGGTGGTTGACATATAAAGTAAAAACACCCTTTTATTGATTTTTGTGAATTTAATAAATGACTACTATATACTAATAAAACTATAATCCAAAATGTCTTTACTGAAATAAATTATTTAATAGTTAAGAGATTGCAAGTAATTGAACTCATTTGGCCAGTATTTTGAAAGAAAATACTCATTTGACCTGTTAATGATAAATAATAATCCAAATTGACCAATTACTAGATAAATGGGTAAAAGTTGCCACCTCAAAAGGGAAGTAAAAAAAATAGAACTTGAAGTTAGATACTGACCTAATATACTTAGGATAGAAGCCCAGGAGTAGATATATAGAGGAACCAGTAGGTATCTAATTGACCAGTGAGCATTTATAATCTTCCGCCATAAATAAAATGGATAATGCCGATTATCAGCAAGTAGATACGGGTGAGCAATGCTGAAAAGGTAGAACAATCACATCATGAATAGAAAGATTGAGCTTATTGCAGTGAACTACATCAAGAAATAAAAGTTATCCGAGTCAATGTGGTTTAGCACTTCAGCTTTTACAGTTCTAAATTTGAACAAGAAAACAAAGAACGAAAAATAAGAAACATTAAAATCTGAATTATGGCATTTAAGAGTGCTTGAATGTGCGTTTAAAAGATATTATCTTGTATTAAATAATCCAGGCAAGATAACTATTATAAAATGTGGTGCAGATCATAATGTTTGGATGTGATTATAACCACTTCAACGGTATAGTACCTCTGACAAATTATTTTTATTAAAAAAGGTAGGATTGAATAACCGTATAAAAGTAGATTTACTCTACCCTTAGATAATCAGATATCCATAAGCAAAAGTACATTACCAAACCGTTTAAAACTGATAACTGTGCCTTGACCTGAAGTTGCAACAATCTGATATCACTTTGAAAATGTGTATCCATACACCCAATTATACTAAGTCTCATTGACATATTTCTTTACATAAAGGATAATCACTACTCATCAAATACAACCAATGCAATGCAATAAAGTGCGAATTTAAATATAATTAACCAGGCAAGAGACCAAACCTGAAATAGTGCACCCAAACGAGGCCAACTACAGTAACTAGAAACAACAGAAAAAAATTGAGGGTTCTATTCTTCCAAAATGACTGAGCCAAAATTGCAGCTTGACTTGTACTAAAATGCAGAGGAGCCATAAAACAACATGAGACTAAACTATAGTACAATAACTGAGCAAAGTGTGGAGAAACTGTGTGAGCTTCTTTAGCCCCTGCAAATACAGATACAAATACAAAGTTGAATTGATTTGGTTCAATAATTTATTCTGTTTGGTTTGAATTCTACTTAACCACATTAAATTTCATTATTAAAAGCAAATGCAGTTAGTAATTTGGTTTACAGTCTTGATTCGAATAAGTGTGTTTTGAATTTTGTCTCTTGTCTATTCGATTCCTGGTTTGCATTAGATTTCAGCAAAGTATGTAACTTTTTCGTACTAAAACTATAGTGTGAGCGTGCATGTGCGTGTGAATTGGTTTGAGAATTTCCCAATTCAAAAATCAATCTGAGAAACAAAAATCCAAAATTCGGCATTTGTATCCAAACAAAATCAGATACAATTGGTTTGATTTTCAGATTTTTCTTAGTCCAAACAGAAAACTGAACACCTATAAGTAGAACAACTGAATGACAGATGTAAAGAACACAAAAGCAAAACATTTTAAACTAGAATAACTGGATATGAAGCTGGGTATTACCAAGGACTATACTGCCATTCCAAGCAACAAATGCAGCAAAAGCCAACAGTAATGCAATGAAGGGGCTGAAAGAGACAAGAAGCTTCCATTTTAGATGCCAAGATGCTAATAAGATGCTCCAAATCTCACTAAACAAACCTACATCTATAACATGTAATAGAGATTAATAACACCATGCAAAAAGAAAAGCTACTTTTTGAAATAAAAGTGTGAGCTGGCATGTTAAATGAGATTAGTGTTACATATTAACATCATACAACCAAATATCATAACCAATAAAATAATCATTCGGGGAACGTGATTCTACCAACCATTTTAGTGACTATATCATATAAAGGTGTTATAACTTGATATCATTCTATGGCTTTTACTTTAGAATCTATTCTTCAACTCATTCCCTTTGCTGCAGTTTGGACTTCTCAGGTCTATAGACCAACTTCGAGAATGTTGTAATGTTTACGACTCAATATAAATATTAGACCAAGGTAACCAGAAGCAATCATAGAACACTTTATAGCATTTGTGTGCACACACACACATGCCCTCAAGTTAACTGCCTAGATTGTTCTAGCTTGGATGCTTTATAAGTAGAAGAATGTTTATTCTCAAGACTTCAAATTTTTTCATTGACTTTTATTTTTTTCATAATGTTCAACTTTTTAGAGTTTTTGTCTTATGAACATAGAAACATCTGGACAAAATTTAATTTTCAGATTTTTTCTTATAAAAAGAATTTTAACATAACTCTGGGCTTGGACCAATAAACATAAACTAGATAGTTAACTGATGAAGTTAAATACTTAAATAGCCATGTCTTAATTTATGTGTTATTGCATACATACAAATGAGTTTATTAGCTTAATTGTATGAGAATTGTTTATTAAATATTTTCAATAACTTCTTCAATTGCATCATAGCTTTTGGAGCTGCACCAGCCACCAGCTTACTTGAAACTCTTTACATTACATTATATTCCAGAATTGAATATTCTTATAAGAAAGGAACAAAGTTACAAGCCCATTTCATCCCAGTTCTTTTTATCTAAAGTTTTATATAAATATTTTTTAAAAATAATTATATATAATTTGTTAAACAGTTAAACCCATTAGGCCATTAACAAACCCACAAACATTTTAATCATTATAGCCCACTACCATTTACGCATTACTAAAAACCTAAAATTCAAACCCATTTCAAACTCAAATAAAAAAAATTGTGATTTGGGGTAGGGCCGGTAAAAGGCCGATGGAACATTACACAATATGGATTACAAAGACTTGATCGAGAGCTTTGCTTCAAAAAATGCTAAGAGAGCCTTATGAGTTATGATCCGCCTAAGTAAATAAACAAGATCAATTTGCTACAATATTTTTCTTGTTTATCGTTATAACGATTATTATCGTATTATAGACTTTTTTATATACGACTTATTGACTTTATATTATGGGGACCCATTTTTTCCTACTCTCCCAGAGCCCAAAATTTTTCGAAGATTTTTAGGGACAGCCCTGATTAAACATAACCCATATTGAACTTGGTAACTGATTTAAAATTAACATCTCTAAAGAATTCCCTCTACCCAATTGTGTACATCTTGAAGGAATTTGTGGGAAGAGGAAGGGAAGAAAATAACCATCAAGGGATTCCAATTGTCTTACCTTGTCTCACAAACAGTTTTTTTGTGACATTTCTATGGTCATAGAATTTCAAATCATACATACCAAATAGAAATTTGTGGCTTCAAAACACAAAGAAAAGGTCGCAAACCTGATGAGCGACCAGGAAGAAAAGTTCTACTTTTTTCATGAGTCGCAGTGTGAATAGCATCACCTCCTCTTCGCCTTTTCAGGTTTGAACTAATATTAACATCTCTACTAGAAGCAAAGAGAACACTTTTAGGCTCTGATGGCATATTCTCTTCATGTTTATGTTTAGCTTGAATAAGATCTAAAACTCCGGTACATGCAACAAATAGCATCCAAATAATATTTGTTTGTCGAAGAAGTACCGCAATAGCTCCAAGCTGCATTTAATTTGGTTAAAATCAATTACTGCACTGACACACATTCATCAAGATATTACTAAAAAACCAAATATATAAATCTCTTTGTAGACAAGAAAACTAAACAAATCCACCTACGGTAGTCCAAGTGTCCACTTGTAAAGTAAGTTGTTATGTTATTTTAGTCTAGCGCCTATGATCAATACTATCAGTGACAAAACAAGCTGATCTGATAACAGATTTAAATCGATTGGGTCGTGTTGGGTTGACCCGCCACACTTGTTTGTCACTTTGTCCATAGTTTCTTTTAAGGCCTGATGAAAAAGTGGTAAAAAGGCTAGACTCAACCAAACATGAAATGAATTTCAAAACAGCAATCAAAAGTTTAGACTTGTTGAAGAAGAGTGTAGCAATGATGCTGCAAAATGAGGGGGTTGTAATGTGATTATCAACATCAAATAGTCAGAATTGTAATAAAATGTGTTGCTGAATATTGTGTTTGGATGTGCTTTCGCTGCTTGAAGTTGGCATAATTACTTTTGATGGTGTTTGGAAGTTCAACAATTTAATATAGTAACTGATAAAATAATGGTAAAATGAGTGTGTGTGTGTGTGTATTATTGTAACCTTTGATAATACGTTTTGTTGCAACTAGTATGAACTGGTTATCCAAAACGATCAGGTAATCATAAGGAGAAGTAGGTTACCCAAAAACAATAAACTGATTCTTTACATATCACCTACAAATAGCAAATCTAAATACCCCCTAATATCCTAAGTCTCTCCACAATATACAGTTTAGAGTGATGCAACAATCTAGAAAGACGTCAACATGTGATGTTCATCAAAGATGGCAATTTCGGTCCAAATATTGTACTAAAGAATGGGGTCGATCTAAGCTATGCTTTAACTCTCAACGAGGCTGACATGTAATTATGTAAAAGCTAAAAGAGAAAATAAGTCAAATTGGTCAAAATGCCACATTCGCACAACTTGTAACTTTATGCACAAAACCTCCTATATCGTTTCAACAAGAAAATTAGATATTGAGTGGAATGGCGTAACATATGTTATCATATTTGGCACAATAACTATTTATAAATTACTTAATATTTTCTGGATCAAAAGTGGTTCAGGTTAACCAGCCCTGCCGATCCCCCCATTTTGACACCTTTACATCAAGCAAACAAGAAAGGGTTATAAATACCCTGACTTGACCCTCTAAGCACAACTGCAAAAACAAGAAAAAGTTACTTCACAGTGAATGCAACATACTGCACACTAATAGTAAAATGAATGACAATAGTAAAATGAACTTCAAATGAAGCCACTTATTACCAAAGCACTGCACATGTAGTTCTTCTTGAGACACATAAGATACATAGCAAGAACTATCGTAAGTGACCCAACATCTGTATAGTAAAGGAAAGTGAAAAACCAATGAAGGGGGTATAGGGCTATAACAACTGTGTAGAGAGTCGTTTTTCTGTCACCGAGTGTTGGCTTTAAAGATTTGATAATATCATGAACCAAAATGCTGCAAATAACAGCAAGAAAACCATTGGTAGAACGAAGAACTGCTATTGAGCAGGCATTAATAAAATTTGTGGCCGATTGTATATATAGCATGGCAGGAAACAAAGAAGCAACATAGGCAAGTGAAAGAAAGTACCTGCAAAAATTGTGTACGTAATTTCTGTCAGCAACAATCTTTAATTTGAGATCAATAAATTCCTCTAAGTAGCATTCTGAAACAAAAGCCTCTAGTTAGTAGATGTATCAAAATGGGTGGGCCGAACAGGTAAGGTTATATGTCAAAATGTTTTCAGGTCAGAACAGGTAATTTTTCTTATATGGGCCAGACCGGTTTGGGTTAACCTGTCATCATTTTTTGTTCCTTTTTCCTTGAATGTTTTAAGTAACTAATTTTGTAAATATGATTAAAGAAACTAAATTATCAAGTTATTAACATAAACTTTTAAATTTACCCTTTAGGCTAACGTATAACCTAGAAATGGGTCAAAGTTCTACCTCGATTAGTTGGTATTTGATCGCTAGTTCAGATATCTATCAAAATACCAAATTTGAATTCCTTGTCCATTGTGAATAAATTCAAGATGAGATTATATTCATCTAAACATGTTTCTAAGAGTTCCAAGAAAAAAAAGATATCAAATGTGAATTTCAACAATGAAACGAGCAAGATTCACATGCAACCTTTTGGATAATAAGAAAAAAGGAGTTATGTAAACTTCAACGTGATTACTGTTCTAGGTTTTTCTTGGTTATTTCTGGAAACTTCATAAGTAACAAACTGATGTCACTGATTTCTTACTTTGCCCCACATAACACTTTGCCATCTATCAAGAAAAACTCATTGAAGTGAAACTTTGTGTAGGATGATGGGTGGATGTGGATTATATTCATCTCTAATGGGTCAAAATAAGAAAGCCAACTAAGAATTGAAGGAAGTTAATTGAAAACATGAAAACTGGTCAGAAGGTGCCCAACTAATCCTCTCTTACACTACTTCTGATTATCTTTAATGAACATACCTGTGTCTGTGGGGGTCAAAATTGATACATCTAGAAAACACAAACAGTTGCCAGTTTGTTCAAACTTTAGACTCCTCCCCACAAATAACATACAAGAAAAATCAAATGTAAATGAATTATTGAAGAAGAAAGAAAAAGCCATGGTGAAACTTACAGCCCAGGAGGAGTGGTTATCATAGGATCCCAACTTTTGAAATTGCCTGCACAATATTGCTGAGCCTGAGGAACATGAAAGATCTCATCCTACACCAACATTCCAATTTCAATAAACTAACATAAAATGTTCATAAATCAATTTACCAAAACTAATGTGTAAATTTTGGTACCATGTATGGTTCAGGAACAATGCGATTGACAATGATGGATATAGGTATGACCCATGAACTAACAATCAATGCAACTGCAATTCTACCCATTTTCTCACTCCGGGTCCGACTTCAACTGAAGATGACAAACACAAGAACATTTAATCGAATCAACTTAACAAGATCAACAATTCGGAATCATATGTGCATAGAAACTAACTATTTGAACTAAAGCAAAGAAATTTAAGAAAACCCTAAGTATAGAAGTCAAATATGAAGAAATTCAAGAGAGAAACACTAAGTATAGAAGTGGAAGAGGTATACTTAGATGGTGTTCAGTGGAGGAGGTGAATATCGGTGAATGATGAAACCATCTGCCTGCCTGCCTGAATAACCCTTTTCAGATGTGTCTTAGCTTAGAAGGTGAGAATTATGGTGTTTATGGTTTGATTTTTTACCGTTTTTAGAGCATTCCCTAATAAGAATATTATAAGAAAAAATTGAAAATTTCATAAATGTAAAAAAAAAAAAATAGTCTCCATGAAAGGTAACACAAATGAAACTCTATACATGAAATTACAAATTGTAAAAAACTTCTTTGTAGACGACGTTTTTAGTTGTGAATGTAAGCTTCCCTTCCTTATCGAAATGTAAAAGTTTCAAACCATCTGTGCTTTTAACTCTGGACAACGCAACATATAATTGGCCATGTGTGAAGACGGGACTTCTTAAATAGAGACCAACCCTTCATGATAATTGTCCTTGACTTTTGTTAATCGTCATTGCAAAACATACAGCTAATGAGAATTGTCTTCTTTTAAACTTGAAAGGAATCTTTTTGTCAGAAGGTGTAAGGCTAAGTCTTGGAATAAAAGTACGACGGCCAATGTTGCTTCTTGATATATTTCGGCTTCTATAACACGATTTCCTAAAGAAATTACTTGTAATCTT
This sequence comes from Flaveria ramosissima, assembly GCA_025215565.1. Classification (NCBI taxonomy): domain Eukaryota; kingdom Viridiplantae; phylum Streptophyta; class Magnoliopsida; order Asterales; family Asteraceae; genus Flaveria; species Flaveria ramosissima. Next base: position 48,937,927 of record CM046033.1, on the reverse strand, counting down.
GTTCCGTTACATAAACTGTTTTTCTGGTCAATGTTCCTTAATGACATTACAGGAACACCAACCTTTAAAACTAATCTATGATTGGGTATTCCAGTTAATTTAAGACCATTTAACACATCAGGTGAGTAAAGACTTTCATCGAAATTACCATGAACATAATCTGATCGGCAAAGACTGTCACAACTAAGATACCATTTCTCTTCACCTGGAAATAATGCGAGCAATTGATCTGAATATCATGTACATGTTCATTTGTAGGAGCCAGTATTGCTCGTTCTTGAAAGAAGGTTTTGTCCTTTGAGTTTTGAATTATATCAGGATATACAAAATGGTTTTAAGTGGTTGTGAGTGAATGAGCGAGAATGTTATTATTGATTTGTATATTTGAAGAATTATTGTTCAATCTTATAATATTTTTAATATTTTGAAAGTGGTTGTGAGTGGAGGAAAGAGAAAAAAGTAATGATAAGGGTATAAAAAGTATTATTTAATTGAAAAACACAAAGAGAAGATAGTGATTTTAGTGTAATTATATGGATAATAATAAAGAATTTACTGTGATTTTTAGTGTAATTATACGGATAAAAATAATGATTTTAGATAAATTGCAAGTCAAATCGTTAGTATGATTTTCTATTGGGGTCTTGTGTTTCCTATACCACCCAAATAAGTTAACACCCAGTTAAGTTAAATCATTAGTAAGTTTTTTTATTAGGTTATTGTTTTTTTTTTATACCACTCGGATTCATACACCATCATGATAATGAATGATTAGGCTGCAAGCGGTTGTTTACTGCGTTGTAATTGGTCGTTTTTTGTTTATAAGACCTGATACCGCTATTACACCCTAACCAACGATGGAATCATCGGGGGCGTACAAATGTGAATCGATTTCTCATAGCACAAGTAATTACGTTGAAATAATATCAAATGTCATTTTATTGGATAATACTAGTCAAACAATACATTATAACTCAAATAATCATGATAAAACTGTTTTTATTAACTAAGCCCAAGCACTAAATATGTATATAGAAGTCCACTAATCTGCATGCCTGAAATCATGTGAAAAAATTACGAGTCAGCTAACGAATTACCCGGCGAGTAAACATACGCTTGCGTACATATATAGATTGATTAAAATGGTTGAAAACAATTAAATTCATATGACAATGTCAAGACTTATGGTTCAATAGCGTAACATAAAAGTCAAGCCAACACAATCAAACCTAATGACCGAATTGACTCGGTCTGCAAACGAAGCCTTATAGAATGAATGATTTCGATTTTAATCACCACGCGAATAAACAAATAGAGTGTGTTTGTCAAATCAATAGATCTATCAATGTTACCGTGGTTGCATGAATTAATTATTGTGTTATCATCAAGTTTATCAACTATAAACACATAATTGCAAGTAATAACATAGCATGTCTTGAATTGAATTTAAAATAAAATAACAGCGAATATCAATGGTTGAATATTAAAACACATGATTTCCCAGTAATAAACATATAAAAAATAGGCAATGAATACTCATATTGATAATTGAATATGATTTGTATATAACAATTCTAGATTAGACATCAAGGGTTTTCTCAATTTTAACCTAAGGAAAAGTGTCTTACATTGAAAATAATATAATGATTAATGACTTGGAAGACTAGGGTGACAATTTGGGATTTGAGCTTTAAAATAATGAAACGAATTATATATATTGATCAAATAAAACTAAAATAAATTAATTAAACGATCAAGATCGGAAATGATAATACATAATTAGTGAAATAGTATTATCTAATATATATTTTATAATAATAGACTTTAAAACTGAAGTGTGAAAACAAAATAATTAATAACTAATTATTAAATACTTGATTAAAAAATAATTAATTATTAGATGTTTTACAAAAAATATTAGTTTAAAAAATTTTGAAATAATTTATACCTGATTTAAAATAATTTTAATAGAATTACTTTTAAATGAATTTTATGATATTTTATAACATTTATATTCTTTTAAAAAAGAATGAAATGTAAAATAATAACTTTTAATATTTTTGAAATTAATTATAAATTTCTGAATTTGATTTACAACTTAATTTTTATATTAATTTATTTTTCCTTAACTTTAAAATGCTAAAATATACATAGAAAACTTATTAAAAGCACATCAATTATTCATAAACATCTTCTTTAAAATAAGAAAATGAATTTATAAATATTAAATTATGTTTTCAGATGTTCAAAAGATCAAGATGGACAAAAGAAACATATTGTTCATCAAGTGCCTTCAGACCACTTGAATATTGCTGAATCATCGTTGGCTTCACCGGTCTTATTGATTTATGCGAGTGCAACAATGTTTGTGAATTCCACGAGGCTCTATTATGGTTTTCGGAGGCGCCTAACGTCTTACCCATTGACTGAGTCCTAAATATTTGGTTTGTTGTAGAGGTGGTATAGTTTCTATTGATTACCCAATCGAACCGTAGCCGTTTGGCAACGTCTTTGCGATGATGGTCACTTTATGTCTAAATTCGTGCATATAATTCTATGTTTTCGATGACATCATTTGGAGCTGAGGTTGACGACTCAATAAATCAAGGGGTAGGCCCGTTTGTATTCAAGGTTACCAGTCAAATTTCTCACTGCTAGGTTCTCTATGTATAGCTCCTGGTGAACATCCTAGATTCTTGCAGATGTATATTTTCGACTCAGAAAATGAAATTGCTAAACGACTTAGTTTCTTTTCTAATGAGTCACAGAGAACCTTTTCACTTAACGTCGTTTCTCTTCTCTCATCAACATTAGAGAATTGTAATGAATATGTTAAACTCTTCAAGAGTGCTAGAGATTTGTGCTCACAACCAAACATTCCTGATTTTGCTATTTGGCATTACAATTGTTATAGGCAAAAGTTTATACCCTTCCTACAACCAGCACTCTAGAAGCAATTGTTTTTTAAGAAGGTTTTGCATAATAGGAGTTTGACATTGTCATACGTAGCAAGACCGATGTTTCTCATAGAGTTAGCAAGCTTCATTAGTCTTACATGCCACTACAATATCCCCTTCTCTTTCCACATGTTGAACAAGGCCAGTCTATGGCTCTTCGTTTACGTGGTGTATATGGAAAGTCGAATAGAAGGTTAACGATGTACATGTTCTACAGGTTTCAGTTTCATGATAGATCAGTTAAATATACACTTTCGTTACGCGCTAGCAAGTTATTTCAGCAATACTCGATAGATTGTTATGTTTGCATAGAACAAGGACAATTGGATTACTTACGATGCAATCAAAGCGACATGCGTACTGAATTTTTAGAAGGAGTTTATGACGCATTGTCTTACGAAGATGTAGAAGGGCATCATGTTGGAAAGTGTGTATTTTACCAGCCTCATTTACCGGTGGTCTTACGTATATATACAAACATTATCAAGATGCCTTAGCAATTTGTAGAGTCATGGCAACCCCTAGTATTTTATCACATTTTCCTGTAATGTCAAGTAGCCCAAGATTCATAGAGAGCTAGCACAAGTTGGTGCTACAAGCCCCCAGGATAAGCCTGACATTGTTGCACGCGTCTTCCAGCAGAAAGTAGAGTCTTTCATCAAATATTTGAGAGTTTCTAAGCCTTTTTGACCATATGACTTTAGGTAACCACACTCTTACATACTACCTTTGATTACATCTTTAGATCCTTTAGTCCATCTTTTCTTTAAAACTAATTATCTCTCCTTTTTTTTCCTAGAGCTTTATAATATAGAATTTCAAAAGCGCTACCTACCTCATTTCCATACTCTGTTGTGGGTAGCAACATCCTACGTCGTCCAAAATGCTAACACTATAGATTCGTACATCAATTCCGAATTGCCGGATAAATATGCTAATCTTGTTCTTTTCAGGATTGTTTATACATGCTTCATGGCCCGTGTAGGTTGCCTCAGAAAAAAACCCTGTATGGTTGATGGCACATGCTCTAAATCTTTTCTTAAACCGTATAAAAATAGGTGTTGTACAGAACAACAATTTATGAAAGCAGGTTGCAGGACCGGTTAAGGGCTTGAACAAATTACAACACAACAACACAATGAGGAGAACAACTAAACTTTGATCAAACAGTGAACTGGATTAACCAAGTATGATACTAAGAACACAAGTAAAGTAAAGAGACAGAACAAGAGAGTTGGGTTTCAAGGAGGCAGTATATTGCTTTCTCAAGTTCTTTTACAAGTGTTACAAAGCATAAAGAAAGATACAAGAACTTGGAATACTTATACTACAACCTACAGCCGGCTATACTTTGAAAGCCAGCTGGATACAATTGACTAGACACTAACAAAATCAATTGTAGGATCAAAAGGCATATCTGCCTTTTGACCTTGTGACTATGACATGCCATAGCTCACATCCTTATATATTACAAAAAGGATAAAGTACATAAAGTAGAAAGTTACAGACTCAAGACCTCAATGTACAGTTACCAAAAGCATGGACCTTTTCACCAACTCATGTAAGTTGGTGACTTTACAGAGATGCAGCGGAAAGGTGTCCAGCTTTAAGGAAAAGTACATCAGATAAAGCATGTATACTAAAAGTCTTCGAAAGAAATCTGTCTTCATAGGTTGAAGCTTCGGAAGACTTTGTCTCTGAGGCTTCGGAAGACTTCATGTTTGGCTTCGGAAGATATTGGTCTTGGCTTCGGAAGATTTTACACTTAGAGTATTTTCTAGTGTATTGTGTAAAACTTCCGAAGCATTCTTTACTTCAGTACGTAGTGCATGTTGCAGAGACACATTGGATGTTTTGGGTTGCATCAGACTTAAGGAATCCTTACAAACTCCCCTAGGCTGATGCTACCAAAACACTTAGAAGATCTTCAGATGTTGGTGGTCTTCAGTACAATCATAACCATTCCTTTCTTCATTAGATGGTCAGGATCATCAAGACCTTCATAGTATCTTCTCATCTCAAAGAGATCATGCAGAGGTAAGTTGATTATGTCTTGCCAAGTGTAGACATTCTCAACACCTTGATCTCTGATTACATGCCATCTTTCTGGATTAGTAGAGTAAGTCCAGGACAAGATGGGTGTCTCAGTTGTCAGAGGAGCCACTTGCATTGGAGTTGATTGGGCTGCGTCATCATGCACTTCCTCAGGTTGATCTGACTCAACCTGAGGTGTAAAGGTAGATGACTTAGGCTTCTTCTTCTTTGACTTTGGTTTAGAAGCCATTCTCTTCTTCCTCTTTGATGACTTTAACTGAGAAGACTGGTCTGCAGCACCATGTTGATCATCCTTGTCTTTCTCAGTTGGGTGTTCCTCCCTCACAGGTTCAGAAGGATAGGGAGTTTGACCCTACCTTGGATCAGAAGATGAAGCTTGCTGAGGCTCAGCTGGAGGTCCGGGTTGAGGTGTCTCAGGTTGTTCAAACTTAACCTCCACTTCAGGTGGGACTTGACTTGGAAGAGAGTGTAAGTCAATCAGTTCACCACTCTTAATCTTCTGCTTGATCACCCTTATATTCTCATCCATTATGGATAGAGACATAGGGCCAAGTCTCCTTCCGGAGAATCCATATAGCTTCAAGAAGCTCATCATCCTTTGTCTGTCAGCAGACTTCTTTACATTCTTTTGGATGATGGCTCTTGACTTGGAGCTTCTTCCCTTAGCTTCCTTTTGGTTGTCTTTCTTTCTTTGACTAGCTCAAGTTCAAGTTGCTTTAGGTACTCAAACTCAATGAAGTCATAGGACAGGGGAAGAAGTGCATCTGCCTGATAGAAGCCTGTGGCACTCAGGTAGTTGATCATCTTGATCCTATCTTCTTCTTTGTCTACCTGAGGTTCTTGTGGAGCCACATCTTCCTGTACAGGATTTCTTGAACTGGAGAGAGAGTGGGAGCATGCTTGTAGAGTCTTTTTTGTCTCCTCTCCTCTTTGAATTGGAGAAGTAGCCTTGCATCATCTTTTTCTTTCATCTCTCTTGACACTTCCATGTCAGCCAGTTCATTCAGTTCTTCTAAGGGAAGGGAGATGATTTCATCAATATCATAGTTCCTGGTCTGTAAATAAGTAATCCTGACTGCCCTCAACTCATCATCTTGAGTATTTGGTCTGGGGGCAGCCCTGATTGCAGCTTGCATAAAGCTAGATGACCCAGAGGAACTTTCTCCCCTTAGCTTCCTTTTCCTCTCTCTCTCTTCCTCCTCAATTTCCTCAGGAGTCATGATCCTTTTCCCTTTGTCACCCACAGACCTTTGTGACTCAGGGTGGATAGAGGCTTGGCCTTCATTGCTTGGTGTAGCTTCCATGCTCTGGCCAGAGAGAGGCTGAGAAACACCTTCACCAGCAGGTGTCTCAGAAGGAGTTTGAACCTCTGCAGCAGTTGTTGATGATGAGACAGGGGTCTCAGGTTCTGCCACTGGGCCTTCAGTCAAGGTTTCCCCTATGAAACTAATCTTAGGGTCCACCTCAACATCCAGTTGACCGATGACATTGCCTGATTGCCTAAGTTTCCTTCTTAGAGTGAACTCTGCAAGGATCCTATCTTGGATTCTTTGAGCCAATCTGTCAGCTTGTCTTGAATGCTTGGATTGACAAGTGGCATGTTGACTAGATCCAATCTTTCATAGAAGTTCAGGCTTTGAAAATCAAACACTTCTTGTTGCCCTTGAACTCTGTGAAGAATAAGGGCTCTTCTGTCAGCATCATACCTCCACCTTATGATGTAGTTTGAAGTTCCTTGTGGTGGAGATGAGACATCCCTTGGTATACCTTCCTCAAAGAGACTCCTGATGATAGAGTCTATAGAGTCCACATTAATGTGAACTTGAGGAAGTTGCTGAGAATGCACAACAGCAAGTGAGGATGGTGAGTCCTCTATGTCCATTCTCTGTGAAGAACTCCCAGGTTCTGTGGCTGCAATAACTTTCTCCTCCTTTTTGGTAGCATCACCCACTTGCATAGGTGAGCTGGAGGATAAGTCAATCACTTCCACAGGTTCTTGTGTTCCTGGTTGAGCTCTCCTTAAAGGTCTCCCAGCTAGTTTTTCCTTTAGATATGAAATCTGAAGTTGCTGATCATTGACCCTGTTTTGTAAGGTAGTCACCTGAGATTCAAGGTGACTAACCTTAGAGACTAAATAGGAGCATGTTTTTGACAGTTTCTGCACCTTTAGTCTCAAATTCCCTCTTCTTCATCAGAAGAATCATTGGGGGATGAGATGATTGGACCAAAGTCCTCTCTCTCACCACCAGCTTGAGGTTCTTGGCTGCTGGTTTTCCTCTGCTCACTAGCAATCTCAGTTGAGATGCCAGTGGGCTGAGTTGCCATGGTTGAGGTCTTAATGATGTAATCACTTTCAAAAGTGAGAGCCTCTTCCATATGGACATCCTGAACATGTTCAGAAGTGTCCACCTCAGTAACAGGTGACTGATGTGGGATAGACTGAGGAGAATCAGAGGTACTCATCTCTCTTTGAGTAGGGGAGGAGAAGAGAGACTCATGGTACTCACTGAATCCTAAGTCTTCATCAGTATAGAAGGATAGGTTGGGAATTGGTTGGTTTAGATCTAAAGGCTGGGGATGGTAACTGTCCCCTGAAGGTTGTTCACTTGAGTGTTGAGACTCAGAGTGAAGGCTTAAGGCTGTTGGGCTTGTGAGCTCATCAGGGTGAGCATGAGGAACCTCAGCCCTGATAGGTGAAGAAATGGGAGTGGTTTGCTCCTCAGGGGAAGTGGGAGCTCTAGTGTCCACTTCTCCTGAAGGTTGAGTATATGGGGACCTGCACAGACTCAATAGCCTGAGCAGGGGTTCGTTTGGATTTTCTTTGGTAGGTGAGGGTTATTTGTGGTCTTTTTAGTGGTAAAGAAGAAGAAGGTGTGGGTTCAACACTAGCTTGTGTTGCTAGGTTGTCACCTTGAGCAATGAGCTCTAACATTTTGGGGACTAGGGCTGTTTCTACCCCTGAGAAGCCTACAGTTGGCTTCTTCATGATTTTAAAGATGCCGGGCTTCATCTGTCCCAATTTAAGAATATTACTTGTTTCCCTCAACTGTGAGCCCAGTTCACAGTTGAGAATGTGTTGAACATATCTAGGAAACATGTAATACTCTAAGGAGTCCAAGTTTGCAAGTAAATTAGTATAAACAAATTGAGAGTACCTGAACTTGACCCCCTGAACCATTCCATGAACTATAAAGGAGAGATCCTCAGGAATCTGGTCCCACCCACCATGCTTGTTTGATAAGCTGTGGATAACCACATGGAGCAGGCATTTCCACTGGGATGAGACCTTTCCTTTCCTGAAGGTCTTTACAGAGAAATCTCCTCATAGCCCATCTGCTCAAAGGAATGATTAACAGCTTCCTTTGGGAAGGACAACTCACCTTCTTCATCATCCAGCTGCAAATGATGATTGATGATGGCCGGAGTGATGAAGATTGTCCTCCCTTGCACTGTGGCAGACAGTGCCTTCTCCCCATCCATAATGACCTCTTGGCAGGTCTTCCAGAATTCAAGCAAGTGATCCTCATACAGAGTAGGATCAATGGTCAGGGAGGTGAAATAGTTGGATAGAGTTAAGAATTGGCAAATCTCTGAGAAACTTGCATCTTTCTCAGAGCTTAACAGAGCAACTTGATTGTGTTGCCTGTGAAGTTGCATGGAGAAATCTGGGTTGTTTCTGCGGTTAAGGTTGGCCATTTCAGAAGCTTAAGGGTGAAGAAAGGTAGAAAGCAAAGGCGGTTTAGAGAATTAGGTTTGAGGAATAGTGGAATTGAGGAAGATAGTGAGAAAGAGGGGGAACCGTTGGGTATTTATGTGAAAAGGGATTTGAACCAAAGTTAATGAAAGAGGATAAACTTTGAAATCCGGAAGTCGGTCCCACCTCTGAAAAAGTAGTTTACTTTTGCTCAAAAAGTAGTTTTCTTGGAATTCGAAAAGCTTCCGAAGGTAAATTGTCTTCGGAAGTTTTAATGAAAAAGCTTCCGAAGCTAAAATGGCTTCGGAAGATTTTCCTGAGAGTCTTGAAAATTTATGCTTCGGAAGAGAAATAAACACTTGAATGCTTTGTATAAGAAACAACAAAGCTTCCGAGAGTTAATTTTGCTTCGGAAGGAAAAAGTCCTTAAAAACAAATAAGTGTCTGAGATAAGATTTTAAGCTTCGGAAGATAGATTTAGACTTCTTCCGAAGGTAAAATTTCTTAGACAGTTATTTATTTTGAAGACATGATTTTCTTCCGAAGATAAAATTTTATCTTCCGAAGTATCAGAAAATTTTCAAGAATCTAAGGAAAGTCTTCAAAAAGAATTTTTCATCCAAAGAAAACATGAGCTTATGAAAGTGATGAACTAGACAACTTAGGACACACATATTTTAAGAAGAAATAATTAGAATTAGTTTTAAGAAAAAGTCTACTCAAAGTTAATCATCCCAATAGCTGATATCAGATATTTAAATCTCTGTTCATCAAAAGCTTTTGTAAACAGATCAGCATATTGTTCATCTGTATGAACTTTGACTAGTTTAATTAATCCCTTTTCATAGTTATCTCTTATTAAATGATACCTGATGTTGATGTGTTTGGTCCTTGAGTGCTGCACAGGGTTCTCAGTGATAGAGATAGCACTATTGTTGTCTATGTGGATAGGAGTCTCCTTGAAGTTAAATCCATAGTCCAGCATCTGATTTTGAATCCAAAGCACTTGAGCACAGCAGCTTGCAGCAGCAATGTATTCAGCCTCAGCAGTTGATGCAGACACACAGGATTGTTTCTTGCATTGCCATGAGACAACCCTTCCACCAAGGAATTGACATCCCCCAGATGTAGACTTTGCAGTCATGTTGCAACCACCATAATCACTATCTGTATAAGCATACAGATTGAAGTCAGGATTCTTTGGATACCATAAACCAAGTGTTGAAGCACCTTTGAGGTATCTTAGAATCCTTTTGACAGTGATTAAGTGAGACATCTTAGGGTTGGCTTGATATCTTGCACAAATACATGTAGCAAACATGATATCAGGCCTGCTAGCTGTAAGATACATAAGAGACCCAATCATAGCCCTGTATAAATGTTCATCTACACACTCCCCCTCAAGATCAGGTCCAAGGGAGTGGTTTCTGGCTATGGGTGTCTTAGCAATCTTACAATCAGTCATGTTGAACCTCTTGAGTATGTCCTGAACATACTTTGACTGACTTATGAAGATGCCATCTTCAACTTGCTTCACTTGAATTCCCAGAAAGAAATTGAGTTCTCCCATTGAACTCATTTCAAATCTGTCTTTCATCAGCTTCTCAAAGTCTTTGCAGAGCTTTGGATTAGTTGAACCAAAGATGATGTCATCTACATATACTTGAACTAGCAATAAGTCATTTCCCTGTCCTTTGATGAAGAGAGTTCCATCTATAGTACCTCTCCTGTATCCATGTTTACAAAGATACTCAGACAGTGTCTCATACCACTTCCTGGGTGCCTGATGCAGCCCATAAAGAGCTTTGTCAAGCTTGCAGACATAATCAGGATGATCAGGGTCTACAAAACCAGGTGGCTGTTTGACATAAACCTCTTCATCAATCACTCCATATAAGAAAGCACACTTTACATCAAGTTGAAAGACCTTGAAGTTCTTGGATGCAGCAAATGCCAGGAATATCCTAACAGCTTCTAATCTTGCTACAGGAGCAAAGACATCAGTGTAGTCAATCCCTTCTTCTTGTGTGTATCCTTGAACAACTAGTCTTGCCTTGTTCTTGATGATAATTCCTCTATCATCCTTCTTATTCCTAAAAACCCATTTGGTTCCAATGGTAGTCTTCCCATGAGGAAGAGGACAAAGGTTCCAAACTTTCTGCCTTTTGAATTGAAGCAGCTCTTGTTGCATAGCTTCAACCCAACTTCCATCCTTTAGAGCTTCATCAACTTTCTTTGGCTCTATCTGAGATAAGAAACAAGAGTGAAGACAAACATTTGCTTCATGGGTTTGTCCTCTTGTTCTTACCCCTGTGACAACATCTCCAATGATGTTTGTGGTGGGGTGAGACTTGTGGATCCTTAGCTGAGGGATCACAGCAAGTTGCTGAGAAAGATCCAAATTTGAGAAATTTAGATCTGGCATAGATGATTCACCCTCCACATTACCACACTTATCAAGATTAACTTGATCCAATGAGTGTGTGACATCATTGATGTTGTCATCTATGGTGTGGTTATTAGCATCAAGGAATTCCTGATCACTATCACCATCACCATTGTTGTCTTCTACAATTGAGGTATCTTTATCTGGTTGAGGAGCCTCTGAGCTGGAATTTGAAGGCATACCAGATGTATCAGCTGAATTTGTCATTGTAGTGCTGATAGAGACCTCATTTGCTGAAGTAGTTCCAACTGGAGCTGAAGATGTATGAGTTGAGGGTCTTCCTAGCTCAAATCTTGGATCAGGATCACCTGTATTTAAATTTTCTGCAGATCCTGAAACATTCTCACAAGATTTGTTAAAACAGTTGGTAACTAAATCAAGATCAAATAGCCAATCAGGACCAGAACCAGCACACAGGGTGTGTGTTCATTGAAAGTCACATTGGCTGACTCCTCAACAATTCTAGTTCTGAGATTGTATACTCTATAAGCCTTAGCTTGGGAAGAGTATCCAATGAAGTGTCCATCATCTGATTTCTCAGCAAACTTGGCAATTTGATCCTTGGTATTCAAGATGGTGCAGGGACATCCAAATGACCTGAGAAAACCAATGAAAGGTTTCCTCTTGTGCCAAAGTTCATAAGGAGTCTTACCATGTGTCTTAACTACTAAAACTCTGTTTTGCACATAGCAAGCAGTATTAACTGCCTCTGCCCAGAAGGTGATGGGCAGTTTAGAGTCAGACAACATAGTTCTTGCAGCTTCAATAAGTGTCCTGTTTCTCCTCTCAGCAACTCCGTTTTGCTGAGGAGTCCTGGGAGCACTATATTGTCTTGTAATACCTTTTTCATCACAAAATGTATCAAGGATTTGGTTCTTGAATTCAGTTCCTTGATCACATCTTATGGTTTTGACCTTGTGATCACTTTGATTCTCAACTTTTAAGATGAAATTCTTCAGAATCTCAGGGGTTTCATCCTTAGTTCTAAGGAAGAAAACCCAAGTGAATCTTGTAAAATCATCTGTGATCACTAAACAGTAAGAGGTCCTTCCTAGACTCATTACACTGGTGGGGCCAAAGAGATCCATATGTAACAAGTGTAGGGGAGTAGTGATGGAGTTCCTTTCCTTAGGCTTGTGAGATACCTTATGTTGCTTCCCTTTCAGGCATGCAACACAATGATCATCACTTGTAAACTCTTTCTTTGGCATTCCAGTTACCAGATCATGTTTAATTAATTTATTCATGTTCTTAAAGTTTACATGGCACATTCTTTTATGCCATAGGAAAGACTCATCACTATTTGCTTTAGATAGAAAGCATGAAACTTCTCCAGAGGGAGATGTTTCTTGCAAATCCATCTTGTACATGTTCCCTTTCCTGGGGGCTCTGAGCAGGATATGCTCATGAGGAATGACCACTCCAGGCTTGAGAACAATGCACTCATGCTCAGTAAAGAGCATGTTATGACTCTGATCACAAAATTGGGATACACTCAGAAGATTGTACCCAAGCTCCTTAACAAAGTTTACCTTCTCAATGCTGAGCTTACCATTTGTGACCTTGCCCCTTCCAGAAATGTAACCACCTTCATCTCCTCCAAAAGCAACTGGTCCTCCATCAATTCTCTCAAAATTATGGAGTAGAGACCTATTGCCTGTCATGTGCCTGGAACAGCCACTATCAATTATCCAGACATTCCTGCTTGTCTTGAGCTGTTCTGCACAAAGAAAATGATTAGTTACATTTGGAAACCCAAGCCTTACTTGTCTTGGGCTCACTAAGTGTAATAGAAGGTAATGCAACAGTAATAGATCCTATGGTTGTACTAAGGGGATCTTCAGCTGTTGTTGATGGAGAAACTTCAGTCATTTGGTCTTTCTTAGACTTCCACACCACCTTTGGAGTCTTGGACTTGACCTTCAAAACCTTAGAAGCTTTTGGGACTTCACAAGTTTTGATGACTGAACCTTCGGAAGATTCTACAGTCACTGCAGCAGACTTCAGTGCTTCGGAAGAACTCCTTTCTTCCGAGACCAATTTTACTTCCGAAGGTAATTTTCCATTTACCTTCTTCTTTGATTTGGAGCTTCCGAAGGAAACAGACTTTCCTTCCGAAGCTTGAGACTTCTTGAAACTCTTTGAAGTCTTTGTATTGGTCATGTGGATAGTACTTTTAGGATTGTATGGGCAATCCTTAGCAATGTGAGAGGTACTTTCACACATGACACATAACATTTTCTTCTTCAAAGGAGTCTCCTTATGAGAGCAAGACTGGCTTTGGTCACATCCCTTCTCCACCTTCATCTTGGTAGATGCTGAGACAGTTCTTTTGGGCTGTGAACTGTTCTTGGAGTTTGATGGTCCAGGCTGTGCAGCAGTGGTACACAGCAGCTCAGTCTTCTTCTTTGTACTGAGATGATTTGAACAAGAACCAGGACTCTTAGCTGAGGAGTCTTGGTTGATGTCTTCAGTCCTTACTACTTTAAAACCTGCAGAGATAAAACTTGTTTCTGCTTAGAATCAAAAGTAGCCTTGATCTCTTGAGCCTTCTTTGCTTTCCTTTTGCTCTTCCTGATCAAGTTCTTTCTCTTGACTTGGTCATCACAGTAGATTTCTTCTCCTCAGAAGGATAGTGGCCCTTGGAAGAATCCTCCTCTTCACTCTTCTCAGAGGAATTCTTCACTATCACTTCTTCATCTTCCTCACTTATAGGATCTATGAGAGGAAGCTCATCTTCACAAGTTCCACACCTAGGAGATCTTACAGACAAGATTGTGTGTGGAGGAGCTATCTCATTTGATCCCAGTCCCTGTCTATTTTGATAGCACACTTTGTTGTGCAGGGATGAGGATATCATGTTCTTGAAGGTCTCTTCTTCAAGAACACTCTTCTCTGCCTTGGCTTTGCTGATCACAAGCTCAGCCTGGCACTCAGTCAACTTAGTTATGAGATCCTGGATCTGAGTTCTAAAATCTGTATGTTCATGTTTTAGTACTGAAATGGTTTTCTCCAAGTCCTCTATCTTTAACTTGTAATCATTTTCAGACTTTCTAAAATCAGATTTTAATATGTTTAATGACTCAAGATCAGATCTCATTTCTAAGTTGTAGGACCTGCATCCGTTTACTTTAGCAATGCATTCAGGAGTACAGAGATGTTCCAATACCTTGGCTTCATCATGGTCTGCCATCAGTGCTTGGTTTGGAGAAGCATCTTCCACCTGAAAGCTCCAGTCAAAGCCTCCCTCTTCAACAGCAACAGCAGCATGTTGCTTTGGCTTCTCATTCTGAGGGGCTTTGTCAGTGTAGTTTGGTCTGGCTTGCGTTTGGCCACCATTTGTTTTAGGTGCCTTACACTCCCTGGCAAAGTGGCCCATCAGGTTACAGTTGTAACACTTAACTTTGCTTTTATCCAGCCCAAACTTTCCACTGGTAGCATTGCTTGGAAACCTTCTTCCTGTTCTCTTGTAGAACTTCTTGGCTCTGTGAGTGAGGAGAGCCATCTGCTGAACTATCTCCATGTATTCCAGATCATCTGGATGGATACAGTCCAGGTCTTCAAGAGTGAAGAGAGAGTTCCCACAGCTTTCATCAGAGGACACAAAGGCTTGAGAAGAGCTTGTCTCTTGGAATGGGCTTCCTTGAGTGAAGTTCTCCCTGGGTGTCTCCGGGAAGGTGATGAAAGGACCCTTTGGTGAGTTGTCAGGGTAGCATATGAGATGATGTTGGGGTTCTATGCTATCCCTTTCAACCACATGAAGGGCTAACCCATTTGATTGTTGGAGTTGCCAGATGAACCTTGCATGTTCATCTCCATTTGGTATCCACTGAGAATCCCATATAACTCTGTCAGAGTAAGAGTTTTGAGGTTCTCAGTACTCTTGATCACCACACAGTAGTGTGTCCATTGCCTAGGAAGTGAGGACATAAACTTCCTTACAATGTCCCTGTTCTCAAGAGGAACTCCTCCATCCATTAGGGTATCCACTATCTCAACATACCTGAAGTATTGTTGAGTCATGGTTTCACCTGCTTTAAAGGTGAAGTTTTCAAACTGCTGCTTCAGGAGATCCTTCTTGTTCTCCTTGGCTTCAGAGGAGCCTTCATACATCAGCTTCAGTGCATCCCACAGCTGTTTAGCTATTTTGCACTTCTTAAAGCCTCTGTATACAGAGTTTGGGAGAGCAGTCTGAAGAGCAGTCATGGCCTTCCTATCAATTTCTACTCTCTTCCTATCTTCATCAGAGTAGTTGGCCACATCTGTTGGATCTAGAGAGGCTGTTGCAACCAAAACCAAGTCACTTAGAAGATTTTGAGTACAACATACAAAGGACTTCCGAAGCCAAGTATGGAACTTCCGAAGGAATAAGGAGTTCTTCCGAAGGCTAAGTGTAAAATGCACTTCCGAAGGAAAACTCCAACTTCCGAAGACAAAGAACCTACTTCCGAAGATCAAGACTTAGAGACAAAGATCTGAAGTCAACTTCCGAAGTACAAGAAGTCCTCAAAGCCTCGGAAGCATAGAAGCATCTTCCGAAGTATAAGTGGCTTCGGAAGAACTTGTTCTTCCGAAGCCAGTTAACCTTCGGAAGACACTCCTATTATCCAGTGGACATAAGTATGGCCTGTCTGACACTCCGCTGCAAATCTCTGAGATACTGCATGGCGTTTTCTCAAAAGCCATGTAGTTGACCATACTTTAATCCACTGTTTACCTTTTTATGTTAAGTACAGTTGCCATCTTTAGTTGGTGACAAAAGGTAAGTCATGGACATGTCATGACTACCATATCTTAGATAATACTTTATCTAAGATACCTTAACTATAGCATTGTAGTATATGCTTTAGTCTTAGGTTTCCAGCTGGTATCAAGTATAACCGGCTGTAGGATCTAGTATATATAGTTTCTCATTGTAACTCTTGTTTCATGCTTGTAAGTGTCTTGTAATCTTGAGTTGAGAAGTAATATATACAAGTACCTTGAAAATATATCTCTGCTTGTTTCTTTGATTACTTATTATATTATTATCAACTCTTGTTAAAGGCATTGCTTCATCTGATTTGAGTGTTATTATAAGTGAGTTTGAGAGAAACACAAGTGTTTAAGTGACAAACCCGATCCTGCAATTGGTATCAGAGCTTTTTAGGCTCTTGATTGTGAGATCTTACCATCCTAATCAACCAGTTTTTCACTCCTCCTTATACCTCACTCAAAATGGCCCTCAACAAATCTGAAGTTGAGATGGGAACGATGACCAAAGCTCCCATCATCGCCCCTGAAAACTTCAGGTCTTGGAGCAGAAGAATGGAAGGCTTCATCAGGTACCAGGATAGCAAGATGTGGCAATCCATCGTCAATGGCCCGTATAAGCCAAAGTAGCTGGTGGAAACGGTGCCATGATTGAGAAAGCCGTTGAAGATTATTCTGATGAAGACAGGAAGAAGCTTGACATAGACAGCAATGCTATGACTGTTCTTATGACTGCAATCCCAAACTCCATCATGGTGGGGTTTGAGCATTGTAAGTCTGCCAAAGAACTCTTTGATGCTCTTGCTCAAATGTACTCAAGCTCGAATGATTCAAAGAAGGACTCACTGAAGCAGCAGTTTGAGAACTTCACCTATGTTGCTGGAGAGACTTTAGCCAGCAATATTTCAGGTACATGGATCTCATCTCTTCCCTTCAATCTGTGGGAATCACTCATGAACTCAGAGACCTTACTAGAAAGTTTATGAGTGCTCTACCCAATGAGTGGACATTCTACTGTGTCTCCATCAAGAGAACAGAGAATCTGAATACACTCACCATGACCGAACTCTATGGGATCCTTGATGGATACCGTTTGGAAATGGAAAGCAAGAGGGGTCACCAGACAAGCAGACCCTTGAGTCTTCCTGCTAGCAACGCTTTAATGGTTGCTGAAGGCTCAGGCATCTCCCAGTCTCAGCAGTACCTGACCTACACCCAGCAGCCATCTTGTTCCTCTGGCCTTACATCACATTTCCTGAGACTCCAAGGTCTCAACAAGCTCAGCAAAGCTCCTTTCAGGAGGGCTGTGCATTTGTCTCAGGAGTGGGCACTCAAATGATTATCAATACTGCTTTGATGATCTAGAGTGTTTTAGCCCGGATGACATAGAGTATGTGGACATAGTCCAACAAATGGCTCTTCTAACCTACAGAGCGAAGAAGTTCTTTAAAAGAACTGGAAGGCAATTCCCTCAGAACCCAATCACCAGCAAATTTGGGTTTGACAAAAGCAAGGCCAAATGTTACAACTGTAACCAACTTGGTCATTTTGCAAGGGAATGCAAGGCTCCCAAGTCCAACCCGGGAACCTCACAGGCCTCCACACATCCTTCTACACCAAAGCCCACCGTAAAGTCAACTGAGACTGCAGCAATGGCTCAAGAAGTTGACTGGAGCTTCATGGTTCAAGATGTGACTCCTGCTCAAGCACTCATGGCAGGAACATATGAAAACAAGGTATATGAACATCTCTGTACCCCTGCTTGTATTGCTAAGGTTAAACTATATCAGGACTACAATATGGAAATTAAATCTGATATTGAGTCTTTAAATGTTTTAAAATCTGACTTTAAAAGGGCTGAATCTGACTACCAAAGAAAAATTGAGGAGTTAGAGAAAACTGTGTCCCTCTTAAAACATGAACACACAAACTACAAGACTCAAATCAAGGATTTAATATCCAAATTGACTGAGGCTCAAGCCCAGCTTGTCACTGCTGAGGCTCAAGCCAGGAAGTATGCTATTTCCGAGCAAAACTTCCAAGCCATTCTTGCATCATCCTCTCACTCAAACTTTGTTATCAAAACAAAGGTGGGTTGGGAACCAATGAAATTGCTCCACCACACTCTTATGAGTCTGTAAGACAACCAAGGTGTGGTACTGAAGAGCAAGAGGTTCCATCTGTTGACCCACCTTCTCAAGAGTCAAAGAATGATGCAACTATGGAGACCATGACCATCACAGGGAAGGAACAGGTAATTGTGCCCTCCCCAGCCAATGATGATCAAACCCTGACCACCAAAGCCAGAAGAAGCAGAGCTAAGGCAGCCAGAAAAACTGCCAAGAAGGTGGCTGAATCCAAGCTAAAGATAGACCCAAAGCAAAAGGGTGTATTCATATCAGCTGGATTCCAGGTGGTTGGACCTTCTGATTCAGGAAAAGAGTACAGTACCAGTACTCCTATCCTACCAAAGGATCAGAAGTTAAAGGGAAAGGTTGCTGATGAGGAGAAAAAGAACAAGAAACAGCAATCCTCTCATTCCCAGAAAGTTAACATTGCATGCATAATGTGTGGTCTGCAAAACCACATGGCTAAAGATTGTTACTACAATCCTGCTAGCACACATTATGCAAATAATGTTAAAAGAGAAGGAGTCAGGGAAGGTTTCACATTTGGACCATATCAAATGGTTCAAGTGATGAAAAAGGGAAAGCTTGTTTCCGAAGCAAGGCTTCTCTCGGAAGAAAACTCTTCTTCCGAAAGGAAAAAGGCTTCGGAAGAAAAGGTGGTGAAGGTCTCTTCTGAAAAGAAAGAAGCTTCGGAAGAATGCCAAGCTACAAAAGCTTCAACAAGCTCATCTTCTATGATCAACCAAGGGATGGAATGGAAGATCAAGGAAGATGCTGTAGCCCAAACCTCTTCTTCAAAGACATCCATTGAACCCCCATGCATAAATTTTGGTTCAATTATGTCACTATCATTGGAAGAACCCAAGACCAATAAGGCTTGGGTTTCCAATCAAAACTAATTATCTCACCTTATGTGCAGGGACATCCATATGACAAGAATAACAACATTTGGATTGTAGATAGTGGATGCTCCAGGCACATGACAGGGAACAGATCTCTCCTTCAACAATTTCAACATTATGATGGAGGTCCTGTCCAGTTTGGAGGTGAGGCCGGAGGATATATTTCTGGCAGAGGGAGTATATCCAATGGAAAGTTAAAAGTTGACAAAGTTAATTTTGTCAAACAGCTTGAACACAATCTGTTAAGTGTTTCTCAATTCTGTGATCAAAAGCATCAAATGCTTTTCACAGAACATGAGTGCATTATCCTCAAACCCGGGATGACAATTCCTCAGGAATTGGTGCTTCTTAGATCTCCCAGGAAAGGGGATATGTACAAGCTTGATATGAACAATGCTTCCCCAATGGGAGAAGTATCATGCTTTCTTTCCAAAGCTGATGGTGATGAGTCAACACTATGGCATAAACGAATGTGTCATGTCAATTTTAAGACAATGAATAAATTGGCTAAAAATAACTTGGTACATGGTTTGCCTAAAAAGGAATTTTTCTGCAAAGATAACTGTGTTGCTTGCCTGAAAGGAAACAACACAGGTCTTCTCATAAATCCAAAGTTGTTAACTCTATCACCACTCCATTACACTTATTGCACATGGATCTATTTGGTCCCACAAGTATAATGAGCATTGGAAGGAAATCATATTGCCTTGTGGTTGTTGATGATTTTACTAGATTTACATGGGTATTCTTTTTAAGAACTAAAGATGAAACTGCTGAAACTTTAAAATCTTTTATTCTTAAAATAGAAAATCAAGTTGATCACAAGGTTAAAATAATTAGAAGTGATCAAGGGACTGAGTTTAAGAACTTTGTTCTTGACTCATTTTGTAACTCAAAAGGGATTGCCAGACAATATAGTGCTCCTAGAACTCCTCAACAAAATGGTGTTGCTGAGAGGAGAAATAGGACACTTATTGAGGCTGCTCGGACTATGTTAGCTGATTCAAAGCTGCCTCTAACATTCTGGGCAGAGGCAGTCAGCACTGCATGCTATGTGCAGAACAGAGTTCTTGTAGTAAAGCCACATGGAAAAACCCCTTATGAGTTATGGAACAAGAGGCCACCGTTCATTGGCTTTCTAAGGTCCTTTGGCAGCAGGTGTACCATACTTAACACAAAAGACAATTTGGCAAAATTTGCTGAAAAGTCAGATGATGCTATCTTTGTTGGATATTCCTCCTATTCTAAAGCATACAGAGTTTATAATATTAAAAACCAACAATTTGAGGAATCTTCCAACATTGTAGTTAATGAGCACACTCCTTGTGTTAGGGGAATGGCCCTGATCATATCTTTGATTTAGAATTGTTTCCAAACTATTCTAAACCATCTTGTGAGAATGTTTCAGCTGGAACAGGTGTTCAAAGTAATTCTGATGAAGATCAACTGTTTGAGCTTCCCAGACCTATTCCAAGTTCTCCAAGAGCTGCAACAAATCAAGTTCCCACTATTGAAAGATCTGACAGCATAACCATTTCAAGAGATAGTGGAACTTCAACAAGGGATTCACCTGCTGATTTTCAAATCTCTTCAGGTGATCCTGCACAACACCAAGCTGATGGAAGCACCATTTTGAAGGAACAGGCAACTGTTAATGATGCTTCACAGCAAAGAAATGATGATGTTTCTCTTTCATTCAATCAGTCCTCATTGAATGAGCTTGAAACAACAGCTGGACCAAGTATTCAAGCTCCTGAGCAAAATATGTCCAACTTGGACTTATCTTTGCAACTGGAGGTGATTCCAAGACTCAGAATTCATAATACTCATCCAGCTGAAAACATCATAGGGGAAGTCTCTGAGGGTGTGAGAACAAGAGGACAAACTCATAATGGGAATGTCTGCTTGTACTCATGCTTCTTATCCCAAATGGAACCCAAGAAGGTGGAAGATGCCTTGAAAGATAGTAGCTGGGTTGAATCAATGCAAGAGGAGCTGCTTCAATTCAAAAGACAAAAGGTTTGGAACCTATGTCCGCTACCATCTGGTCAAGTACCTATAGGCACCAAATGGGTATTCAGGAACAAAAGAGATGATAGAGGCTTGATTATCAAGAACAAGGCAAGACTGGTGGTTCAAGGATACACTCAAGAGGAAGGAATCGATTATACTGATGTCTTTGCACCTGTTGCAAGACTTGAGGCAGTTAGGATCTTCCTTGCTTATGCTGCATCCAAGAATTTCACTGTCTACCAGCTTGATGTCAAGTGTGCCTTTCTATATGGGGATATAGATAGGGAAGTCTATGTATGCCAGCCTCCAGGATTTGAAGACCCACAGCATCCAAACTATGTGTGCAAGTTGGATAAAGCTCTATATGGGCTGCACCAAGCACCTAGGCTGTGGTATGAGACATTGTCTCAATTTCTCCTGAAGAATGGTTATACTAGAGGTACCATTGATAAGACTCTCTTCATTAGAAAGTCTGGGAAAGACATTTTGCTTGTTCAAGTCTATGTTGATGACATCATATTTGGTTCCTCAAATGACCAAATGTGCAAAGACTTTGAGAGCATTATGAAGAAGAAGTTCGAGATGAGTTCCATGGGAAAAATGGACTTTTTCCTTGGAATTCAGGTAAAGCAATTGAAGGAAGGGTTCTTCATCAATCAATCTAAGTATGTCAATGATATCTTAGAGCGATTTGATATGAAGGATTGTAAAGCAGCAAAGACACCTATACCCAGAAACCATGATCTCTGCCCTGATTCTGAGGGGGAGGATACTGATCAACATCAGTATAGAGCAATCATTGGTTCTCTGATGTATCTCACAGCAAGTAGACCTGATATCATGTTTGCAACTTGCATTTGTGCAAGATATCAGGCTGCTCCAAAGGTGTCTCACCTAATTGCTGCCAAGAGAATCCTCAGATACCTCAAAGGAGCACCTAAACTAGGTCTCTGGTATCCAAGAAATAGTGATTTTAATCTCTATGGTTACTCTGACAGCGATTATGGTGGCTGCAACATCAACAAGAAATCAACATCAGGTGGATGTCAATTTCTTGGTGGAAGGATCATCTCATGGCAATGCAAAAAGCAATCCTGTGTCTCTACATCAACTGCTGAAGCTGAATACATTGCTGCTGCTAGTTGCTGTGCTCAGCTGCTGTGGATTCAAAACCAGATGATAGACTATGGATTCAACTTCATGAGCACTCCTATCCACATTGACAACAACAGTGCTATATCCATTACTGAAAATCCAGTGAAGCACTCCAAGACAAAGCACATTGATATCAGGTATCATTTCATTAGAGATATTCATGAGAAAAATCTTATCAAACTAATCAAAGTTGATTCAAATGAACAATATGCTGATTTGTTCACCGAACAGAGATTTAAATATCTCATTACAGCTATTGGGATGATAAACATTGATTAGTTAATCTCATTTGAAAACCTTTTAATGTGTAAAGTCTTGTCAAAACAATCTAAGCCCTGTTACAAAAGATCTTCTCTAAATTTTATCTAAGTATAAGTTCTTCCGAAGAGAAATTAACCCTCGGAAGATATCTTGCATATCTTCCGAAGCAAATTTCTCCCAGGATAATTTTCTTCTCGGAAGAGTGTTAAGTCTCGGAAGAAGCGATTGAGTTCATCTCAGATCTACTTCCGAAGCACTTAACACACTCCATCTGAAAGCAACATATACTCTCGGAAGTAAGCAATTTACCTTCGGAAGTAAATTTGCCTTCGGAAGAACATTACCTTCGGAAATGCTTTATACTCGGAAGAAAGATTTTACTGTGTAACGGAAATCTTTTGGGCCCCACACTGTAAAAAGTAAAGATTTTGTTAATGATGTCGGATTATTTAAATGGTCTAACCTTACCGCCCATGTCACATCATCCACTGAACCCTCACATCATCTTATCCAAACCACCCTTTAAACCGCCATTTCACCCATTTAAATACTTCCGGTTAATCACTTACACTCTTTTTACCCAAATTACTGCCCTAAAAGCTTTCTTCTTCTCC
Organism: Flaveria ramosissima; assembly: GCA_025215565.1. Taxonomy (NCBI): domain Eukaryota; kingdom Viridiplantae; phylum Streptophyta; class Magnoliopsida; order Asterales; family Asteraceae; genus Flaveria; species Flaveria ramosissima. The sequence continues at coordinate 48,914,949 of CM046033.1, read as the reverse complement.
AATTTACCTTACTCCGAACTATTCTTCTGTCATCTTCTTCAATGGCCTTAAACCCTCAGCACAACCAGGTCGCACTCCTTGACTCTTCAAGGGATGCTGACTTCTCAGATATCATTTCTTTCCTGGCCCAATCTTCATACTACACTGCTTTGACTGTAAACCCTACAATCTACTCAAACCAAATGTCCGAATTTTGGGCAAATGGTCGGATTGAAACCCTAAACGGGGTTCGTGTTATAAGGTCAAGCATTTGTGGCCAAGAGTTGGTCATCTCTGAACAGATCATCAGGGAGCATCTCGAGCTCCATGATGAGGGCGCTCCAACGGAATTCCCCAAATCAGATTTAGACAGTTCTTATCTCCAAATGGGATACGGTGGAGATGTTAGCAGGTCAACGGTCTACAAATTCAACTTCTCCTACAAGTGGAAGTTCCTGCTGCATGTGGTTCTTCACTGTCTATCTAACAAATCTGGGGGATGGGATCAAATCCCGTATGAACTTGGGTGCTTAGTTCACGGGTTGGTACAAAGCCTCGCTTCAACTATTCAAGGTTTGTGCTGACTAACCTTATGGGAAATCTTCAAAGGGACACATTCTTTATGTATCCCAGGTTTCTCCAGCACATCATCAACTGTGAGCTGGATCAGGGTAAGCTTGTCTGTGCAGCTGCTCTGTCTGCTCCCCAAATGAGGCCGACCATCTTCAAGATCTTGAAGAGAGTGTCTACCAACTACACTGGAAGAGATACCGCACTACTTCCAGGTATGATTGAGCCAATGGCTCCTGGTGACATCCCTGTTCACCCCACAGGTGATGAACCCACACCAGCAACTACCCTCACCATCCCAAATCTACCTTCTCCACCCATTACTGTTACATACCAGAGACGTCCCAAACGAACCCTTGTTCAATCTACTCTGATTGAACAAGCCCTCCTCTTCAATCCAAAAAGGCTAGAGTGGAACAAAGGGCTCCCACTCAGCCAGAGGTCCACCCATCCTTCACATTGACCTCAATATGGGTCTTGAGTCTCCTCAGTCTCAGACCCATGAGCCCAAAACCCAAGCTGATAGCCCTCAGGGAGAGTCTCTATACTCCCCTGAGCAGCCACAAAGGGACAGCTCAATGCCTTTTGACATTGATCAAAGTCCCGGGTCATTAGGTTTCACTCCTTATCTTTTACTGACCTTTTGACCGGAGCTGGTGAAGAGATTATGTCTCTTAAAGGCGATGAAGTTGATCCACAACACCCTCTCAAGGATCAACAGAGCCTAGAGAGACCCCTTATCTCTAGCCCACACCAGCAAAGCCCTACTGAGGTGAGTCCCACTGATGTGGAGGGGACTCATGTAGATTCAGCTGCCACTACTGAAGGAGCCTCAATGGATCCTCAGGACAGTGGTAACGACAGTGAGACTGAATCTACGGCAACCATGCCCTTTGATGCCTCTGAAAGAGACATCATTGTGCAAGGGAAACCAGGGTGCCAAGAAACCACATCTGGTGGTGAGGATGAACATACCAGGTATGTTACCTCATCTCCCCGTGATTCTTCAAAAGAAGATGAGGGAAGTATGCAACTCACCATTCAAGACCTACTTTCTAAAGTCTCAAACCTTGAATCAAAGGTTAAGACTTTAGAGGATAGGTCTGCCACTCAGCAACTTGAGATTGAAACTCTCAAGGCCAAACTAGCTGAGAAACAGATTGAGAGATCTGTTAGGCATGTACCAGTTCAGGTCTCCTTGACCTCTTCCTCTAGCTCATCTAGCTCTCAGGATGATGCTACCAAAAAGGGGGAGAGTGTTGAGAGACAAAGCCAAAGACAGGAAACCCAAAGTCAAGCTCTTACTTCTTTGAGCTCAAGGTATCCAATGCAACAAGCTGCCATCTTCCCTGAGCCTCCTCCAGTTGTCTTTCAAGTGGATCAAAGGATGCTCCAGGATCTCAATAGGTTCTTCAACAAGTTCCTTTTGGAATCCCTCATAGAACAGCCTAGCCCTGATATGTCTGTGATTTACTTCGGAGCTCAAGAGCTTCAGAGGTTGAATGCACCTCCTACCACTGTCGAGGAAGTTGGTCAACCTAAGGTCCAAGTGGAACCTGAGATTAACTTCGAAGGGGAAACTAGGACTGATGGCCCAGCAACCGAAACAGTTGGGACAGAAAGTGTATTTTCACAGACTTCCGAAGCACAATTCAAAGCCTCGGAAGAACAAGCTCAAACTTCCGAAGCTGAGATTGCTGCTGCGGAAGGACTATTTTCTCTGTCCGATGATCTAATAGTCACAGATGCAATTCTGGAACTTGCATCTGAGGTTAATAGGGAGGACTTTCTCAGCCAACCATTGGCTCTAACATCTGCATTGACTCCAGCTCCCACCTCTACTACCCAACCTGGATCTTCTATCCAAGAACCCCCAAAGTCTAGCACTTCCGAAGACATCAAAGGCAAGAGGAAGATGACTTCGGAAGAGCTTCAGGAGGAAGAAAGGTTGGAGAAGCTCAAAAGGAAAGGTAGGCTACCAACTGGGAAACTGTTAGCTGCAAGTACCAAAGCAGCTGCAGCCAACCAGGAGGCAGTCAACAATCGAAGAAGGGTAGAGGTTATAGACAGACTTGTCAGTCTAGGGGCTGCAACTGAAGATGTACTCCTGCTACCATTAGAGGAGTTGATAGAGCTGGAAAAGGCAACCTTGCTGCTAAAACAGCAAAAAGAAGAAGCTGCAAGGTTGGCCTTAGAAGAGGAAAGGCAGAGAAAAGAAAGAGAAGCTGATCTGCAGCTCAGGAGAGAAAGGATCACCTTCCTACTCTCCAGAGGATTCTCTCAAGAGGAGTTGTCTCCACATAACAGTGATACGATCTTATGGCTCTTCAACAAAGAGCAAGATCAAATGGAGAAGGAGAGAAAGAGAGCTGCAAGGGAGAAGCTTGTGGAAAAGAAGAAGAAAGAAGAAGAAGCTGGACTGACTGCTGCCAAGAAGATAGGTGAGAAAGCCTGGATGAAGAGTTATCTCAAAGCTCATGGCTTCTCTGGCAGGCAGGTGGGTCCCATGTCTGAGAAGACTCTCCAGCGACATGTCAGTGACATCAAGGCTGACATTCGCGCGGGGAAAAGGAAAGAGATGTATAGAAGGGGACAGGGGATGACCTTCAAAGCAACCTCTCAACCCAAAATTTAAACCCAACCTTAACCTGAACCTATACCCTTTCCCTTCCCAATCAAAACCGAACCCACTTCTGAACCATTCACCCCTGAACCTACACCATCACACCTACCAACCTCTTCACCTCAACCACCTAAACTACCCATCATCCAACCCAAAACCTTAGCCAGAACCCAAACTCCTCAACCTACCCAACAACCAATCAAACCATCCCCTCAGCCTTCTAAACATCTCTCTATGGAGGAATTCAAGGCGGTCAAGACTAAGCTCATAACTGTACAACTCTGAGCGACATCTCCTGTGAGGAGGATTCAGTCAACTTGACTTATGTTGATGGATCCTCAAGTTCCCTCACAAGAGATCAATTTCTTGATCTGCCCAGAGGAACTTTGGACCAAGCTGCAAAACTCCTTGGCCTCAATTCAGATACATTGAATGAGGAAGAAAAGAAGCTGAGGAGAAAGCTGGTGACTCTACTGGATACAAAGAAAGGAGACAGGGTACCAAGACAACCTCTTGCACCCAAAAGAAGATCATCCAGTGGAGGTTCGAAGACTCTTCTCACAACTTTGTTGTTGAGAGAGAGAGAATGGAGAGCTCAACAGGCTGAGTGCCTCATCTCTGCTACACTTAAACAGGTTTGACATTGCTGAGTTAGCAGAGAAACCATTCTCCAACCCTTCAAACTCCGATGTAGCTGCCCACATCAGAAATCATCTAGGCAGCCTTCATATGGCCGAGCTTACTGCTAGAAGCAAGGTTGAATAGGAGTTGAAACTGAGAGAGGAGGAGGAAAGGAAAGGATCAGCAACCAAAGGCAAAGCCTTTCTTCAAATGGTTGAAGGTCCTGAACTTGAGACCATAGTTAGATGGGAGTATGACTATAACTCCCGTCAACTAACTCTCTTCAGGGGGACACAACAGAGGGTACATGTCATTCAAAGTGATAGACTGGATCTCCTATCTACGAATGACTTGTACAAGCTTCTCAGCACTACTTCCGGGAAGAACAGAGAGACAGACAATATCTTTTGTCCCTGGTGCTGAAAGCTTTGAGAAGCAGAAATAAGTGAAGTTTTGGTAGTATCAGCCTAGGGGGAGTTTGTTGGATCTAGAGAGGCTGTTGCAACCAAAACCAAGTCACTTAGAAGATTTTGAGTACAACATACAAAGGACTTCCGAAGCCAAGTATGGAACTTCCGAAGGAATAAGGAGTCTTCCGAAGGCTAAGTGTAAAATTCACTTCCGAAGGAAAACTCCAACTTCCAAAGACAAAGAACCTACTTCCGAAGATCAAGACTTAGAGACAAAGATCTGAAGTCAACTTCCGAAGTACAAGAAGTCCTCAAAGCCTCGGAAGCATAGAAGCATCTTCCGAAGTATAAGTGGCTTCGGAAGAACTTGTTCTTCCGAAGCCAGTTAACCTCCGGAAGACACTCCTATTATCCAGTGGACATAAGTATGGCCTGTCTGACACTCCGCTGCAAATCTCTGAGATACTGCATGGCGTTTTCTCAAAAGCCATGTAGTTGACCATACTTTAATCCACTGTTTACCTTTTTATGTTAAGTACAGTTGCCATCTTTAGTTGGTGACAAAAGGTAAGTCATGGACATGTCATGACTACCATATCTTAGATAATACTTTATCTAAGATACCTTAACTATAGCATTGTAGTATATGCTTTAGTCTTAGGATTCCAGCTGGTATCAAGTATAACCGGCTGTAGGATCTAGTATATATAGTTTCTCATTGTAACTCTTGTTTCATGCTTGTAAGTGTCTTGTAATCTTGAGTTGAGAAGTAATATATACAAGTACCTTGAAAATATATCTCTGCTTGTTCCTTTGATTACTTATTATATTATTATCAACTCTTGTTAAAGGCATTGCTTCATCTGAATTGAGTGTTATTATAAGTGAGTCATGGCAACCCCTAGTATTTTATCACATTTTCCTGTAATGTCAAGTAGCCCAAGATTCATAGAGAGCTAGCACAAGTTGGTGCTACAAGCCCCCAGGATAAGCCTGACATTGTTGCACGCGTCTTCCAGCAGAAAGTAGAGTCTTTCATCAAATATTTGAGAGTTTCTAAGCCTTTTTGACCATATGACTTTAGGTAACCACACTCTTACATACTACCTTTGATTACATCTTTAGATCCTTTAGTCCATCTTTTCTTTAAAACTAATTATCTCTCCTTTTTTTTCCTAGAGCTTTATAATATAGAATTTCAAAAGCGCTACCTACCTCATTTCCATACTCTGTTGTGGGTAGCAACATCCTACGTCGTCCAAAATGCTAACACTATAGATTCGTACATCAATTCCGAATTGCCGGATAAATATGCTAATCTTGTTCTTTTCAGGATTGTTTATACATGCTTCATGGCCCGTGTAGGTTGCCTCAGAAAAAAAACCCTGTATGGTTGATGGCACATGCTCTAAATCTTTTCTTAAACCGTATAAAAATGTGACAAGGTTTGAATCATCTGGTAATGTTCATTACAATAGGTGTTGTACAGAACAACAATTTATGAAAGCAAGTTGCAGGACCGGTTAAGGGCTTGAACAAATTACAACACAACAACACAATGAGGAGAACAACTAAACTTTGATCAAACAGTGAACTGGATTAACCAAGTATGATACTAAGAACACAAGTAAAGTAAAGAGACAGAACAAGAGAGTTGGGTTTCAAGGAGGCAGTATATTGCTTTCTCAAGTTCTTTTACAAGTGTTACAAAGCATAAAGAAAGATACAAGAACTTGGAATACTTATACTACAACCTACAGCCGGCTATACTTTGAAAGCCAGCTGGATACAATTGACTAGACACTAACAAAATCAATTGTAGGATCAAAAGGCATGTCTGCCTTTTGACCTTGTGACCATGACATGCCATAGCTCACATCCTTATATATTACAAAAAAGGATAAAGTACATAAAGTAGAAAGTTACAGACTCAAGACCTCAATGTACAGTTACCAAAAGCATGGACCTTTTCACCAACTCATGTAAGTTGGTGACTTTACAGAGATGCAGCGGAACAGTGTCCAGCTTTAAGGAAAAGTACATCAGATAAAGCATGTATACTAAAAGTCTTCGGAAGAAATCTGTCTTCATAGGTTGAAGCTTCGGAAGACTTTGTCTCTGAGGCTTCGGAAGACTTCATGTTTGGCTTCGGAAGATATTGGTCTTGGCTTCGGAAGATTTTACACTTAGAGTATTTTCTAGTGTATTGTGTAAAACTTCCGAAGCATTCTTTACTTCAGTACTTAATGCATGTTGCAGAGACACATTGGATGTTTTGGGTTGCATCAGACTTAAGGAATCCTTACACAGGTGTCGCTCTTGACAATGGTTTTGTTGTTCATATAACAAGGATCTCTTCAGACATTTCTACGCCTATATAAATGTCGAATATTATGGATGGAGTATGCTATCAAGTATCTTTTCAAATATATTTCTAAAGGTGTGGATAGAGTAAGATTCACGATTAGAAATTCTGTAGAATCTTCATCAAATAGTTCTCATGAAACTATTGAGGTTGTGAATGAAATTGACCATTTTAGACACTCGCTTTGTTTGTCCTCATGAAGCTGCATAGCGCATTTTTAACTTTCCTATTCATCATAGAAACCCGACTGTCCATTTACTTTTCATGCATCTTAAAGGCAAAACGTGACTTTTACGGATTCACAATGTCTTTCCAACGTCGTTAAAAATCCAGCAGTTGGGAATACAACTTTAACCGAATGGTTGGCGAATAATCGATATGAGTCGTCTAGCAATGTTCTACCTCAACACATCGGTTTGCATGTGTGATATGTGGATTATACAACTGAATACATGTGGAACACAAATGGTTGACACTGGGTTTGTAGAAGCGGAAATCGAATCCCAAGCAGTGGCAGGCTAACATATATTCACCCAACCTGTGGTGAGATTTCTATCTCAGAATGTTGTTGAACCATCAGGAGGGTTGTTCTTTTGCTAATATGCGCATAGTCTCTATATTAACCTACCCCACTGTCAAAAATATAAACACAAACAAACAGAATCTTTGATTTATGATTTTAACAACAGATCCACAAGAATACAAAGTTAGAAAACAGTAGAAACTCTACAAACAATCCAATAATGAGATGTAGATGTTGCAAGATAACAATGATCGAAATGCGTTCACTCCTTAAACAATCTGCATGACGAACGAGCAAGATATCCTCAATAGGATGAAGAAGATGAACTAATGATCAGAGATGATGGCAAGACAAAACTTACTGATCATATGGGTTAAACCCTTTTAATGTGTAAAACCAAGCCCAACAGTACTCCAAGCCCAAAACAGCTTTAAGATGAGCCTATTAGTCCTACCATTCTAATCCAAGCCTTAACTCAGCAACACTCGAACACCCGCATCCAAATATTAAAACAAGCAGCCCAACATGAATAATAAAAATAAAACACCACAATTAGAATATAATAATACGTATGTTATATTTGACATTGAATTGAAATAATGCATATATTTTAACATCCCCTCAATTCAATAGTTGAATATATACAAAAAATTATACCACATTCGACACCTTTTATAAACATATAATTCAGTGCTATTAGAATATTTTTAGAAGCAATTTTTTAATAAAAAAGTATCGGATCAAGAATTAAGCAATATAACTAACGACCATGCATCTTTTTGTTCATGTAAAATGTTAACCTACAGCTACAGGAAAGGTTGATGATTTTTCTTAACAAACTTTGAATACAACATATTTATTTACTCAACATGTGCTTTTATAGAAAAAACATATCAAATTGCCCAACAATCCAAAAAATGAATATCAAAATTGACATCATAATTTTACTTTTTTTTTCTTAGCAACTTATAAGCCACTACAAGTGAGCAAAACCATTCACCCATTGTTGAAAATCTAGAAAATATGAGTTAGGGCAAATTTTCAACCAAACTATATTCAATTTTAACAAGAATTCTTAATACAACCTCTTTTTTTTGAAAATCATAAACATTTCGAACTATAAATTCCGAACTCCCAATTTGGCAGAGTAAACTCAGAAAGAAAAACACAAACCTGTTCACAAGATTTAGACATTTACCATCTAGATTAGTCAACACATGACAAATAATCTAGATTCAACTAAACATAGACGAACATACTGATAAACCTTGAATAGAGAAGACAATTCAAGAAATAAGATTTGTGTAGAAAAAAAACTTCTATTTATCATCAAATAAGACAAAAACTGATCGTAAACATGAACAAGATAATGATCAGACCACTTAAAAAAACAATGCCTTTTTTCAAAATACATTTTTTCAAGCATAGGAGACATGAAACAACAACGTTTCGGTCAAAAAAAACAAATGGATGATGCACGCAAGAATAACAATGCATAAAGAAGGAAGAAAGCATACAACTAAGAAACATCCACACCTCTCAATCAAAGAAGACAGACACAACAATGTTGAAAAAAAATTTAATCAATATAAGATTGAAATTACAGCTTAGTGTTGATAAAGATAGCTATAAGTCTATAACACAACCTGTGTTTTTCCAATATACATATTCTCTCTCAACATAGTTACATAAAAAGATATCTTAATCAAATAATGAGTTTTAGACTCACCATTGATAAAAGGTAATCATACATAATGCCTCAAGGTACAACATATCATGTGGTAATCACCACAGAAAAACAACAGTCAACTCATATTCCATTTAAGACAACAATTTGGGCGTAAAAGATATACAAATCTGATGAAACACATGATTTTATACGACTTCAGAACATGTCTAAAAGATAAGAAACAATCATACAAAAATCAGATTAAGACAGAAGTAATCATATATTCATTAAGAGTATCATAAACATATCATCTCATTATTACTATTACAAACATATCTAATAAGAAAGATAAAAGCCACACAACTTAAAAACTCAGAACCAAGTCTGAAGATAGACTTTGTGAAGAACTTAAAGACTAAAATTGACTTGTTCAAAACTTTTACAACTTTACAAGAAAAAAAATCTAGAGAGTACTTGTAAAGAACATAAAGACTAATTGAAACAAGCAAAAACTTTTATAACTTTACAAAGATAAAGAATCAATTAGATTCAAGAAACTAGTCTGATAATGACAAGAATACCATAAGCTATACCAGACTAGAAAGACACAACCATACAAGAATACCTGATTAAACATAAAATCATAGACTTGTAATCAGAAAAGAACATATCCCTTACAATAGAGAACATATGAGGCTGTCATATATAATCAAAAATAATCTTGTGAATACGAATGGTTAAAAACTCGTGAACCACAAAAGCTCAACTAACCAGAGACAAGATTAAAGTTGATAAGACATGCGAGTCAAGTAAACCATCATGAAACCATTTATACCAGTAATAAAAAAAATATTCATGATACAAATCAAAACCCATTAAAACACAGTCATAACCGAAAGACATTTTTAACATCGATCAACAAAAAACTATATCACACAAACCAAGAGTCCAAGACAAGGGTTTTAAGAACAACAATATGACATCAGATTACTTCTACTAACAACCTCGAATAAAGACAAAATAAAGACACATAGAAGACATCCCAAAGACAGATAAACAGGCTCACAACAACTTTATACTAGACCGGACAAAAAACATAACCAATCAAGAAATAACCATATTGTCAAAAAATACATAATCCTTGATATATTTAGGAAAGAGGAAAGAAGTACTGATTTTTATATTCCAGTCTTAAAAACATGTTGTCAAATGTGAGGTATTTTTAATGCATCTAAAATCTTATATATCAAGTGAAACAAATGTAGACCTTTTGAATGCAGACAATAGGACAATTATTATTTCTTATGTGACAAACAATGATTAAAATTTTGAAAGATTTAATTTAAAGTCATGACATAACATATAAAAAGGAAAAAGATAACAGGCCACATGCAAACATAAAGGGTAATTAAGTTGAATGCTAACTGTGATGACCTTAACATTACCAAATAATATTTGAAGCATATAAAACTATTAATGGTAGATCATGTGATCAGAGGACATGCAGCTAACAGTCAAGATGCTCATATTACATGCAATATGGTGTAAGCAAAGAACTAAACAAGCCTTTGAACACAAATACCATCAAATAGCACAATATCAGTAAGAATTAAACTGACAACATAAACAATCAAACTGACTGGTCCAAGTATAAAGATGGAACACTTTGATAATAAACACTCGATTAGTCACACGACTAACACAGGCTAGAATCAAACTTTCAGATAAAACCAATCACTAGAGTCAAGAGAGATCTTTCTAACATCCCTACTTCATTTATATATGTATGCATTGACACGAACTGAATGATACAGACAAACTTCATCATACATTTATCTTTCACATAACATGCAAAATCGAATTAAAGTATTAAACTCCAAGAACAAATCTGAAAACACATATAGACAAGAACCTATCTTGCATCTAAACTCTTATAGAACGAAGAATAAATCTTTAAACTGGGCACACAAGTTCAATCATGGACAGAAAGCAGAGAATGGTGTCACACACGCACACATAGGTAAAACTCACAGAAGATATATAATGTATACTCAAGTGATACAAAAAAGAAAGAAAGAAAATACGATCAAGAAAGTAGCAAGGCAAAAAACAAGACAAAACATATAATATGCAACTAACAGAGCAAACAGGGTGTGGTTCTCCCCACTTACCAAGATCACTACTGCATGACATGAAATACAGACAAGAGAAGTTGAGATTTTTAGAAAACCTTATAGTGTCTTGGATGAGTTAAAATTCAGTAGATCCTTGTCAATGTTCGTTGCGATGAATCAAACCGTTGAAATTGACTTCACGAGCGCCCCTTAGATCACTTGAGTCTCCATGTACCGCAGCAATAACGCAGAAATTTTTTTAAGATTAGTATAATTTGAAAAAAAAATTTAGGTTTATAAGAAAGTCAGAAAAATATTTAGGTTTTTGAGGTATCCTCTATAGGGTATGGAGGATTAGGCAGAAAGTTATGGAGTGGTGTCATCGTGTTGCAGGAGGTGCAGGTGGGCCACCATAATCCTCCATACCCATCAGAGGATTAAAAAGAATTGATTTCAAGAGTTTAACCATGGTTGGAAAGTGGTAAAATGTATGGGTTTGAAGTAAATTTTATAAAATTTTGTGTGGGTTATAAAATTTTATAAAATTTTGGGTTATAAACTTTTATAAAATAATATTTGTTGGTTTTGCATTTATAATAATGTTTGATGGATTTCATAAATCTGTGGGTTTTTTAAAAATTGATGTTATTAATGTACACATTAAAAAATGAGGTTTTTTTGTTATAAATTTTTTATTATCAGAAAAGTAATTAGTAATAACTAAAATCAAATACACAAAAAATAAACGTAAATTTAATAAGAAAACGTACATAAAATAAAAGGAAAAGATATTCAAATACATGAGATATAAATAAAACTATTAATTTTGATTTTGCCGATATGGACATTTGTTGACCCTGTGCCCCGGTCTTTTACACACTCAAACATGTACGAGTCGTCTTTTCTTCAACATAGGTTGCGTCCATTTCGTTTTGGAACCTCCTTGCACGCCGTCTACCTCTTACAATAGTTATCTTTGATGGAACCAGAATGAGACGCCAATCAGCGTATAGCCAACCTTCTTTATGACGCACCAGAAAATACTGGTTGTTGTATTGTGCACGGTATACATCTTTATAGAACCTTGGATTGGTAGTTTCTTTTGGGTTTTTGTTGTAAGTGGTGGGAAACCGCAACTGCATGGCTACACGGGAAGCGATAAATTTGCCACTTACCACACGAGCAGGTTCTTTCCTTAAATTCTACCATATATGGACTACCGCTAGTTTCATCCGATGTCTGTAGGTTGGTCTCCCCCATAAACCTCTGATCATGGGCTGAATAAGGGTATACCCTGTGTTGTTGTTCCCTTACTTCTCTATCATGGAAGATTGTCCACATTTTGGGGGGAACTCTGTTGAGCAATTGTTTGCGATCTCCCTGTGTTTGACGTATTGCTCAACGTCTCTTTTTAATGTATATTCAATTAATGCCTTTATTCGGAGCATCCTTGCACCACATAAGACATTGTTCATGCTTTTTGATATGTTTGTGGTGAGGACACCCCATCTGCGGTTCCCCCGGTCATATAAGATAGTCTATTTTGTTTTATCAATATCTTGGAGGTACTTCCACGCTTGTTTATTTGTTGCTTTGAGCTCATCCACCAGGCGGTCATATTTCCTCTGTTGTGTTGTGCTTCCGATTTCCCAGCACATCCTTTTCAGGCTAACACTCTTGAACTTGTGCATGAAATTGCTTTTGATATGCATCAGGGAAAATCGATGGTAGGCGTTGGGCTGCTTCCATGATTGTAAATTTTCTAGTGCGTGTTTTATACCCGTATGCCTATCTGAGATTACACACAGCGTTCGAGTTGCGGGATCTGCAACGTGATTCGCAAATTTTTGGAGAAACCACTTCCAGCTCTCGTTTGTTTCTTCATCCACCAGGGCATACGCAAGCGGCAAGATCATGTTATTTGCATTTTGGAAACCGCCACCAATAATTTTCCCTTGTAAGTCCCCCTCAAATGGGTTGCATCTATGGAGATAACAGGAATGCAATAATTAAAAGCTTCAATACTGGGACGGAATGCCCAAAACACATACTTGAATACCGAGCAATCAGCTAGACTGTGTGGATGATGTAACCACTGCACAACGGTCCCGGGGTTTGATTGCTGTAGTGCCTGTATGTAGCTTGGTAATTCGAAGAAGTTATATTCCCAACTACCATATATGTTTTCTATGGCCTTTTTTTGGCAGCCCATGCCTTGTCGTAAGTGATATCAACATGCAGCTTCTCTTTGATTATAGCCTGAATTTGTTTCACCGGAAACGCAACATCTATAACAAGTTGCTCTTGGATGTGGGCTGCTACAACTTTTGATCTTAGGGCCCGGTTGTTGTTGCGAGCCACAGTGGTGAAACATGAATGAGCTGGTGTCCAAACCTTCATTTTGAAACAATGTGAATTTTTCAATTTTCTTGTGGTGCATGTCCAACGACACAGTTCAGAGGTTTGTGATTGGCTGGTGTTATGCTCCTTGATGCTTTTACATTTTGCTTGGAACACGGTTGGTCTTGCATCCGAGATTAGATCTCTCTATTTTGACCGATATTCCACATTCAAACCGCGTAATCAACTTGTTTATATGTAGAGAAATACATATTTAAATGTATTTCTGGATCTTGAGGGTTCCAAAAATCCATTTCATCTTCTGCACTAAAATTATCTAGCAAAACATAGTCTTCATCCCTTCCTGTACCCATAACATTAAGTCCAGCAAAGTGGGTTAAACCCTGACTTTGATGTTCAGGTAAAGGAGGGATTGGTGCGTCGTCCTCTGGTTCACTCTCTGATGATTCATCCATTTCTTCAGTAGGAGACTTTTCGTTTTCTGATGTGTCTTCCATTTGTTCATCACCATCTAGGGCGGGGTATGTTGCTCGAAGTTCTTCTGTTTCATAGCCTAGCTCAATGTTTTCATCTTCCACTTGCTGAATGTGTTGATTGATGTCTTCTGTTGTGTTACATGCGAATAAGGATGACCACTTGACATGTATATGTGCTATGAAATTTGGTACGAATGTGGCTAACTGATATAACATGTTCATATCATTTAGTGTTCTGATAAATGCGTTATGGGAACACCCACCGTATTCAAAAAAGAGTGTTAACTCTAATTGAGAAGTTCTTGTATCCACTTGAATATAATGAGCTATCATTTCAAGTAAATCCGTATATGTGATATTGTTTGAAACAAAGAACAAACATGTTTGAGTACCTCGGTGAGGAATGACAACCCCGTGTTCAAATGACACTTCACCTCCGTAGTATAGTTTTACTAGAAAACTAGGCAAACCAAAAGAAGAATTCATGTTTATAAGTTCATTTTTGTTGGACAATGATTTGATCGTTTAAACTGCTAATTATGGTGGTTAAATACTTGTTATATAGGAGTTGTGATGCATGTGAGGCATGTGAGGCAACAGTACTATATTTATTATTCTTGACACAAACTTTTACAGATGCATGTGATGCATGTCAGGCGCATGTGATGGATGTCAGGCAACAGTAAAAATTATTATGATTTTGCAGATGCATGTGATGCATGTCAGTCGCATGTGATGGATGTCAGGCAACAGTAAAAATTATTATGATTTTGCAGATGCATGTGATGCATGTCAGGCGCATGTGATGCATGTCAGGCAACAGTAAAACCTAATAGTAACACTAATAATAATAACTAAAAATTATTATATTACGTCATTACTGAAAACTAAAAACATACATCAAATTAAAACGAGATAAATGTAACTAAAGACGTAAATTAACGACCCAGTACACAACGCCATGAATACAACGAGTCGGCCATGTAGTGTCGGTAATTAACACAAGCACTGTCAACATCATCTTCTATTGGCCACGATTTGTTGAGAACCAGTTTCTCCATGATCATACAAACAAGAACTCCTAAATTTGCAGTGTTACCATTGCATTTTGGCACATCCAGTTCAACTAAACCAACTGTAACATCAAACTTTGTGTGGTGTGAGCTAGACCAGTACTTGATACCGTCAAGAAACCACCCAAAGTATAACAAAAGCAACTCCATATAGTATGATGTTATCCCCTTTTTCTCATTTCTTCATCTGTAATTAGTCCACTATTGAGTCAATACCATGTTTTGCATATCAATACTAACTAGTAGCCAGTCTGCTTTGTCAACCCATAATGGGAGGTAAATAATGTCAACCTCCCAAAATGGAGGATACGGTGAATTTGAATCTCTTCCGGCCAAATCAAGTACGTTTTGAGAGTTTGGATCTCTCAATGCTTCAAAAAAAGGTGGTAAGACCGTCCAACTTTGTTTCACATCCGGGTTTTTTAAAAGCCTTGATTGTCTGATACGCATCAGTCTTACTGTCCAAGCTTCAACGTGTTGTACCAAAAAAAACCACCCAAGGTTATTTACATTAAACGTATAGTTTAATCAAGGTAAAAAGGTAAAGGTATTATTTTACCGTTTCGGTTAGAGATGGATTCGAATGGCAACCTAATAGGGCACCCAAGAAATTTCTGTCTAGTTTGAGAGGAATGAAAGGAGTATAGCAAAATGGGGCATCCGTGTTAGTATAAAACTCTACGACATCTTTGGACCAGTTGTTCGACTCGTCGATAGGAACTACAAAGATTTTTTTGTGGTTCATTTTGCAGTTGATTTTCTAGTTCATTTCTTTGGGGATTTGTAGAAGACGAGCCAGGCGTTTCTGTCACGGACGGCCTCCTTAGGCGTCTCCACACATTTTCTATAAGTCTTTCAGACTTTGGTGGAGGCTGAGAACAATAAAACCCGTCATTGTTGTCGGTCATTTTTATAGTGGGAAGAGGAGTTAGTATATTAGTTGGATGATTTGAGAATATGTGAACATGTATTTATAGGCAAAATAAAATTTAAAATACTAAAGACTTATTATTATTCTTATTATTCTTATTATTATTATTATTCGTTATGAAAATACCATTTATCTATAAAATTATTATACTTTTGCAGATGCATGTGATGCATGTCAAGCGTATGTGATGGATGTCAGGCAAGAGTAAAAATTATTATAATTTTGCAGATGCATGTGATCCTCTTTATTTCTAACCTAAATTCTACCTATCGCCAGACCCTTTTATCTATAAAAGAAACGTATGGGTAATCCATGGGTGATGCATCACAAACACGGGAAAAGATAAAACACATTCACTAAAATGGCCTCTTCCTCTTCTCTTGCAAACAAGGGCAAAGGTAAAGCTTCTAATAGCCCACCTAAGGGTAATCCATGGGTGATGCCAGCCAAAAAAAGCCTGAGGTGTTATGCATGTATTGTTATGCTCCAACTTTTTACTACTATGACACAGTAATGTGTGTAAGTGTTTAATAATTTTGTGTTTTAACTATATATGTTTTGTTTTTAAAAAATGTTTCTACTAATTTAGATTGTTTAGTCAAAGTGTGATGCTAGGCAACCAAAAGATTGGGAGATAACACGAAGAAAACTAGCACCTACAGATGAGTTACTTTTTAAGCAAATGAATCCAGAGATGTTCGAGGACCCTGATGTGATGAAAAGTATCTATGCTGAGGAAGACCAAAAAGGCAAACCTACTGTCCAACCAGCTGATGACCCGAACAACCCTGATTGGAATTTCGAAAAGGAACTCGAGAAAATGAAGCGTAGGAAAATAAGACGATACAACCGTATCTTTAGAGAAGGCGGGATGAAATCTGATTCATCTAATGATGTTGATGATTCCAATTAGTCCATTGCTCCTTAATAATGTTGTAATGTTGTTATGTCTCTAATGTTGATATGTCCCTAATGTCGTCATGGTTATCTTTCTAATAATACAATAACTTAGAAATCAATATATTAACTTAGAAATCAATACAAAATAAAATAATACAATAAATTTATACATTAACTCATACAACTTAGAAATCAACTAAAATTTTAATGTTTATGGCCTGGTTGATTTAGGGGTCCGCCGGTGAAACACATAGTTGGTTTTTTCTGTCTAAAACCGCGTCCCAGTCTTTATTCTTCTGGCACTGCTTGCTCATATTCAGGCTGCTGATGTTCGGCTGCTGCATGGGGATGAGTCAGCTGGAGGTCCAAATTTATAGGTACCGGTGTAAGATGTTGGTAGCGAGGCTGTTGTTGTGGTGTACTAAAAGCAGAAATCATATTAGGTACATGAGGTGTGTAATCAAACAATGAGTCTAACCAAGTATTTTCTTGGTTGTTGTTAAAATTTCTTTTCGCTACCAACCATATGATTTGATGATCTGCCTCCATAATTCTGAAACGAGGGGCGGTAACCTTCACCAAAATTTTGTATTGTGGCGATAAAATTTGAAGCCCCTCTGCCCCATAAGTTTGGCTACTTCCTGTAACGCCCGGTTATTTCCTTTGAAGCCAAAGAAAGAAGAAAAAGAAAGAAAAGAAATAAAGCCCAAGTCGAGGGACCAATCTTGCCAAAACAGGAAAATCTTTGGAGGAGTGGGGGTATAAAAGGGGCATGGCTACGCACACCCCTCTTCCACACTCACTCCATTCGGTTCAAGAGAAGAAAGGGAGAGAAAGGGAAAAAAGCTTTGGGTTTTCTTGGATTCGAGCGCGAAAGTCGAAGGCAAGCGGGTTTGTAGGAAGCCTTACTCGAAGGGGTTGTTAATGTGAGTTCTAGGACCCTTCTTTTACACGTTTTCAACTGATTTAGGGCTGGAACACATCTGAAAATCGTTTTTGTAGTGTTGGGTGTTGAACCCATATGTATGTATATGTGTGTGTTTCGGGTGGGGTTTGATTTCGGGCTTGGTTGTGCTTGAATGATGTTGTGGTATGTGTTTCTAAGGTTTGGGATGGTTGATTTGAGCTTAGAACATGTTTGAGAGGGTTTGGAGGCCGAAAATTGCAGATTAGGTTCGGGGTAGACTGCATTCTGCATCAGCTAGGGCTCATGCGACTGGAGGTCCATGCGTCCGAATGGCATGCGACTGGAGACCATACGGCCGAAAGGCATGCGACTGAGGTCCATGCGCATGGGTGCCATGCGACCGAGGTTCATATGCATGGAAGTCATGCGACTGAAGTTCATGTGCCTGTAAGGCATGCGATTGAAGGTTATGCGACTGAAGGCCATACGTCCGAATGGTTATGCGACTGAAGGTCACACGACTGAAAGTCATGCGACTGAAGGCTATGCGACTGAGGGTCCATACGCCTAAGTGTTCATGCGTATGGAAGCTCTCCATACGTATAAGTGTCCATTCGCCCATAGTGTCCATACGCCTGTGTCCTCATGCGCGTGGAATGGACATGCGACTGAGTGGTGTCCGTACGCCCAAATAGGGCTCATGCACCCAAAAGAACTTAGCTTATTATCTGATTCTCGGGAGAAAAGTGAAATGTAGGCTTTGACTTGGGAGGTTCCCGAGGGTAATGTAAGTTGACTTTTGAGGTCATAGTTGATGTGTTGGGTGATGTATGATGTGACGTATGATTGATGCCTATGCATGGTTGATGTGTGTGTGATGATGTTATGCTTATGTATGATATGATGACTATGTTCCTTATTACGTATGTATGATGTGACTTTACGTGGTGTGATATTGTTAATGAACGTAAAGTATTATCTTAACGAAGTGAAAGATTTAAGATAATGAGAGTGGAACATAATGAATGAACAAATGAAAAGCCTTGCAAGCAACTGGAAGGAGGTTCACAACTCATTGAGAGTTGTTAACTCTACTGTGTGTGTCTACAGCGTGCGTTTTGGCTAACTCATAAGGGTTCATACACACAGTAAGAGTTCAGTCTTGGTGACTGCTCCAATACGTGCGATTTCCTAATTACTGTGTGTTATACCGCGTGCGATCTTGGCGAACCCATAAGAGTTCACACACACAGGAGGAGTCTGTCCTAGTGACCACTCCGTACGTGTGTTATGGGGTCCTTGTCGCTTAACCCTAGACGAATTGCTTGGTTCTCTAGAGGGGAGGGTTAAGTACATGACAGGACCTAGATAGAAGTGAAAGATAATAAATGTACGAAAAGTGCGATAAGTACGAAATGTGCGAACGTGCGATACGTACGAACGATGATGAAGATAATAACTATTATCTATGTGTACGTATGATGTGTGATCATGTGCGATAGTAAGGAAAATGTTTTAACGAATGAAAGGTAATGTAATGTTTTTATAAAACTAGAACTCACTCAGCAACGCTGACTTTTATGTGTTTCCAGTTGGCAGGTTAAGTTGCTGAGGATGGCACGGGCGGCTACTCCTCATTTTGGATGGAATCCATATTTATAATGCTTTTGTGATGTAATGCAACAAGTATTTTGTAATTGGACAACGATGTATTATTTTGCAAAAGCTTTTATGATAAAATGGAATGTTGTTTTAATGTTTTCGCTACGATGTTTCTTCAAGTTAATGAAATTATATGTTTTATGTGCAATGATTTACCAGCTGTAAGCGTCCCGGGAACGGGGCCTTACACTTACCCCTTCTTGTGACGGCCCCGCATCATACATTTGAGAAGGACTTCCAAAATATGATGGCCCCTCCTCATAATTGAGTGTTTAGGAAGGGTGAGTAAAAACTAAAGGCCCATCATCATCATCACCACCATCATCACCAGCATCATCAACATGAGGAACGGGGTTGTACCGAGATGGTTGTTGACCATGATGGCCACGACGACACGGGGCGTGTTGGAGGATGGTGTTGTCATGTTCAAAATTGACTTCAATGCTCTGTAAATAAGTTGGATGATCAATTTGACTAACTAATCCAATGAGCTGAGAAGCCATTTGTTGGACCCCTCCAAAATTATCATAGTAAGCATCGGGGCCCATGTTCCTCATTCTAACTGCTTCATCACGAATGAAGCCTAACCCATCAACCTGCAATACCAACAAAATATAAAAATATAATACAATGTATTTATTTATAATGTTAGGTATATTAGAAAACAATTAATAATTATACAGTACCAGATATCTTGAAGTTCCACCATGATCACGGAAACCGGTAGGGACAGATCAACCATCATGCATGGGGTCCTTTATGTACATAACAATGTGACGGTGGAACCTGTCAGGATCAGTGATCCCAAGTTCGATGGATTAGTGAGTAATGCAGCGGAATAAGATCAAGAATTAGACAAATTACAGCAAGAGTTTGATATTTGTAAACAAATACGAGAGAATGTATTTCTGTGATAAGGAATGATTCAATTATACCAAATATTTCTATTCAATCATTCACCAATTACAATAAGGTTGACACTCCTTATATAGAGTGCAATCACTGCTGCTATCACGGGATAGTGACAACTGGCAGATCTATTACAAAAATAACTAACACTTAACAAACTACTGAAATGTTCACAACTACTGAGAACATGTCAGAGTGCTAAGTATAAGACATAAAACTACTGATAAGAAACTACTGAAACTACAACGACTGAAGAACAAGTTCTTCAGTCGTTTTACAAAACTACTGAAAATATAAAACTACTGAAAGTAAACCGTCACAACTACTGAAGAAGTCCTCTTCAGCTGTTATGACAACATCTGATACTTGGTCTTCAGCACTTGTGTCTTCAGACTTTGTCTTCAGCACTTGTGTCTTTAGACTTTGTCTTCAGCACTTGTGTCTTCAGACTTTGTCTTCAGCACTTGTGTCTTCAGACTTTGTCTTAGCACTTGTGTCTTCAGACTTTGTCTTCAGCACTTGTCTTCAGACTTTGTCTTCAGCACTTGTGTTCAGACTTTGTCTTCAGGTGTTCTCTTCAGCTGTTGTGGACTTCAGTAGTTGTTGTGATGTCTGTGGGACTTAAAGGTTTTTCTGATCCGGCTCATTGGTTCTTTTGGTCCAACAAACTCCCCCTGAACCAATGCAGCCAAAACCTTTAACTTTATTGAGGTCCCACTTATTGTTGGCAAAATGGTTGGTCTTTTTCCTTCTTGATCAGTTGAGAAGATGACCCATATAAGCACTGGCCTGGAAATGAGTCTCTGATGATTTGGTTGGCATAGTATGGATGGGAGCTCTGTATTGGGGAATTGGACACTGAGCTGTTCCCCATCCATGAGACTCACTTCCCATGTATAAGCCTGTAGGATTCTCTGGTGTATGCTCTGAGAAACATAATTTCTTCCATGGTAAGATTTTCTGGTTCACCATCAACAATCCTTCATGCCCATACAGCTCTGAGATGTACTTGGCCTGTTTGCCATTTTTGAGCTCAACTGTTGTAATCTGTCTGTATGCAAACTCATCTGGGTGAGTACCTTCAAGTAACAGGCTGAGCTCATTTTGTTTGAAGTTCTCAAGCTTCTTGTAGACTAACCCCTTTTTAATTACTCTGTTTTCTAACATCTTTTGGGGTGGCTGTTTAGCCTCATAAGCCTTCTTGAAATCTTCTACAATTTCCCAGGGTGATACTACAAGGACCACTGTGATCTCTTCATCTACGATCCTTTTTACTTGGCCCTTGTATCTCGCAGGAATGTCTTTCTTTACAATTCTGTGAGCCACCCTAGGATCAGGCCATATCCTCACCTTTTCCTTTTGATATTGAAATGTGTTGGCAAGGGTGTACAATCTCAGAGCTTCTTTCTTCATACTTATTATTGATGAAGAAGCAGCATAAGTTTTGTCTATGCTTTTCAGCATTTCCTCATCATGAAGCCTTTGCTGCTGTTCTTCTTCTATCTTTACTCTCACACTCTCCATCTGTGAGGTGGGAGTGATGGGCATAGGTTTGGCTTTAGGCAAAGTTAGGACTGCGGAAAGAGGCAGCCTATCTTCTTCCTCATCATCCTCTTCTTCTTCTTCTTCTAGCCTCAACATCCTTCTCTTCTTCTTCTTGGATGCATCATCGGCTGTTGGTTTTGAGGGTAAGGAGTTGGTTTAATGGGTTGTGGTTGTGGTGATTTCGAAGTGGAAGGTTTTGCAGGTTGTTCTAGCATTCTTGTAGTGAGTGAGGCTTTTGAGTGTTTTGCTAGTTCATTTCTGTTCCCAGCACCTGCCTCATTTAGTGCTTCAATCACCAGTCCCTTAGTGTATGCTTCAGACGTACAGATCTTGGTGGTTATTGCCAAGATACTGTCCCTGGTCCATGACTTAATCTCGATCAATGATCTCCCAAGATACTTTGCAATGAATCTATCATGATCTCCAGTCTTTCTCTTTCTAATGCATCATAACTTGCCCATCTTGAGTTAATTTCTTCAACTTCAAGTCTTCTAATCTCTGAGTCAAGTTGTGCAGTATCGAACCCTTGTCTATACAGTTGATCAATAATGGAGTCCATTGATTTACTATGTGTAGCATCCGCCATTTTGATCATCTCATCAAGTTGGAGTTCTTTTTGGAGTTCTTTTTCTTTTCTTTCAATCTTCCTCTTCTTATATGTGATATGAAAGTCTTTGTGACTTTCACCCACTTGATCAATGTCAGCTCCCTTCACAACCTCCTCTTCTTTCTCAGTCTCCTTCACAACCTCCTTTTCCTTCTCAGTCTCCTTTTCTTTCGGTATGCTCTTCCTCTTTGCTTTCACTAACTGACTCTCCCCCTTTTTGGTTGCATTGGTTGCAAGGGTTTGAGTAGTAGAAAGCCTTGTGCTCACAATCTCCTCCACAGGGGTTGTATGATTGAGGGAAGCCTCTCATCCATGGTTTTGATCACAATGTCTGTGATCATTGGGGTGATGAGAGGTAGGGATTTCTGGAAGATAGCAGCTGTTTGCTCAGAGGGGTTCTGTCCCTGAGAAGCAGTGCCAGAAGTAGAGGCTGGTGGGTTGAAAGTTGGAGTGGCTGAGTGTTTGGGAGACCTTCAGGTGAAGGTGCCATCTGTGGGTTTATGTTGGTGGCAGATGGACTTGCTTCTTGAGAGAATTGGTCAAGTAGTCTTTGTAGTCTACTGACTTCTTCCTCAAGAATTGTGTTCTGGGCCAGAACATCATAAAAGAAGCCCAGGTCATCATCAGCAGATGCTGAATCACCTGACCTCCTGCTTGTAGCAGGATGTACATGCTCTGGGTGTAGACCAGTTTTAGCATGTGCCCCTTTTTCTTGGAACTGGGGACTTCCAGCCTCAGGACGATGTCCTTCATCAGCTGTTGCCTCTGATGAGGTCTTAGCAATGTTACCAGCCTCAGTCTGATCATGTGCTGATTCAGAAGAGGTGGCAGCCTCACCAGATATTCTGATCTCCTTATCTACACCAGGAGACAGAACATTTAAACCCCTGTGCTGTGGGTTGTCAGAAGCATGTTGATCCTCTTCCTCAATGGCTGTGGTTTTCCCCTTTGGTGGTTGTTGGGGAGGAGGAGAGGCATGCAGCTGAGTCAGCACATTTGCAATTATAATGGTTGGACTTTGGGGGGCATTTTCATGGGGAGATGGGGTAAAAGCATTATGCACCTGGGGAGAATGGTGCTCTTCAATGGTAATCTCCTCAAATGAGGAAGATTCCAGATTTGTGGGTACCCCTTCTTTGGTTGCTTCAGGCTCCTTTTGAGAGGAATCCTGAGCGGCTATGGCTGGTAGAGTCTTTGATACTGCTGGGGGGTTTACACCAGCAAGTATATCCTACCTTGGTGGTACAGGAGCATCTTCAGGGGACTCATCTCCCTGAATAGCTGTTTTGGGGCGTTTTGTTTTTGGTTTGGTGGGGACTCTGGATTTGGTGGTGGTGGCTGTGGGTTCCAGCTGCGTGGGTTTGCGCAGCTTGGCAGCCATTTTCAGTGATTGGTCAGAGTTGTGCCGGGAGTATACTTCAGGCAATACAGCCATAGCAGGGACTCCCAGGCCAACAAGTCCCTCAGCTTGAAGCTGGTTTTCAATTATGGCCATTATGAACCGAGGATATAATATCCAACGGTTAGCAAGTTGTTTTTGGGCCATATCCTTGAGCTCCAAAAATAGTATTTCAGAAAAATTTAAAGGTTGTTGCTCAAGGATGGAGTACATTACCTGTTGCCACCTTGTTGACATTTGATCCCATGATGAAGTCTTGGGGGCCAGGCAGACATTTACCATATGAAAGATGAGCCGTTCAGCATCTTGGAAATGTTTCTTCAATATGGTAGAGGCACTCAGGTTACCTTCGTATCCATGGTGGGCAAATGATAGATCTGTTGTGCCCTTTGGATAACCAGTTGGGAAAGCGGCATCATCCAGATTGAGGGTTTGGCGAAGAATGTCTGGAGTAATGACCACTTTTTGGCTATGGACAAACGATTGAAGAGACTCTGTGTCATTCTCCTCAGAGACAAGAGTGACGTTTGTCCAGAATTGGCTAAGAGATTCGGCATATATGGTGGGGTTTAACAGAAAAGCTGTTTGGTAAGGTGACTGGACCATTAAATCAATGGCGTTGTGAAACTTGGTCCAGTATGGCGATTTTGTGAGATGAGCGACACAGTTGTGTCGTGGTTTTAGTTGCATGGTCGCCATGGATGAAGAGAGGGTACAGAGTTTTTGAACGTTAGGTTTGAGAGGAGAGTGAGAAAAACTCTGAAGGTGGGATAAGGTATTTAAAGGGTAGGGTTATGAAACGACTGAAGGGTTTTGGTGTTAGTCATCATTTGTTGAAACTACTGATGACGTGGCATTAACTTTCAGAGGTTTGAAATGACTGACCGTATTGGTGTGATCATCAGTTGTTATAAAACAACTGAAGACTTGGTTTTAACCGTCAGATGTTGAAACAACTGAAGTCTCTGATTTAGTCTTCAGTAGTTATAAAACTACTGAAGACAATTTTGACTTCAGGTGGTGAAACAACTGAGGACATGGTGTTTGTCATCAGTAGTTGTAAACTACTGAAGACAGTGGTTTTGTCATCAGTTGGTGTAAACAGCTGAAGACTTGGTGTTAGTCTTCAGTAGTTGTAAACTACTGAAGACATAGGTTTGGCTTCAGTTGTTTAGAAACAGCAGTTGTAGAAACAACTGAAGAGAAATTACTCATCAGCTGTTTTCGTCAATTCATAGCTTTTCAGCTGTTTCAGTCTGACCTCCACACATCAGACAAATCTGAGTTTCAGAGGTTTCATTGGTCATCAGTACTTATCTGCATTTCTGACATCAGTAGTTGTAGCTACATCAGCTGTTGTGATTTCATCAGCTGTTGTAACTACATCAGCTGTTTTAACAAATAAAGTACTTCAGTACTGTGAGGAATGTAGCCTTCAGTAGTTATAAAAACTACTGAGGGGAAAGGAACTCATCAGTACTTATATATGACATGGTTACCAATGATCATCAGTATTTATTACTGAGATCATCAGTAGTTGTCACTTATTCTAGCTGCAGCATACCAAGCCTTAACACCAGGTTGTGGAAAGTTGAACTATCCAAAGGCTTAGTAAAAATGTCTGCAAGCTCATCAGCACTAGGAACAAACTTTGGATCAATCAGACCTTTTTCAAAACAATCTCTAATAAAATGGTGTCTAATTTCAATATGTTTAGTCCTAGAGTGCTGGACAGGATTCTTGACAATACAAAGAGCTGAAGAGCTGTCCATTAACAATGGGGTCTTAGTCTCTGTTATGCCATAATCCAATAATTGGTTTTGAAGCCAGAGTACCTGAGATGTACAGCTTGCAGCAGCAATGTACTCGGCTTCAGCAGTTGATGTAGCAACTGAGGTTTGTTTCTTACTCTGCCAAGAAATCAAACAGTTGCCTAGGAATTGACATCCACCAGAAGTTGATTTCCTGGTCAACTTACACCCTGCATAGTCACTGTCAGAAAAAGCAACTAATTTACCAGAATGTCTAGTAGAATACCATAAACCTAGAGATGGAGTGCCTTGCAGATATCTAAAGATCCTCTTGACTGCAATCAAATGAGACTCCTTAGGTGCAGCCTGAAATCTAGCACAAACACATGTAGCAAACATAATATCTGGTCTAGAAGCTGTTAAGTACATCAAGGACCCAATCATACATCTGTAAAGTGTTTCATCAACCACTTTACCTTTTGATCTGTATCCAGTTGTGTGGTGTTGCACATGGGAGTAGAACAGGGTTTACAATTTTGTAAATCAAACTTTTCCAAAAGATTTTTTGTGTATTTGGACTGATGAATGAAAATTCCATCAGCCTTTTGTTTGATTTGCAAACCCAGAAAGAATTGTAATTCCCCCATGGCACTCATTTCAAACTTTTGTTGCATCAACTTTGTAAAGGCATCACACAACTGTGGATCAGAGGATGCAAAAATAATATCATCTACATAAATTTGAACAAGTAGATTATGCTGCCCAGCTTTCTTAATGAATAAAGTTTTATCTATGGAACCTCTAGTGAAATTATTTTCCAGAAGAAAGTTTGATAATGTCTCATACCAGGCTCTAGGAGCTTGTTTCAACCCATAAAGAGCCTTATCAAGCTTATACACCCAATTAGGATGCTTATTGTCCTCAAAACCTGGTGGTTGACATACATAAACCTCTTCTTTAATTTTCCCATACAAAAATGCACTTTTGACATCCATTTGAAAAACTTTAAGATTTTGATAAGCAGCATAAGCTAAAAACAATCGAATTGCTTCCAGTCTGGCTACAGGGGCAAAGTTTCATCATAATCAATACCTTCTTCTTGTGCAAACCCCTGAACAACCAGTCTGGCCTTGTTCTTAACAATAAGCCCATTTTCATCAGTTTTGTTCCTAAACACCCATTTAGTGCCTATTGCACACTTACCTGGAGGTAGAGGAACCAGTTCCCACACTTGCTGTTTCTTGAACTGAAGAAGCTCAAGCTGCATGGCATCAACCCATCCATTGTCCTTTAAAGCAATGTGATAATTCTTTGGCTCTTGCTGACTGATGAAGAGAGCATAGAAGCAGAAATTTGACAATTGACTTCTTGTTGATACTCCAGCAGTGATATCACCAATGATTTGAGACATAGGGTGATTCTTCAGATCTTGGTACACAATGAGATCAGTGCAAGTGTTTGTAGCAGGCTCAGCAGCAACAGATGGTGATGGTGAAGCATTTCCTTGAAACCAATCAGTAGATGGTAATTCAAAGGAAGTTGAAGTTGTAGAAATCTCATCAGCATTTGTTGTGGATTGTGCTGCTGGAGCTACAGGAACATCAGGTCTAGCTGAATCAGGCAGTTGATCACTAAACTGAAGAGGTGAGTACTACTATCATCATCATCAGCACCAGCAGTACCACCAGGTGGTGAACTGTTGACAGGAGCAACAGCAGGAGTTTGATAAGGAACATATTGCAGTATGTCCAAATCAAATATCTCCACAGGGCTTTGTGGAATCTTGTCCTTTGGAGATTCATTAAACTTAACATGTAGAGTTCTTCAACCATCTTTGTTCTACAGTTGAAGACTCTGTATGCTTTGCAAGTTGATGAATAACCAACAAAGTACCCTGCATCCACCTTAGAATCAAATTTTGGAGTTGATCCCGTGTGTTGAGAATGAAACAAGGACATCCAAAAGCTCTGAAGAATGAAATTAGAGGGGCCAAATGATGAAGAACTTCATATGGAGTTTTCATCAACCTCTTATTTACTAGAGCTCTATTTTGTACATAGCAAGCTGTATTGATAGCTTCAGCCCAAAAAGTCATTGGCAGTCCAGAGTCAGCCAACATGGACCTTGCAGCTTCAATAAGGGTCCTGTTCTTTCTCTCCACTACTCCATTTTGTTCAGGAGTTCTTGGAATGCTAAAATGCCTCTTGATTCCCTTTGAGAGGTAGAACTCATCAAGTGTATTGTTTCTAAATTCTGTTCCATTATCACTTCTAATACACTTGACTGAGAGGGAATACTGCTTCTCAACATACAACACAAAGTTGATAATCTTCTGAGCTGCTTCATCCTTTGAATGCAAGAAGAAAGTCCATACAAATCTGGAGTAATCATCCACAATTACCAGACAGTATTTCTTCTTAGCCATACTCATCACTCTCACAGGACCAAAGAGATCCATGTGAAGAAGCTGTAAGCAGGCATTGGACTTAGGTTCTTCTATGGAGGGAAATGAAGCTTTGTGCTGTTTTCCTTTTAAACAAGCAGTGCAGTCATCTTCACATTTGAACTCCTTCATAGGCAATCCCCTTACTAACCATGGTTTATCAGCTGATTTATGTTTTTGAGATTAACATGACCCAGCCTTCTATGCCATAGTGTAGATTCTTGAGGGGAAGCCTTGGAAAATAGGCAAGGATGGCCTTTGAGATCTATTTTCTTGGAAAGATCTAAGGCATACACTCTTCCTGTCCTGTTGGCCTTAAGGAGAGTGTATTCATCCAACACCTTATCAATCAAACTTAGAACTTTGGATGACAGAATCCGGCAGTTCTGACTAGTGAAAAGAGCAACATGGCCTTTGTCACACATTTGACTGACACTCAAGAGGTTGTACTTGAGATTTTCCACATGGTTAACATCATCAAACTTTATTTCCCCATTGGAAACAAAGCCTTTGCCGATGATGTAACCCTTTGCATCATTGCCAAAAGACACAAACCCCTTCCTTCCTTGAGAGTAGTCATTAAGAAGTGATCTGTTTCCTGTCATATGCATGGATCCTCCACTGTCTACATACCAGATGCCTCTGTGGCATGTTGAAGAACCCTGCAGAACAAAACAAATTAGTTAGATTTTGAGACCCAAACCTTTTTGGTTTTGGGCCTGTTCACATCAACAGATGGTAGACTAACAGGTTTGTTGGAAATAACAGCCTGAGAGGAAGAAGATGGTGAAGAAGAGGAATCCTTTGGCTTGGACCTCTTTTCTGTGGTTTCAACATAGGAACATCTAATTGGTTAACTCTTCCCAATAGATGTTGAACCATCATAACCAGCTGTGTCTGATTTTGTGATAAAGCTTTCAGCTCTTCAGACACATTAGCATTGGAGTTTGATAAGTTCTTATGTTGCACCTTCTTCTTTTGAGCAATCTCAGCTGTTACTGTTTAACCCCTTCCTTTTTGGATTTCTTTTTGGACTTAAGGGTTACAGGATTTGATGTTGCTGGTACAAATGTGGCTTCAAACTCATTTTTCATTTTAACCATTTTCTCTTTAATTTCCTCTTTATGTTTGAGTTTGGATCCTCTTTTGTACCAACAATCATCTGTAAGATGATTAAACAAACCACATACTTCACATGGTTTCTTTTTCATCTTATGTTGATCATCAACTAAAGAGGATGAAACTACTGAAGACTTGCTCTTCAGTACTTTGAAAGCATTATTTGCTTTCTTGACTTCCTCTTTAGTAGTCTTCAAACTCTTTCTACTGACAGTTTTCTTCTTTTCAGTGCTGACAGTAGTTGGAGTTTGAACTTCAGGTGTTAAATCTTGCTCTCCAGTCCTTTCAGGACTTCCAGAAATAACTCCTGAGTTGATCAACTCTTTGATCATGTGAGTGTCAGCAATGGAACCATCAACATCAGCTGATTGGTTCTGAGAGGGCTTAGTGCTGACTTCTACTTTTGATGATGCTCTATCAAAAAGTGAATCACATGATGAGGTGGATTGGTTATTGCTTTCTCCATCAGATTTCACTTCTACTCTTGGAACAAAATCTGTAGGAGGAGCAGTGTGATTATAACCAATGCCAAACTTCACATTGGAAGCTGATTGCTTACTAAGAAGCTTTTCAAAACCTTTGCATGATTGTACCCATCGATCACACTCTACTTGGGTGACTGCAAGGGTTTCTTTGAGACTTCTCTGGTCTTCCTATTAATAACCTCTAGCTTAGCCTTTTCATCATTTAATTGGCATTTAAGCTTATAAATCTCATCACTTTTACTATTAAGAGCAGACTCATACTCAGCTTGTCTTTTGGAAATGGTTTTCTCAAACTCAAGTTTTTGATTTATTAATGCTACATTTGCCTCTCTAATAGAGACAAAGGCAGCTATGCATGATTCAGAACATAACTTGGCTTTAGCCTCTGAAGATACCTGAGTTACCTGTGAAGATGATGCATTTGAGCAGGAACCCTCAGTAGACTCCAGAGCCATAAGTGCCAGATTCCCAAAAGGACTATCACCACCAT
Organism: Flaveria ramosissima; assembly: GCA_025215565.1. Lineage (NCBI taxonomy): Eukaryota > Viridiplantae > Streptophyta > Magnoliopsida > Asterales > Asteraceae > Flaveria > Flaveria ramosissima. The sequence goes on along the minus strand of CM046033.1, from coordinate 48,885,017 downwards.
GTTGATCAGCACCTGTGAACAGTTGTTCATTACCAGACATGTCATTTGGCAAACTGCTCCAGTCAACAACTTCAGGGGTGAAGAAGCTATGTTGTTGAGGTTGAGGAGATGGTTGAGGTTCTGGTAGAGCATGAGGTTGTGGTACCATAGGAGCTTGAACTTGACTGGTTTGTGGCATGTAATAACAAGGGTAAGGGTATGGCATTTGACCCTGAGGAACAAAATATGCAGGAGATTGTGGTTGAGAATGATGACTAAAATTGACAGGATGTTGCCCTTTGTTTTGTTGACTATTGCTAGGGAAAGTCACAAAAGGTGCAGAGGAATTAGATCCAGATGATCTACATTCTCTAGCAAAGTGTCCAAGCCTTTGGCATTTGTGACACCTCAACTTACTCTTGTCAAAACCAACTTTGGTTTTGCCAGAGAGTCCTGGGAACTTTCTTCCAGTTCTTTTGTAGAACTTCTGAGATCTGATATTTATCAAGGCCATTTGGCTCAAAATATCCATCTCTTCTAAGTCATCATCAGCAATCCCCTTGAGATCATCCATGATGAAGCATAGATTGTCATTATTACACCCAGTAAACTGACTATCAACACTCACAAATGCTGAATCAGAAATGTTTGAGGAGAAATCAATATGCTCATCATACTGGCATTCAGATGAAGCATATTCTGACTCATGACTAACCAAGGCAGTGTTGCCTGGTACAAAGTCTTCAGTGAGCTTACCAGATGAAGACAGTTTTCGTTCTTGTTCTATCTCTCTCTCAAATGTGAGCAATTTCCCATGGAGTTGGGTGAGAGATAGTTTGTCCAAATTTGCACTGGAGCGTAGGACAATAGTATATGTGTCCCATCTCTCAGGCAGTGATCTGAGAAATCTGTTATTCATCTGGATATTGGTGTACTCATGTTTGACCATTTTTAATTCAGAGATCAAACAAGAGAACCGCTCAAACTGTTGAGTCAGTGTCTCACCCTTCCTATGAGAGAATGTCTCATATTGTTGGGCAAGGATCTCTCTATTATTTGCCAAGACCTCATCTGTTCCTCCAAATTGTTCTTTCAAGGCATTCCAGAGGTCATGGGCAGATTCATAATGCATTAGCCCAGAATAGATTTCATTGGGTAGTGCCATGGCCAGAATTCCATGGGCTTTTGCATCAATCTCAAACAATTTCTTATCCTCATCTGAGTATTGATCCTTCCTCTTCGGAACCATTTGATTGGTTTCCGGGTTATTCACCATAGGCTTGTGTGGACCATGTACCACTGATGTCCAACAACATGAGCTGTTAACAGACAGGTGATGGAGCATACGTCGTTGCCATATGTTATACTCATTCCTAACCAGCATTGGAGGCTTGGTTGAGGAACCAGTATTGTGAGGATCATTGGAAGGAGTAGTCATTTTGGGTCCAAAAACAATTTTATTCAAGCTTTTAAAAGATTTTAGACAGACCACAACAAACTCAATGAAAACCAAGAATAAATCTCAGGATGAATGACCAAAAACACAGAAAATTCAATCTCCATAACCGTTTCTTGCAAAAATGCTAATTCAATCAAACTTGGATCTTGAATAGCAGTTTCAATGATCAATTATTAGATCGATCAATGATTAACCAGCTCTGATACCATTTGTCAGGATCAGTGATCCTAAGTTCGATGGATTAGTGAGTAATGCAGCGGAATAAGATCAAGAATTAGACAAATTATAGCAAGAGTTTGATATTTGTAAACAAATACGAGAGAATGTATTTCTGTGATAAGGAATGATTCAATTATACCAAATATTTCTATTCAATCATTCACCAATTACAATAAGGTTGACACTCCTTATATAGAGTGCAATCACTGCTGCTATCACGGGATAGTGACAACTAGCAGATCTATTACAAAAATAACTAACACTTAACAAACTACTGAAATGTTCACAACTACTGAGAACATGTCAGAGTGCTAAGTATAAGACATAAAACTACTGATAAGAAACTACTAAAACTACAACGACTGAAGAACAATTTCTTCAGTCGTTTTACAAAACTACTGAAAATATAAAACTACTGAAAGTAAACCGTCACAACTACTGAAGAAGTCCTCTTCAGCTGTTATGACAACATCTGATACTTGGTCTTTAGCACTTGTGTCTTCAGACTTTGTCTTCAGCACTTGTGTCTTCAGACTTTGTCTTCAGCACTTGTGTCTTCAGACTTTGTCTTCAGCACTTGTGTCTTCAGACTTTGTCTTCAGCACTTGTGTCTTCAGACTTTGTCTTCAGCACTTGTCTTCAGACTTTGTCTTCAGCACTTGTGTTCAGACTTTGTCTTCAGGTGTTCTCTTCAGCTGTTGTGGACTTCAGTAGTTGTTGTGACGTCTGTGGGACTTAAAGGTTTTTCTGATCCGGCTCATTGGTTTTTTTGGTCCAACAGAACCAGAGGTTGTAACTAGGGTGTGCAACAGGCATGCCTGTGAGCTGACCAACCACAACAGAATTATGTTTTTTGTTCCGGTGTGCGATATACCATTCATTTTCAGTAGCCCAGTTAAGGTACAAGGAACCTTTCCGAACTCTGTTGCGGAGAGCAGCCAGCTCCGTACGTTCCACAGGGAATGGGGGAGGGATCTCTTGGAGCAACCCAAATTGTCTCTTCGCCCTCTCAACCTGATGATATTCAACCACGGACCAATAAATTAAATAACAGTGTGATATCCAACTCTTAAACTCAGACTTGCACTTTTTCGGAAGCTTATCAAACATGTCTAGGTAAGGCATCCAAACAAACTGTTACAAATAAAAATTCCATATTTAATATTTACTATTAAATTATATTTATTAGTTTAGGATGAAGAAAATTACATAGGACTCCCTGAGATTTTGTAACGCTGTTCGGTGAGCGCTAATAACGTTTGACGGTGTCTCTAAGTTACTAATCCTGTTATCCGCCCATCTACAGTCACACAATAATTACTAATAAAATACAAATAAACGCTATATATAAAAATATTACAAATACAGGTAACTACCTTGCATCGTATGATTTATTCCAATCAATATCTTGTTCGACGATTTGTGGAGCCAAAGTAGGAATCCGGGTCCATGCCCAAAGCTGTAGCAGCGCCATTCCCCCCTATGACGTTCGTACTCGGCCTTGTACCTTTATATAACTCTCTGTACAAACAAGCCAATGCAGCCGCACCCCAACTTTGTTTCCGAGAAGTTTTAAGGTCAAGTAAATTATGAAGTAGATGTAAAGACACCATAGAATTATTGGTATCCGGTAATACAGTTGTACTAGCCAATAATAAGCAAATAAGACATGCACGCTTTATGCACGTTTCATCAGATGAATCATCCGTTATAGGATAATCCAGAATATGCTTCATTATAGTGGATACTTCACCATATGGCAGTTTTTGTAATCAGATGGAACGGTAGGAAGGTCTAGGTAAGTTAAGCAAATATCTCTTCTTTGCTCGTGTGTATAGGAATCCTCAACTCCGGTTAACGCCATTCCCTCGATGGGTAACCCCCACAAAACATTCACATCCTCTAACGTAACCGTTACCTCCCCAATTGGTAGGTGGAATGTGTTTGTTTCTGGACGCCACCTTTCAATGAGGGCTTCGATTAAACCCCGATCAAGCTTCTTATACTTGCATTGTAGTATACCACCAAAGCAGAATTCTTTGATGTATTTTACTATGTTGCGACAAAGAACAAAATCACCCGATAGATTTACATCGTCGTAAGCTAACAACCAAAAAGCTTTATCACCCCGTTTTATAACAAGGGCACACTTTTTCCATGAATCAGGATTTAAGAACAAGCTTATGGCTCAGTGTTCGTCTTCGAGGTACAAAATCTTATCTTCTCTGGGACTAGGGTTTAGATCAAAGTTGAAGTTCATTTTTTATTGAGAATTTAGTTGTGGGATAATAAAATTTGGATAGTAGGAAGTATGTATTTTGATACAGATTTTTGGTTGTGATAAGTTTGAATGGAAGTATGTATGTATTATATAGAAGTTGTGAAAGTTAATATTTTATTATTATTTAATTATTATTATATAAATAATTAAATAAACAATTTAAATTTGCAACCAACATGAATGCCACAACCAAACAAATTAAATCTGCAACCAATATAAATGCCACTACAAAACAAATAAAATTTGCAACCAACATGAATGCCATACTGAGCATCGTTCAACCAACATGTGAATTCACTGCAACCACCACCACCATTCATTTCTCTGCCACCACCAACACCATAATCTCACTGCAACTTTTCAGAACAATTATTGTGTAAAAATTGGATCCAATGTAGCTTTTCAGAACCATTATTTACATCTCATGTATTTCAATATCTTTTCAGAACCACTCCATAGCTTTTCAGAACCATTATTAAATTTACGTTTATTTTTTGTGGGTTTGATTTCAGTTATTACTAATTACTTTTCTAATAATAAAAAATTTATAACAAAAAAAACCTCATTTTTAAATGTGTACATTAATAACATCATTTTTTTTAAAACCCACATATTTATGAAATCCATCAAACATTATTATAAATGCAAAACCAACAAACATTATTTCATAAAATATAACCCAAAATTTTATAAAATTTTATATCCCACACAAAATTTTATAAAATTTACTTCAAAGCCACACATTTTACCACTTTCCAACCATGGTTGAGCTCTTGAAATCAATTCTTTCTAATCCTCTGGTGGGTATGGAGGATTAGGGTGGCCCACCTGCACCTCCTGTAACACAATGACACAACTCCATAACTTTCTTCATAATCTTCTGTACCCTATAGAGGATAACTCAAAAACCTAAATGTTTTTTTTGACTTTCCTATAAACATAATTTTTTAATCAAATTATACTAATCTTAAAAAATTCCAATAACGCAAGCAAGAATCTAATTGGAGTTCCCAATCACTACCGAGGGTTTTTTGGTCATAACCTCCAATAAATCCAAATCTATCTTGCGAAAATAGAGAAATTAACAAGCCAACATATTTGGCATCGCTTAACAAGAAGCCTCGGGTTTAGATACAAGTTTTAGGGTGAAATTATCTTAAGGAAGCAACCGGCGATGGTAAGAACAACAACTCTAAGATATTAGTCCTAGGGTTTCGTTAAGTAAGAACCCGTAAATTTCAAAGACACTCTAGTCGACAACCACCGAATGATCTAACCTTCAATCTTACAGCGGAAGAAAAGACTATGTCGGAAGGACCTTGAATGCCCCGACTAATGACTTCACTAAAATCTCCAGTTTGGATTATAGACCGATAAGATGCAACTTGAGATGTATGTTAAAGATCTAGGGTTTTCAGATGCAACTATATTTTAACAAGAACTGATAAAATGGAACGAAATTCATCAACAAAATTAGCACCAAGCTGTAGTGCAAGAAACGAATCATAACAAGAAATGTAACCAGAATCATGAAACGTTCCAAAGCCCTAGACAAAGAGAGATCAAGAATCAGGAGCCTTGTGCTTTGATACCATGTCAAAAATATAAACACAAACAAACAGAATTTTTGATTTATGATTTTAACAACAGATCCACAAGAATACAAAGTTAGAAAACAATAGAAACTCTGTAAACAAGCCAATAATGATATGTAGATGTTGCAAGATAATAATGATCGGAATGCGTTCACTCCTTAAACAATCTGCATGACGAAAAGAGCAAGATATCCTCAATAGGATGAAGAAGATGAACCGATGATTAGAGATGATGGTGAGTCAACACTAAGAAGCTGTTTGGCAGCCTCTTAATAGTTCACATATCTAAATGGTTCAGCACTTAATGATTCAGACTGTTTGTTTCACGAGCAAATGTCTGAATGGTTTAGAAATTTGCCTCTGAATGGTTAATCATTATACTAGTGTTTCAAATTAATCATTATACTATTGCTGAATGGTTAAGAGGTCTAATGCTGAATGGTTAAGACATCTTATCTGAATTGGTCAGACATTTGCATTTGAATAGTTAAATGATATCCTAGCTCTTAATGGTTTAGCACTTAATGGTTCAGACCTCTTATTGGTTCAACAATTACTCATTCAGAAGTTGCTAAACAACCCCTAACTAATCATATGGGTTAAACCCTTCAATGTTTAAAACGAAGCCCAACACTACTTCAAGCCCAAAACAACTTTAAGATAAGCCCATTAGTCCAACCATTCTAATCCAAGCCTTAACTCAGCAACACTTGAACACCAACATTCAAATATCAAAACAAGCAGCCCAACATGAATAATAAAAATAAAACACCAAGATTAGAATATAGTAATACATATTTTATATTTGACACTGAATTGAAATAATGCATATATTTTAACACCCATGTTTCGCTCGAACTGAGAAAACCTAGGATTAATATGAGATGATCAAGAGTGGTCACATTGTCTAAAGCCTCCCAACGGGCAACATCTTTAGAATTGAGAACTCTGTTTGTTCATATACTTAACTTTTGTAGTGTTTCAAATCCGTTAACTTTGTGGGAAGGTTATTGGTCTAAAATGAGTGATGACATCATACGTCAAATATATTAAATTTCTTGCTCATCTTCCGGTACAATCATTTAGAAAATTGTTTCTTTCTAGAAGAAAGAATCTACGATAGAAATTCTTTGTCTGTTGAACATGTACGCCTCCATGCAGCACTAAATTCCGACCAACTTGTAATCTACAATCATGTTTTCAGTTCTCTAGATGCGTCATCACAAATTCTGCTATTTGTGATGGCCATGGTGGAACAGGAAAAACGTATTTATGGAAAACAAATAATTTTGGTTTAAGATCTATAGGAAAAATCATCTTAGCTGTAGCGGCTTTAGGGATAACATTATTATTGTTACCAACCAGTACAACAGCACATTCAAGATTCAAAATACCAATAGACTTGATCGAAAACTCTATATGCCATGTCAAAAAAATACCCAACTCTCACGGTTACTTTTGGAGACGGCCTCATAATATGGTATGAGGTACCAATGAGCAATCGCAAATGCTTCGAATCACTCGATGCTTAGAGACATTAGCGAATGCAACTCTTTGCCATTTGGTGGAAAATCAGTTTTGCTAGGAGGCGACTTTAGACAAACTCTTCCAATAAAACCAAAAAACATCAAAACATGAAATTATAACCTATTGCATCAAGATGGTTTTCGGAATGCTTGTTGGACATCGGCGATGGTAAAGTCGGAACACCTGTCAAAGAAGGTAGCTCGGATGCTAAAACTATCAAAATTCCCAATGAGTTTATCATTCATCCTTCACCTTTTGCAATCATTAATTTTAATAGAATTCATATATGATAAAACAATTACTCGAGTTTCCAACAACCATTAATATAGCGAACATAGCAATTATATGCCCAAAAAATGAAACCGTGGATGACATAAATGAACTGGTTCATAATGTGTGTCCTGGAGAGCTTGTCACATACTTGAGTACCGATTCTATGGTTGCACATTCTAAAAATGGAAGTTTAAATGATGAAATGTACCTTGCTGAATACTTAAACTTATACTTAAACTTATTGACTTTTCAAGGCATACCAAATCAGTGTAAAAACACCCCAGTCATGTTGTTATGTAATATAGATAGAAAAAGGTTTGTGTAATGGTACTAGACTTTTGGTGTCACAACTGTTGCCTAGAGTTATAGAGTTACACATTATCACCAACACATTCATCGGTCATCGAGTGTACATACCTAGAACTAATTCTGTGCATGATGACAAAGAATTACCTTTTGTGTTTACTAGACGCTAGTTTCCATTAAGAACTTGCTATGCAATGACCATTAATAAAAGTCAAGAAAAATCATTAAATAAAATTGGAATCTAACTACCAGAGCTCATTTTCGATCATGGACAACTCTATTTTGCATTATCAAGAGCCACTACACCAAATGCACTTAAAATTCTAATAAAACATGATGCCTGTGAAAATCTCAACATCATTTTAAATATAGTTTATTATGATTTTCTAAATGATATTGAGGCTCATGAGGTAGACACATCATTTTTTACCTTTATACTTTAGCAATAGACTTAAACTTAACAGTAGTAGTCGCAAATCAAATTTGTCGTGAAATGTCTTTAGTATATGTAAGGCCCCGTTCCCGGAAAACCTCACAGTTGGTTAATCATAGCATAAAATCATTTTTAATAATCAAAACATTGCAGCAGAATTAAATAGACATTCATTAGAAACTTGGAAATCATATTGTACTCATACATTTGTCCTTTAATTGCAAACAAAACAGGTTACTTGTTCTTAAATTACAATAAAGATTTCATAAACAGTAATGCCATCCATAGCTCCCCAAGTAGCTCCGTGTGCCATCCACAGCATCAGCGTTTACCTGCCAACTATTATGCATAAAAGTCAGCTTCGCTGAATGAGTTCTAGTTTTAAATAATATAAGAAAATATAAACTTTATCCTTCATATAATGACCATGCATACATCATAGTACATAGCATTACTTGCATCATAATAAGCATGTTCATTATCTTTCATTATCTTTCACTTTCATCATAACGAGATTGCACAAAGCAAGAGCTCCATTTTGATCGACAACAAATGCCAATCCCTGTCGGTACACATGAATACGGTAGCTAACCCCCGACAGTTGATCCACACTGCAAGGCACATAGCCCGCTCATGAATACGGATCCAACATCATAAATCAGACTCACATAAGTGACGTCTATCATAGTACTTGCAAGACTTTACATCATCAAACGGGCCCGGGGGTAACATTCATTAAGTTTCACTTTTCATTAATATCATCTTCCTCTTTAATATATATAATACTTAACTTATTAAGTACACAACATGCCAAGTACTAATCATCATAAAACATAACCGACCCTCCGCGGGACAGCGGGGGTTCGGGGGTGGCAGCCCCTGACAGCAGGGTCCTAGGGGCAGCAGCCCCTAGTGGGGTCCAAGGGGCAACGCCCCTGGCTGGGGCCGGGCTGCCAGGTTAGCGCGAAAAATTTTTATATTTAAACATTTATATAGCACATTTACTTATAGAAAAATCGTTCTTCCTGTTAAAATCCCTTAAAATCTTGGTCATTTAAAAACGTATATTTAGTATGCATAATAGCCCCAAAACATGGAAAACTTATAAATAAGGGATCTAGAACTCACCTGGATACCACGAATAACTTCTAGGCTAAGCTTACAAGGCTAGGATCACTCTACATAGCCTGCAGAATAGCTAACACTTAAAGGGGTTAATTTCTGCCTAAAATCGCTGCTAATTTCGCTGCAAGATCAGCAATTTCGCAGCTAGATTTGCCAACACTTTCGGTGCTAGTTTCACCAGCAGTTTCGCTGCTAGTTTCGCTAGCACCTTTACTGGCAGTTTCGCTGGCATCTTCGCTGCCAGTTTCGTTGCCAGTTTCGCCCAGCTTTCGTTGGAAAACCATGTCTGCGAAACTACCTGCGAAACTATAGTTTCGCAGGAAGTTTTCATAGTTTCGCTGATTGAATATGCAAATTCGCTGGATGCATATACAGTTTCGCAGATCGCATAAAAATTACGAACCAACCCGTTTTTAACCCAAAATCATAACTTTTTACGTCCAATCTCTTAGTTTATCATCCATGAGGCTAAATCTAAGCTTTATACATGTTTTCATACATAAAAATGTGACCTTTATGCGATTCTTTGCAACTTTTTAAAACCCAAAACCCTAGAATCCGGGTTTGATCTACAGAAGGGTTTAGAGGTTGATTCTTACCTAGATTTGTTGCTTCTTTCTTAGGTCTTGATGCTCCAACACTCAGATCTTCAATCTCTTAACCTTGAAAGCTTCAAATCTTGAGTTTTCTTCACTTTCTCTCTCTACTTTCTCTCTCTATGAATTTTGGGAGCTAGGGTTCAAATGATGGAGATGGAGGCTGATTTGGGTAGGTTAAGGGCTGATTATGGGCCTTAATCACTTAGGCTCTTGCCCATAAACCCAATTTGGCCCATAACCCATTTCCCTCTTTTATTAAATACCCATTAATTAAGCCCATTATCCTTAATGACTCGTTTCGACTTTTCGGGGTGTTACAAGTCTCCCCCACTTATTTAGGTTTCGTCCTTGAAACTTGTCAGTCATCAAACAATTGAGGGTAAAATTTCCTCATCTCCTCCTCAGTCTCCCACGTAGATTCTGATCCTTTTCTATGTCTCCACTGTACTCGTACTAGTGGAACCACTTTATTCCGTAAGTGCTTCTCTTTCCAATCAAGGATGGCCACCGGCTGCTCTACATAATTCAGCCGTTTATCGACTTCAATGTCTTCTAATGGTAAAACTGCATCATTATCTGCCAGACATTTCCTGAGATGAGATACATGGAACGTAGGGTGAATTCCACTCAACTCATCAGGTAGTTCTAATTTGTAGGCCACTTCTCATACCCTTGCGATGATACGGAATGGCCCTATGAATCTTGGGCTCAACTTTCCCCTTTTTCGAAACCTGATGATCCCTTTCCAGGGCGATACCTTGAGCATAACCTTGTCACCAACTTCAAATTCTATCGGCCTACGCCTTTTATCAGCATAAGACTTCTGGCGGTCCTTTGCAGCTTTCATGAACGCCTTAATCTTATCTAACTTCTCAGTTGTGACCTCAATTACTTCAAGACTCCCTAATTCCTTTTGCCCGATGTCACCCCAACACACGGGCGTTCTGCACTTCCTACCGTACAACATCTCGTAAGGTGGCATACCAATGCTGGCATGGTAACTATTATTAAATGAGAATTCTGCCAACGGTAAGTGCTCATCCCAACTTCCTCCAAAGTCGATTACACAGGCTCGTAGCATGTCTTCTAAAGTCTGGATCGTCCTTTCCGACTGACCATCCGTTTGGGGATGGTAAGCCGTACTAATATGTAGTCTAGTCCCCATTGAGTCGTGAAACCTCTTCCAGAACTTGGACGTAAACCGCGTGTCCTTATCTGAAACGATAGACACTGGCACACCATGACGAGCCACGATCTCCTTGATAAATAGCTCTGCCAACCTCTCAGAGGAATACGTCTCACGAGTTGGTAGGAAATGGGCGCTCTTTGTTAGGCGGTCAACAATCACCCAGATTGCGTCGCTTCCCCTCGCCGTGCGAGGTAGCTTCATGATGAAGTGAATTGTGATGTGTTCCCATTTCCATTCAGGGATATCCAAAGGCTGGATCTTCCCATATGGCTTTTGGTGCTCTGCCTTCACTTGCAGGCAAGTCAGACACTTGCTCACGTACTTGGCCACGTCTCGCTTCATTCCCGGCCACCAGTAATCTTTCTTCAGATCCTGAGACATTTTCGTGGCACCGGGGTGTATGGAATATCGAGTTTTGTGAGCCTCATCCATGATTTTCTCCCTCAGATCTCCATAGAGAGGGATCCACATTCTCCCAGATCGGGTTCTAACACCCAGGGTGTTTTCCCCCAAGTCTGAAACTTGTCCTTTCATCCTTTCAAAGTTGACTCTATCCTTTCTTAACGCCTCATCCTGGAACTCCCTCACTTGTTTCATAACATCAGGCGTCATGATTATCTGGCAAGCCCTCACCCGAATTGGTTCGGGTCGTCCTTTTCGGCTAAGGGCGTCAACAACCACATTGGCTTTGCCTGGATGATAATGAATTTCACAGTCATAATCCTTGATCAGTTCCAACCACCTCCTCTGCCTCATATTGAGTTCCTTTTGTTCAAAGAAATACTTCAGACTTTTATGATCAGTGAAGATGGTGCACTTCACCCCATACAGGTAGTGCCTCCAAATCTTCAATGCAAACACCACCGCGGCCAACTCCAAATCATGGGTGGGATAATTGGCCTCGTGAACCTTTAATTGTCTAGAAGCATAGGCTATCACCTTCCCTCGTTGCATCATGAGGCATCCGAGTAAACCACCAGATCCTCGTTCCCTTCAGGTAACGTCAAGACAGGGGCTTGAGTTAACCTCATCTTTAGTTCTAGGAAGGCGTTCTCCTGATCAGTACCCCATTCATACTTTACGTCCTTCCGGGTCAGCTTAGTCAAAGGAGAAGCTATCTTGGAGAAATCCTGGATAAACCTCCTATAATAGCCTGCCAAGCCTAAGAAACTACGAATCTTAGATGGCGTCTTTGGAGGTTCCCATTGCATCACCGCTTCAACCGTTGCAGGGTCCACCCTGATCCCCTCGGGATTAACCACATGACCCAGAAATTGAACTTCTCGAAGCCAAAATGCGCATTTAGAGAACTTAGCATATAACTTCTCATTTCTAAGCGTCTCCAATACTTCTCGAATATGATCGGCATGTTCCTCTTCACTTTTTGAATAAATCAAAATGTCGTCGATGAATACTATCACCGATTTATCCAGCATCGGTCGACATACCCGATTCATGAGATCCATGAAAGCAGCTGGCGCGTTGGTTAAACCAAAGGACATGACGAGAAATTCGTATTGTCCATAACGCGTACGTAACGCTGTCTTAGGAATGTCTTGTTCCTTCACCTTCAGTTGGTGGTAACCAGACCGCAGATCTATCCTTGAAAACCAGCTGGCACCCTGAAGTTGATCGAACAGGTCGTCGATCCTTGGTAATGGATACCGATTCTTTACAGTCAGCTTATTGAGCTCGCGATAGTCAATGCACATCCACATGCTACCATCTTTCTTCTTGACGAATAAACCGGAGCACCCCATGGAGAGATACTCGGTCGGATGAAGCCTTTATCTAGTAAATCTTGCAACTGGTCCTTTAGTTCTACCATCTCCGAAGGAGCTAATCAATACGGTGCTTTAGCGACGGGTTGTGCTCCCGGTAGCAAATCAATCTGGAATTCGATTTCGCGGTCAGGCGGCACACCGGTCAGGTCTTCAGGAAAGACGTCAGGAAACTCACGCACTACCGGCACGTCTGATAATTGTGGCTCTGGTGCATCCACATCTTTTACATAGGCCAAGTAAGCGCTGCACCCACGTCTCAAGTACTTTTCAGCTGTGATCATCGACACGACCTTCGGTACACAGCACACCTTATCTCCACGAACCGTAACAGAACTACCGTCGGGCGCTGTTAGACGAATTATCTTCTTACTACATACTATATTGGCTTCATAGGTAGCTAACCAATCCATGCCTAACACCACATCGAAACCTCCTAAGGCCATAACATGCAACCTAGCAGGAAACTTACAATCTTCTAACTCAATCAGGCAATCCTCAACCACCACAGTTACCTTAGTGGACTTACCAATGGTTGTTTCTACATAGAAAGGCTCATCTAACTTTCTACTCTTATCATGCAACAAACGACAAAAGGCAGCAGACACAAAACTCCTACTAGCACCAGAATCAAAGAGCACAGAAGCATATTTATGGTCTACCAGAAACATACCTGAAACTACTTCTGGGTCTGCCCTGGCCTCCTCGCGAGTTATGTTGAATGCCCTCGCCTTCGCCTTTGAACCGTCACCCCTTCCCTTATCTCCAGCTTTAACCGTTCCTGATCCTTCTGGTTTTCCTTTCTTACAGTCTCTTCCCACATGACCCATCTCGCCACACAGGTAACACTTCCCCACCTTGCAATCCCTAGCATAGTGGCCCTCACCTCCACATTTGAAACATTTTCCCGTCCCAACTCTGCACTCCCCTGAATGACCTTTTCCATATTTTCTACAAGTACCTCCTTCACCAGTATTTCCCTGCCTCCCAGACTGATCCTCAACCCTCATCCTCTTTTCTCCACTCCGGAAGTTATCACCTCCGAACTTCTTCATATTTACATTCTTGTTCCCATTCCATTTCTCCACCTTCTTCTATACAGGCATTGGGTCTCTCTCATCGTACAACCTCCCAGCTAAATCCACCACAGACCTAAACGTACCCGGTCTGGCTGCAATCATGTGCCTCCTGATGTCCACAGGCAAACCCTGTATGTATCTCTTGATCTTCCTGGACGCAGGTGTCACCATGTCTGGCACAAGTCTTGCAAGTTCATTGAACTTGGAGGTATACTCTTGATGAGTCATGTTCCCAGCCTTCAAATACAAGAACTCCTTTTCAATCTTGTCTAATTCCCGATGGGGACAATACTCCTCCAGCACTAACTCCTTCAACTCAGACCACTTCATTTTGGCTATCGATCGCTTCCCTTCAGCCTGGACAATATTGTCCCACCAGCATAACGCTGAGTCCACGAAGGAATGAGTGGCAAAATTAACTTTTTGATCTTCCCGGCACTCACTAATTTCCAGTACCGCTTCCATCTCTCTAACCCAATGATGAACGGCAGTAGCATTGCCGTTACCGTCAAAGGTTGGGGGCTTGCACCTTTGAAATGCCCCATAGTTGCACCCTCTAGTAGTCTCTCTCTCGGACTCCTCATCACTGTCGTCATCATGGACTACCACCTTAGGGTTCGATGGCTCCTCTTCAGATTCCTCAGCCCTCCCAGTGGACCTTCCTAAATTCTTCTCACTTTCCTTCCCCTTCTTCTCAGCTTTCTCTCCATCCTTGACTGCTTTGATCACCTCGGTCACCACCGAGGGTAAGACATTTTGCATGACATTGTAGACTTCGTCAGTGATAGCCTCCTTCACAGTGGGTTTGAGGGTGGCTGATCCCTCCCCCTCCGGGTGACTATGGAGGTCTGACTCCTCGTGAACAGTCTCGGGAGCCTTAGCTTTGCTCCGGGTGACATGTGGCTCAGTAGTACGCCCACCATGAGCACCTCCTCGGGTTGCCTTCCCAGACTTTCTACCAGCCATAACTAATTCCTATAAGATTCAAACACCAAAATGGTTATTCAAGATAATTGCTCAGATCATTATAAGTACGGTAAGTCCTTAATTACAGTGGCCAAGTGTGATTAACCACCTACCTTACCCTCCTGTCCCAAGCAATCACGATCCTAACACATATCAGTATTCAAATCTACAAGCACATAAAACAAATAGCACACGCACATAATTCTAGTTTACTTGAAACTTTTACCTAACGGCACGTAGCTACTTGGATAGGCATCCTTCATTCGGTCCCATTTTCAGTTTAAGTTTAGGTTTTGAAAACAGTTTACCCAATTCTCTTAAACTTTGGCTCTGATACCAACTTGTAAGGCCCCGTTCCCGGAAAACCTCACAGTTGGTTAATCATAGCATAAAATCATTTTTAATAATCAAAACATTGCAGCGGAATTAAATAGACATTCATTAGAAACTTGGAAATCATATTGTACTCATACATTTGTCCTTTAATTGCAAACAAAACAGGTTACTTGTTCTTAAATTACAATAAAGATTTCATAAACAGTAATGCCATCCATAGCTCCCCAAGTAGCTCCGTGTGCCATCCTCAGCATCAGCGTTTACCTGCCAACTATTATGCATAAAAGTCAGCTTTGCTGAGTGAGTTCTAATTTTAAATAATATAAGAAAATATAAACTTTATCCTTCATATAATGACCATGCATACATCATAGTACATAACATTACTTGCATCATAATAAGCATGTTCATTATCTTTCATTATCTTTCACTTTCATCATAACGAGATTGCACAAAGCAAGAGCTCCATTTTGATCGACAACAAATGCCAATCCCTGTCGGTACACATGAATACGGTAGCTAACCCCCGACAGTTGATCCACACTGCAAGGCACATAGCCCGCTCATGAATACGGATCCATCATCATAAATCAGACTCACATAAGTGACGTCTATCATAGTGCTTGCAAGACTTTACATCATCAAACGGGCCCGGGGGTAACATTCATTAAGTTTCACTTTTCATTAATATCATCTTCCTCTTTAATATATATAATACTTAACTTATTAAGTACACAACATGCCAAGTACTAATCATCATAAAACATAACCGACCCTCCGCGGGACAGCGGGGGTTCGGGGGTGGCAGCCCCTGACAGCGGGGTCCTATGGGCAGCAGCCCCTAGTGGGGTCCAAGGGGCAACGCGCCTGGCTGGGGCCGGGCTGCCAGGTCAGCGCGAAAAATTTTTATATTTAAACATTTATATAGCACATTTACTTATAGAAAAATCGTTCTTCCTGTTAAAATACCTTAAAATCTTGGTCATTTAAAAACGTATATTTAGTATGCATAATAGCCCCAAAACAGGGAAAACTTATAAATAAGGGATCTAGAACTCACCTGGATACCATGAATAACTTCTAGGCTAACCTTACAAGGCTAGGATCACTCTACACAGCCTGCAGAATAGCTAACACTTAAAGGGGTTAATTTCTGCCTAAAATCGCTGCTAATTTCGCTGCAAGATCAGCAATTTCGCAGCTAGATTCGCCAACACTTTCGGTGCTAGTTTCACCAGCAGTTTCGCTGCTAGTTTCGCTAGCACCTTTGCTGGCAGTTTCGCTGGCATCTTCGCTGCCAGTTTCGCCCAGCTTTCGTTGGAAAACCATGTCTGCGAAACTACCTGCGAAACAATAGTTTCGCAGGAAGTTTTCATAGTTTCGCTGATTGAATATGCAAATTCGCTGGATGCATATACAGTTTCACAGATCGCATAAATATTACGAACCAACCCGTTTTTAACCCAAAATCATAACGTTTTACGTCCAATCTCTTAGTTTATCATCAATGAGGCTAAATCTAAGCTTTATACATGTTTTCATACGTAAAAATGTGACCTTTACGCGATTCTTTGCAACTTTTCAAAACCCAAAACCCTAGAATCCGGGTTTGATCTACAGAAGGGTTTAGAGGTCGATTCTTACCTGGATTTGTTGTTTCTTTCTTAGGTCTTGATGCTCCAACACTCAGATCTTCAATCTCTTAACCTTGAAAGCTTCAAATCTTGAGTTTTCTTTACTTTCTCTCTCTACTTTCTCTCTCTATGAATTTTGGGAGCTAGGGTTCAAATGATGGAGATGGAGGCTGATTTGGGTAGGTTAAGGGCTGATTATAGGCCTTAATCACTTAGGCTCTTGCCCATAAACCCAATTTGGCCCATAACCCATTTCCCTCTTTTATTAAATACCCATTAATTAAGCCCATTATCCTTAATGACTCGTTTCGACTTTTCGGGGTGTTACAGTATATTTCTTTTACAATCCGGTTGCTCCGAGCTACTACATCGTAACTAATACGCACCAAATTGTGATGAATAGCTAGGCTGCAATGGAAACTGAAAGGATAGCATCACTCAAACTAAGAGCTGTCGGGCTTGTAGTAGAAATTCGACCTCTTCAAAAATAGAATCCACACTTCCAAACTTACACCAACTGCTACATCTTCGTTGACAAATTCGTAAGTATTAAACTAATATCTTTTATAGTACTAGACTGACAAATCATTAAACCTTCAGCTATAGTCAAAAAGAAATTATAATTTTAGAATATAAACAACATATGCTAGCATATCGACCCAAGCAGTGTACACGTGAATGCAATTTAAGTTGTGTGCTAATGGTCCAAAACTAATAGTATTGAACAACATGCGCTAGCATATCGACCCAATCCGTGCACATATGAGATAAGTATAGGTTGGGTGGTGCTAGGTTAAAATTAATTGTACTGTATTGGAATAACTTTTTGCCTTTTTTACATAAACTTGTCAGACGATAAATGCATTAATACAATTACAAAAACCAAGTTTGCTATCTAACTTTTTAAATGAAACACTTTAGGATTTGAGGCAAATTTAATTAAATATGGATTTTTGTAGTTCATTTTAGCATTCGAGGCAAATTTAATGAAACGTGGTTTTTGAAGTTTGTTTCTTAAGGCAGACGGTTCATCAAAAAAGAAGGATGTTAAGAAAGTCAAGCAGTCCAGCATGGAATCAACCTGCAACAACATTCTTTGTTGGCAATCTTTCGGGTGATGTTACAAGTAGCAGATTGTGGAAGAGCTGCCAACATTGTGGTCATATAGTGTATGCTTATGTAGCAAAAAAGAATGGAGTAGACAACAAGGCTTTCGGAATTTTCAGATTCTTAAGAGTTGAGGATGTGGAAAGAATGAGTAGATAACTATGCAGAATAAAGATTAGGAACTCTTGGAATATAGCTAATCTAGTAAAATTCAGAAGAGACACAAGCTTCCCAGATGGTCTACTAACAAGAAATACTCGAAGCCTCAGCAGATCCCATCAAGTGTTCATCCTACAAAATATTTTCTAGGCATCAAGCTAGCAAATTGTAAACATGGAAGGGCCCCAAAAGTATAAATCCCTTAAGGATGCATTAGCAAAACGTGTCCCTCAAAAAAGAATCAACTTAAATGAAAGAAATGCATGGACCCTTAAAATATTATGGTGATCAGGGAAGCAAAACTTCCGAATGATGTTACAAGTAATAGATTGTGAAGGAGCTGTCAACATTATGGTCATATAGTGGATGCATATGTAGCAAAAAAGAAGGGAGTAGACAACAAGGCTTTCGGATTTTTCAGATTCTCAAGAGTTGAGGACGTGGAAAGAATGAGCAGAGAACTATGCAGAATAAAGATTGGAAACTTTTAGAATATAGCTAATCTAGTAAAATTTAGAAGAGAAAACAAGCTTCCCAGATGGTCTACCAACAAGAAATACTCAAAGGCTCAGTAGATCCCGTCAAGTGTTCATCCTATAAAATATTCTTCTAGGCATCAAGCCAACAATATTGTAAACATGGAAGGGCCCAGAAAGTATAAATCCTTTAAGGATGCATTTGCAGAAGGTGTCCCCCGAAAAAGAATCAGCTTCAATGAAAGAAATGCATGTATCCCTAAGAAAATTGCGGTGATCGGGGAAGCAAAAGATATCATATCTCTAAGAGCACTCACATCCCATTCTTTATTTTCATCTTTATAATTACACTAAAAATCACTACTTCCTAAATAATATATTTTTATACCCTTTTCATTACCTTTTATCTCTCCTCCACTCACAACTACTTTTAAAAATATTAAAAAATTTTATAAGGGTTGAACAGTAAATCCTTAAATTTACAAATAAATAGTAATATTTTCTCTCTCCTCCACTCACAACCACTTAAACCATTCCATATAATTTAACAACTTCCACTCACATATTATAAGGAATGGGTTGTAAAAGCTCTAACAAATATTAAAAGAGTAATGGAGGCGGATAATGTGGTTAATGCCTCGATATCGTACTTAGGCGGGCTTCACCTGTTGGTTTCCTTCTCTAGTACGCATGAAGCAAGAGGATTCATAGACAACTTATCAGCGCCGGTTCAAAGTTTATTCAAGAATCTTCGGTTATGGAATGGACAAAACATACCATATGAAAGACTTATTGGTTTAAAGATTTATGGTGTCCCGGTGGCATTGAGAGACGGTGTTACTTTTAATATAATCGAGACTAATTTTGGGAGGGTAGTGATGAATCTGATTTCACATGGGAGGATTATGATGTATCCTATGGGCGTTGCTTCATCCTTACAAACCGGCTAAAAAGAATTGACGAAGAAGTTGAAATTCAATGGAAAGGTAAGTGCAGGACCGGTGAAGGGTGGTCACTTACAACACAACAACACAAAGAGGAGATTAACCAAACTTTAATCAAACAGTTAACTGGATTAACCACTAGTATGATACTAAGAACACAAGTAATGAGTAAGAGACAGAACAAGAGAACACAAGAGATTGGGTTTCAAGGATGCAGTATATTGCTTTCTCAAGTTCTATTACAAGTGTTACAAAGCATAAAGAAAGATACAAGAACATGGAATACTTATACTACAACCTACAACCGGCTATACTTTGAAAGCCAGCTGGATACAATTGACTAGACACAAACAAAATCAATTGTAGAATCAAAAGGCATATCTGCCTTTTGACTTGTGACTATGACATGCCATAGCTCACATCCTAATATATTACAAAAAGGATAAAAGTACATAAAGTAGAAATCATGGACTCAAGACCTCAATGTACAGTTACCAAAAGCATGGACCTTTCACCAACTCATGTAAGTTGGTGACTTTACAGAGTTGCAGCGGAAAGGTGGTCCAGCTTTATGGTAAAGTACATCAGATAAAGGCATATCTCTAAAAGTCTTCGAAAGAAATCTGTCTTCACTAATTGGCTTCGGAAGACTTTGTCTTTGAAGCTTCGGAAGACTTCACTTTTGGCTTCGGAAGATATTGGTCTTGGCTTCGGAAGATTTTACACTTAGAATATTTCTAGTGCATGGTGTAAAACTTCCGAAGCATTTCTACTTCAGTTCTTTAGTGCATGCTTGCTGAGAGATTTTGGATGTTTTGTGTTGCATCAGACTTATAGGAATCCTTACAAACTCCCCCTAGGCTGATGCTACCAAAACATTTAGAAGATCTTCAGATGTTTGTAGTCTCAGCACAATGATGACCATACCCTTCTTCATTAGACGGTCAGGATCATTCAGACTCTCATAGTATCTTCTCATCTCAAAGAGATCATGCAGAGGTAGGTTGATTATGTCTTGCCATGTATAGACATTCTCAACACCTTGATCTCTGATCACATGCCATCTTTCTAGATTGGTAGGGAAGGTCCAGGATTAGATGGGTGTCTCAGCTGCAAGAGGAGCCACTTGAATTGGAGTTGATTGGGCTGCCTCTTCATGCACTTCCTCAGGTTGATCTGACTCAGCCTGAGGTGTAGAGGTAGATGATTCAGGCTTCTTCTTCTTAGACTTTGGTTTAGAAGCCATCCTATTCTTCCTCTTAGAAGACTTTAACTGAGAAGACTGGTCTGCAGCACCTTGTTGATCATTCTTGTCTTTCTCAGTTGGGTGTTCGTCCCTCACAGGTTCAGAAGGAGAGGGAGTTTGACCTTGCTGTGGATCAGAAGATGAAGCTTGCTGAGGTTCAGCAAGAGGTCCGGGTTGTGTTGTCTCAGGTTGTTCAACCTTAACCTCCACTTCAGGTGGGATTTGACTTGAAGGAGAGTGTAAGTCAATCAGCTCTCCACTTTTGATCTTCTGCTTGATTACCCTGATATGCTCATCCATTGTGGATAGAGACATAGGGCCAAGTCTCCTTCTGGAGTATCCATACAGCTTCAAGAAGCTCATCATCCTTTGTCTGTCAGCAGACTTCATCATACTCTTTTGAATGATGGCTCTTGACTTTGCAGCCTCTTCCCTCATCTTTCTCTTTGTAGCTTTTTGTTCTTTGAGCACTTGAAGTTCAAGTTGTTTGAGATACTCAAACTCAATGTACTCAAAGGACAAGGGAAGAAGTGCAGATGCCTGGTAGAGACCTGTGGCACTCAAATAGTTGATCATGTTTTGTCTGTCTGTTTCTTTATCTACCTGAGGTTCTTGTGTAGATGCCATAGTCTCTTGCACAGGGCTTTCTTGAACTGGGGAGAGAGTAGGAGCATGCTTGTATAGTCTTTTCTATCTCTTCTCCTCTTTGAATTGGAGAAGTAACCTTGCATCCTCTTTTTCTTTCATCTCTCTTGACACTTCCATGTCAGCCAGTTCATTTAATTGCTCTAAGGGGAGAGATATAATCTCATCTATGTCATAGTTCCTGGTCTGTAGGTAAGTAATCCTGACTGCCCTCAACTCATCATCTTGAGTGTTTGGTCTAGGAGCAGCCCTGATTGCAGCTTGCATAAAACCTGAAGACCTAGAGGAACTTTCTCCCCTTAGCTTCCTCTTCCTCTCTCTCTCCTCCTCCTCAATTTCCTCAAGAGTCAAAATCCTTTTCCCTTTGTCACCCACAGACCTTTGTGACTCAGGGTGGATAGAGGTTTGGCCTTCATTGCTTGGTGTAGCATCCAAGCTCCGGCCAGAGAGAGGTTGTGAGACACCTTCACCAGCAGGTGTTTCACCAAGGGAATGAATTTCTGAAGTAGTTGTTGGTGTGACAGGGCTCTCAGGCTCTATCACTGAGCCTTCAGCCAAGGTTTTCCCTTTGAAGCATATCTTAGGGTCTGCCTCAGCATCCAGTTGACCAATGACATTACCTGATTGCCTTTGTCTCCTTCTTAGGCTGAACTCTTCAGTAATTCTGTCTTGAATTCTGAGTGCCAACCTGTCAGCTTGTCTTGATTTTCTTGGATTGACAAGTGGCATGTTGACCATATCAAGACCTTCATAGTAGTTCAAGGTTTGAAAATCAAATACTTCGTGTTGCCCTTGAACTCTGTGAAGAATGAGGGCTCTTCTATCAGCATCATACCTCCACCCAATGATGTAGTTTGAAGTTCCTTGAGGTGGGGATGACATAGCCCTTGGTATACCTTCCTCAAAGAGACTCCTGATGATAGAGTCTATAGATTCCACATTAATGTGAACTTGAGGAAGTTGCTGAGTATGCACAATTGCAAGTGAGGATGGTGAGTCCTCAATGTCCATACTCTCTGAAGAACTCCCAGGTTCTGTGTCTGTAATGACTTTCTCCCCCTTTTTGGTAGCATCACCCTCTTGCATAGGTGAGCTAGAGGTTAGGTCAACCACATTCATAGGTTCTTGTGTTCCTGGTTGAACTCTTCTTAAAGGTCTCCCAGCTAGTTTTTCCCTGAGATAAGATATCTCAAGTTGCTGATCATTGACCCTGTTGTGAAGGGTAGTCACCTGAGATTCAAGGTGACTAACCTTAGAGACTAAATAAGAGCATGTTTTTGATAGTTTTTGCACCTTTAGTCTCAGATTCCCCTCTTCTTCATCTGAAGAATCATTGGGGGATGAGATGATTGGACCAAAGTCTTCTCTCTCACCACCAGATTCAGGTTCTTGGCTGCTGGATTTCCTCAGCTCATTGACATTCTCAGTTGAGATGTCAATGGGCTGAGTTGCTATGGTTGAGGTCTTAATAATGTAATCACTTGCAAAAGTGAGAGCCTCTTCCATATGGATATCCTGAACAGGTTCAGAAGTATCCACCTCAGTTATAGGTGACTGAGGAGGGCTAGACTGAGGAGACTCCGGAGTACTCATCTCTCTTTGAGTAGGGGAAGAGAAGAGAGACTCATGGTACTCACTGAAACCTAAGTCTTCATCGGTTAGAATGAAAGGTTTGGAATGAGTTGATTTAGATCTAAAGGCTGTGGATGGTAACTGTCCCCTGAAGGTTGTTCACTTGAGTGTTGAGACTCAGAGTGAAGGCTTAAGGTATTGGGCTTGTGAGCTCATCAGGGTGAGCATGAGGAACCTCAGCCCTGATTGTTGAAGAGATGGGAGTGGTTTGCTCGTCAGGGAAGTGGGAGCTCTAGTGTCCACTTCCTCCAGTATAGGTGAGTATATGGGGACCTGCACAGACTCAATAGCTTGAGCAGGGGTTCGTTTGGATTTTCTTTGGTAGGTGAGGATTACTTGTGGCCTTTTTGGTGGTAGAAAGGTAGAACGTGTGGGTTCAACACTAGCTTGTGTTGCTAGGTTGTCACCTTGAGCAATGAGCTCTAACAATTTGGGGACAAGGGCTGTTTCTACCCCTGAGAAGCCTACAGTTGGCTTCTTCATGATTTTCAAGATGTCGGGCTTCATCTGTCCCAATTTAATAATATGATTTGTTTCCCTCAACTGTGAGCCCAGTTCATAGTTGAGAATGTGTTGAACATATCTAGGAAACATATAATACTCTAAGAAGCCCAAGTTAGCAAGCAAATTTGTATAGACAAATAGAGTAGTAGAATGAACTTGACCCCTTGAACCATTCCATGCACTATGAAGGAGAGATCCTCAGGAATCTGGTCCCACCCTCCATGCTTGTTTGACAAGCTGTGGATAACCACATGGAGTAGGTATTTCCACTGGGATGAGACCTTTCCTTTACTAAAGGTCTTTACAGAGAAATCTCCCTCACAGCCTATCTGCTCAAAGGAAAGATTGACAGCTTCCTTTGGGAAGGACAACTCACCTTCTTCATCATCAGCTGCAAGTGAGTGTTGATGATGGCAGGAGTGATGAAGATTGTCCTCCCTTGCACTGTGGCAGACAGTGCCTTCTCCCCATCCATGATGACCTCTTGGCAGGTCTTCCAAAATTCAAGCAGATGATCCTCATATAGAGTAGGATCAATGGTTAGGGAGGTGAAGTAATTTGATAGAGCTAAGAACTGGCAAATCTCTAAGAAACTATCATCTTTCTCAGAGCTTAACAGAGCAACCTGGTTGTGTTGCCTGTGAAGTTGCATGGAGAAATCTGGGTTGTTTCTGCGGTTAAGGTTGGCCATTTAGAAGCTTAAGGATGAAGAAAGAGGAAAAGCAAAGGCGGTTTGGGAATTAGGTTTGAGGAATAGTAGAATTGAAGTAGATAGTGAGGGAGAGGGGGAACCGTTGGGTATGTATGTGAAAAGGATTTGAACCAAAGTTAATGAAAGAGGATAAACTTTGAAATCCGAATGTTGGTCCCACCTTTGAAAAAGTAGTTTACTTTTGCTCAAAAAGTAGTTTTCTTGGAATTCGAAAAGCTTCCGAAGGTAAATTATCTTCGGAAGTTTTAATGAAAAAGCTTCCGAATCTAAAATGACTTCGGAAGAATTTTTTGAGAATCTTGAAAATTTTGCTTCGGAAGAGAAATAAAAACTTGAATGCTTTGTATATAAAACAACAAAGTTTCAGAGAGTTAATTTTGCTTTGGAAGGAAAAAGTCCTTGAAAACAAATAAGTGTCTAAGACAAGTATTTAAGCTTCGGAAGATAGATTGAAACCTCTTCCGAAGGTAAAATTTCTTAGACAGTTATTTATTTTGAAGACATGATTTTCTTCTGAAGATAAAAATATATCTTCCGAAGGATCAGAAAATTTTCAAGAATCTAAGGAAAATCTTCAAAAAAGATTTTTTTATCCAAAGGAAACATGAGCTTATGAAAGTGATGAACTAAACAACTTAGGAAACACATATTTTAAGAAATAAGTAGAATTAGTTTTAAGAAAAATCAATTCAAAGTTAATAATCCCAATAGCTGATATTAGATATTTAAATCTCTGTTCCTTAAAAGCTTTTGTGAACAGATCAGCATATTGTTCATCTGTATGAACTTTGACTAGTTTAATTAATCCCTTTTCATAGTTATCTCTTATTAAATGATACCTGATATTGATGTGTTTGGTCCTTGAGTGCTGCACAGGGTTCTCAGTGATAGAGATAGCACTATTGTTGTCTATGTGAATGGGAGTCTCCTTGAAGTTAAATCCATAGTCCAGCATCTGATTTTGAATCCAAAGCACTTGAGCACAGCAACTTGCAGCATCAATGTATTCAGCCTCAGTAGTTGATGCAGACACACAGGACTGTTTCTTGCATTGCCATGAGACAACCCTTCCACCATGAAATTGACATCCCCCAGATGTAGACTTTGCAGTCATATTGCAACCACCATAATCACTATCTGTATAAGCATAGATTGAAGTCAGGATTCTTTGGATACCATAAACCAAGTGTTGAAGCACCTTTGAGGTATCTTAGAATCCTCTTGATAGTGATGAGGTGAGACATCTTAGGGTTGGCTTAATATCTTGCACAAATGCATGTAGCAACATGATATCAGGCCTGCTAGCAGTAAGATACATAAGCGACCCAATCATAGCCCTGTATAAGTGTTCATCTACACACTCCCCCTCAAGATCAGGTCCAAGAGAGTGGTTTCTGGCTATGGGTGTCTTAGCAATCTTACAATCAGTCATGTTGAGCCTCTTGAGTATGTCCTGAACATACTTTGACTGACTTATGAAGATACCATCTTCAACTTGCTTCACTTGAATTCCCAAAAGAAATTGAGTTCTCCCATTGCACTCATTTCAAATCTGTCTTTCATCAGCTTCTCAAAGTCTTTGCAGAGCTTTGGATTAGTTGAACCAAAGATGATGTCATCTACATACACTTGAACTAGCAATATGTCATTTCCCTATCCTTTGATGAAGAGAGTTCCATCTATAGTATCTCTCCTGTATCCATGTTTGCAAAGATGCTCAGACAATGTCTCATACCATTTTCCTGGGTGCCTGATGCAGCCCATAAAGAGCTTTGTCAGCTTGCAGACATAATCAGGAGATCAGGGTCTACAAAACCAGGTGGCTGTTTGACATACACCTCTTCATCAATCACTCCATATAGAAAAGCACACTTCACATCAAGTTGAAAGACCTTGAAGTTCTTAGATTCAGCAAATGCCATGAATATCCTAACAGCTTCTAAGTCTTGCTACAGGAGCAAAAA
>CM046033.1:48785893-48858647 GCA_025215565.1 Flaveria ramosissima | reverse complement strand
AGGAGGTGAATGGTGAAATGATCTTTGTTCAAGTGTATGTCGATGATATTATTTTTGGATCCACAAACTCTCAATTGTGTAGAGAGTTTGAAGAAGTGATGAGCCAAAGGTTTGAAATGAGCATGATGGGTGAAATGTGCTTCTTTCTTGTTGCAAGTTGAACAACAGAAAGAAGGAATTCTTATTCACCAAGAGAAGTACATTAAAGATATTCTGAAGAAATTTAAAATGGATGATGCGTCTACTGAAATGACTCCTTTTACTGCTCAGACGTGTCTCACTCCAGATGAAAATGGAAAACCAGTTGATCCTCATCTTTTTCGATCTATGATTGGCTCTCTCATGTATCTTACTGCAAGTCGTCCTGATATCACTTTTGCTGTTGGTTACTGTGCTAGATATCAGTCGGCTCCAAAGGAATCTCATGAGAAAGCTGTCAAACGAATATTTCGTTATCTCAAAGGATCATCTCGTCTCGGACTGTGGTATCCATATGGTGGAAATTTTGATTTACATGCTTATTCTGATAGTGATTCCAATGGTTGCAGGTTAAACAGAAAATCTGTGTCTGGAGGTTGTCAATATTTGGAAAATTGTCTGGTATCTTGGCAGAGCAAGAAACAAACAACTACTGTTTCTCTTTCTACAGGGGAAGCTGAATATATTGCTGCTGCTAGCTGCTGCTCTCAAGTTCTCTGGATCCAACACCAAATGATTGATTATGGAATTAATTTCCTTCATACACCTTTATTCTGTGATAATGAGGCTGCCATTGGAATTGCTAAAAATCCCATTCATCATTCTCGCACAAGCATATTGAAACCCGAATTCATGCGATTCGTGATGCTCAGGAGAAGGGTTTCATTAATATTATTCCCATCGATATAAAAAATCAAAAAGCTGATCTTTTCACAAAAACGTTTGATAAACCTCGTTTTATGAATTGATTTCTATGCTTGGGTTAATATCTTTTTAAATTTTCATTTTCTATTTCTTTGATAATAATTAAAAAAAATAAAAAAAAACATAAAAAATCAAGTTACAATTTTATTTAATTATAGACAAATGAAAATAAAAATTTGGGGGAGTAATATCAGTATTCTGAGATCGGATTTAACATGATGAGAAATGATTGTATATTCTCTAAATATTTTTTTTACATGACCAGTAATTCTATGAGAAATGATAGTAACTGTTACTAGATTCTGTTTCACATTAAAATAAAAAGAAATGGATCAGATTCTTTGACGATATGCTTGATAGACTCAGCCTGATGAATGAAGTAGACAGCAGCTTTATGATTAAATTAAACTTTATGCTTAAGAATGCCTGGATTTACTCATTCATTTGGATTGCACAAAAACTGAGTCCTGACAAAATTGGATTGAGAATGAATCTTTCGTTCATTTTGCTTTGTTATGTCATCATTCTCTGCTGGTTTATTTTGTGTCAAGATGTCTTGTGTCTGTGCTTATCTCCTCTGCTGTACGTGAGTACTGACCTGGAGTGATGATCTCCTCTGCTGTACGATAGTACTGACCTGGAGCTCTCATCAGCACATGTTCAAATGGTTATCTCCTCTGTTATACGTGAGTATAGATCTGGAGCTCTTACCATTTTGATATAATTATGTCAAATCATCTTATCGATGAATTCTCTCAGAATGAAATATTCTGTGTATAATCATTTGCACACTTATCCACAAATCTTGTTCATGAAGATTGATTCATAATTCAATAAATCCTGAGGTTGGGTGAGGGTTTTTACCAAATGATTGTGGGGTCTTAGCATTCTAAAGCATCTAATCGAACCTTAAATGAATCATAAGCTGTTGTTTGAAAAAGGATAAGGCATGAGTTTAAGTGGACAATTATATCAGCAATCGTTATTGATTTGTTCTAATTTCAGTTGTTTCTGTGCAGATTGTGATCAGATCTTGTATTCAGTATGATCTCATGACTGGTAGATGATTTTTAATCATCATTATGTTCTAAAATATTTAGAGAATGTGATCTCTGATTATTTTAGATCTCATTATGTGATGTGCTTCCTTTGAGTATTATTGTAATAAAAAAAATAATAAAAAATATAATAATAATAATAATAAAAATTAATTAAAAAAAATTAAATTGGTGCGAAATTATTCTTTCGCTGATAGCTTCTTCTAAGCGAAACTGCAATTTCGCTAGGTTAGCTTATAAGTTGTTAACCAGTTATCTTTTAGCGAAATTACAGTTTCACTGAGCGAAACTGTAAATTCGCTTGACGAATTTATAGTTTCGCTGCCAGCGAAACTGTTGGCTATATAAGTCATTTTGCGAAATTTTCTTCATAACTTCGCGAATTGTTCATGTCGTCTTTTAGGTTTTTTTGTTTAGTGTCATACCACGGCGATTTTGATTTGTGATTGTGTTTTGGACTGATTTTGAGTGCTTTTCATTTCGTATGTGAGTTTCGAACTTAGATTGACTCCTTAATCTGGATTACATCATGATTTATCAAGATTTGGATTTGTCGCTTCGGTGGTTTTTCGCTGTTCGTTCAGCGAAACTACTGAAGTTTCAGCGAAATTGAACGAAAGTTCACATTCTTTCAGCGAAACTGTAAAGTTATGCTGTCCGAGCGAACTTAACAGTTTCGCCATATCTTATCTAATTTCGCAATGACTAATCCTTATTTCACAGTTTCGTCTATATTTTCCTAAGTCAGCGAAACTAATTTGTAATAGCGAACTAAATTAATTTTGGTGAAACTAATTGCGAAACTACTTTGAATCATTCTAATCTTGTCGAAAGTACTTTTTGTTCTGCGAATTAACAAGTTTCTATGAGCGAAACTATAGTTTCGCTCGTCGAAACTGTTTGTTTTTCTTGTCGAAACTGTCTTTGATTCAGCGAATCTATCATGTCTTAGTGAGCGAAACTATTGTTTCGCTTGCCGAAATTGATTGTTTCTTTTGTTTGTATCTTTTTTTCTTATTTTCAGTATTTCTTATTCAAATTTATTTGTTGATCTTTTCAGGTTATTATGGCGAATCTCAAGTTTGACGAGAGAATAACATTACTGCCATATTAGATGATACTTTGCCAAAGGCGGCCGGATTTCGGGATTGTATTAGATGGCTCCAAAGATCACCCATTGCATATGCTATCTCTCACTCTCCCACTATCTATGATCTTCACATTAGAGACTTTTGGAGATCAGCTGAATACAACACGGAGGAGATGTTCAGAGGATCACAGCTAGAGTGCTTGATCATGATATCTATTACTTACTGCTGAGAACGTGTCGAGGATTCTTAGACTGGAAGATGATACTGGTGATGAAGTTGATATGACGGAATCTGAAGTATTCCAAGCTTTCAGGCAAATGGGATATGAGGGACCAGTCTTTGGTTCGAGGAAGAGATTAAAAAGTCCTTTTTATCTAAAGAATGGAGATATATAGCTCACGTGTTTATTATGTGCTTAGATCACCGTAAGGGTGGATCGATGGACTTAACCTTGACTGGGCCAAAGCTATGGTGATATGTTGCAAAGGAGAGAAAGCAAACATTGCTAGATTGATCTTCGCGTGTATGGCAGAAAATGTGATGGCGGTGAAAAAGGATAAATGGTTGTTATATCCTCGTTTTATTCAGATGATTATTGATGATTTGATTCCTGATGTTCCTAACATGGTGAAGTTAAGAGATTGGTTCAGATGAACCCTCGGATATTTTGCAGATTGCTGTGCTATACGCCATGATTTCAGTGGTAAAATAACCCATCTCTGGGAAAACATGTACCCCCCAGAGCGATGGAATTATATCAGACGGGTCGATGAGTCTGAAACAAAAGAGCTGAGGAAACAAGGGTGAAACAAGCTGATGCAGCTAAGAAAAGAAAGAGATATGCAAAAGAGAAAGATTATGATTTTGAAGAAGAATAGATACACAAGCAGAAGAGATAAGGGTGGAGAAGGAACGAAGGTCTAAAAAGAGAACTGACTTTGTTGAGCCTGAACGAAGAACAAACATAGACATGAGGGTTTCACACAGCAGGGAAAGAAGCTAGTGCTGGTCTTGATGAGGATGTGATTCGTGGTCTAAATACTTCATTGGCAAATGAGTTAAGTATGATAAAGACTAAACTGATGAATCAGGAGATTGGAGAACAGAAAGATGAGGTCATTGACGGAATGAAAAGATGTTGGTTGATCAAACTAGTTTGATTAAGAGGTTATTTGAAAAATTTCACAGATGAAAGCTGCTGCTGCTGCTACCTACCCAGTCAACTAACTCAATCTGAGTTAGATGATATGACTGATATATCTAAGTACCCATTCTTGAATGTGGGTACCTCATCCAAGGTAGGAGAGGGCACCTCTGGAGCAGCTGATACTGAAACAAGAGAAAAGAGATTCCAAGAGAAGAGGCTGGCAGAAATGATGAAGATGAGATTGTTGAGGCGGGTTTGTTAATCTACAGTTTGATTTTGATAAGGATATTTTGGGAGAAGAAGTGATTGTTACAGCTACTCATGAGGAAGTATCAGATAAAGGAAAAGGGTTGATTGATGAAGAAGAGGAGTGAGCATAGTTGTTGATTATGATTTGTGAACCGAATTCTATGAAGTAGATGAGAGACCTTTGGTGTATGTGGCTAAAAGGGAGATGATGAGAATGACGTGTTTTGAGATGGTAAGAGTGATTGTTGATAAAGGAGAAGAGGCTGAAGAACTCACTCCTCCTGTTCAAAATATGAGGGTTTGAGTAGAAAAGAGGCAGACAAGAAATAATCAGCTGGTGTTATAATCCTTTCTTAAGAGGTTGTTGATTAAAAGAAGAGGGGTAATATCAGTTACATGCTCAAGAGGAAGGCGTTTAAGACCTTGCCTAAATGGGATCTGAGACAGTTGGCTACCTTGCCTTTGATTAATGCTCATTTAAGTGAAAGGAAAGTATTTCTGGAGAAGGAGATTAAAAATGGCCTTAATGATAATTTTGAATCATTTGGATTTATGAAGGCTGAACGAAAGAGATCTAAGAAAGATAAAGACTGGGAGACTGGGAAAGGGAGAATTGTTTTGAGAGTCAAACCGTCTAAGACTGTAAACAGAGTAAGACTGGCTGATCCTCTTCCTCCTCGTTTACAGGACTTTGAGAAGTGGTTCTATGATAATAACACTGGTGAGGCTGTGATTAGAGCCAAACAAGGAAAAGAGTTTAGGGTGTTTGACCCAATGGAGTTATTCAGCTTCTGTGATGAAGATCTCTTGATTCTCTGTGAAAATCATATAAAGGCGGGGGCAGGTGAGGAAACAAGAAAGGAGGCAAGCTTGTTTATGAATGTGGCGAACAAAATAAGAGGAGTACGGGCAGAAGTAAAGAGTTTGGCTGAAAAGGTGAGAGCACAAGATGACTTTGCCATGGATGTTCAAGACATGACCAGGCAGTTTGCTAGAGCTAGTGGTCATTCGGATGAAGCTGATGATGCAGGAACTAATCTTGGAGAATCAGTGGCTGAAGCTTGTAAAGACATTGCTGCAGGAGGGGATGAAGACAGATCAACAGCAGCTGAGGAAACGGGAGCTGAAGAGTCAAACCAAGAGCAGTGAAGACAGTGAGGTCCAACCTAGGGGGAGTATTGAAGATCATGTTAGGTTGGACTCACTTTAGTATAGATGTTTACTTTACATTGTAATAGGACTTGTGTTAGTTTCATTTTGTATTTTGATAGTTATTAGCAGTTTTGGCAGTCCAGCGAAACTGTGAGCGAATATATAGTTTCGCTCACAGTTTGCTGTTTTGGTTCACCCGGCGAACTTGTGTTCTGCCGGGCGAAACTATAGTTTCGGCATGACAGTTTCGCTTGTAGCGAAACTGTCAGCGAAACTATGACTGCTATATATACTATTGTCATTTCATTTTGCATGATAAGTTTGCAAAACCCTAAACGTGGAATTCTGTTGCAAACTATCATTCTCAAGCAGTTACTTCATTGAAATACAATTGTGCTTATTGTTATTGAGTGAGTTTGTTCATTTGAATATCAATTATGTCTTGATTCATCATATTCATCTCTCAATTGTTTGTTATTTGGTTTGTGTATGTGATATTGATCAAACTATTCTATCAATTGTACTGTTCATCGATCACATGGACCAACATTTCTGAAGTCCAAATCAGAAACATTTGAGTCATTCAAGGAGTTAGTAACCACACCGGAATCTCTCTACAAGCTGAAGGTGAGACAAGTACGCTCAGACAACGGGACTGAATTCAAGAATCAGTGGATGGAGGCTTACTGCAAGGAAAAGGGAATTGTGCATCAATTCACTTCTGCCTACACGCCTCAGATGAATGGTGTTGCTGAGAGAAAGAATAGAAGCTTGATAGAGACAGCACGGACAATGCCGGCAGACTCGAAACTACCTATCCAATTCTGGAATGAGGCAGTGGCGAATGCATGTTATACATTGAATCGAGTTCTGATAGTCAAGCACCACGGAAAGACATGTTACGAGCTACTACAACGACGTAAACCTAATCTGGAGTATCTCGAACCATTTGGCGCGCCGTGCACACTTCTAAAGAAGACTCAAGAAGGATAATTCAGCGAGAAGGCCGATGAAGGGATCTTCCTAGGATACAACATACCGAACAAGAGAGTTTACAACAACTCAACGGGTTTAGTAGAAGTGTGGTGTAATGTTGATGTTCAGAGATATACCACACCACCTACTGGCAAAGGACCCGCTTACTTTTTCGACTATGATGGATTCTTCAAGTCCTTCAACATCCCTATCTCTCCTTCTGATGACGAGTTAGCTACACGGATGATGTATGACATCTTGAATACACCATCTCTTGATTCAACATCATCGAGCTCACAGGGAGAATCATCTAATCACTCAGGGGGAGTAGTCGACGACAGTGACTCCTCCTCAGAAGATGAAGCTGAAGAAGATGACCAGAACAGTCAGGAGGAACAGGTTCCAATTCCTGCAAGTCCACAAGCACCTAACAGTGATGCCCCTTCGACTTCGGAACCTCAAACTCCGTCTACCTCAGATCCAGAACCAATTGTTCATAATCTTGGCTCTGAGGTAGCTGTTCCCACCACTCCAGGATCACGTCTAAATGTCTATCATCCCCTAGACAATGTCATTGGGGATGTCAAATCAGGAGTACAAACCAGAAATCAGCTGTACTCAGCGGATTATGCCTTTGTTATGGAAAAGGATACATTCATGATGGTGCTTATCGGTGTTTTGTCTCGCAGTTTGAGCCAAAATACGTCAGTGAAGCACTGAATGATGAGGTGTGGGTGAGTGCCATGCAAGAAGAACTTCTTCAGTTCAAGAAGTTAGGTGTATGGACTCTGGTAGATAGACTTAAAGGTGCTAAGGTCATTGGCACCAAATGGGTCTTGAAATGCAAGAAGGATGACCAAGGGGTCATTATCAGGAACAAGGCTCGACTGGTGGTTCAGGGATTTCGCCAAGTCGAGGGGATTGACTACAATGAAGTGTTTGCACCCGTGGCAAGGATGGAAGCCATCCGTATCTTCCTTGCCTATGCATCGTATATGAAGATTAAAGTCTATCAATTAGATGTGAAGAGTGCATTCCTTCATGGGGAAATTCGAGAGACAGTTTATGTCAGTCAACCCGAGGGATTTGAAGATCCTTATCATCGGGACAGAGTTTACAAACTCGACAAGGCCTTATACGGGCTTCATCAAGCTCCAAGGGCCTGGTATGAGAAACTCTCGACTCATCTTGTGAAACACGGCTTTCGCAGGGGAGTCATTGACTGCACTCTGTTTATCAAAGAAAAAGATGGAGACCTACTGCTAGTACAGATCTATGTCGATGACATAATCTTCGGTTCAAAGAACGAAGAATTATGCAAAGAATTTGAAGCAGTTATGAAGAAAGAGTTTGAGAAGAGTGCTATGGGGGAGATGAAATTCTTTCTCGGGTTACAGGTGGATCAGACACCAAAAGGGATCTTCCTACATCAGACCAAGTATGTGGGAGACATTCTCAGTCGGTTTGACATGGAGAATGCTTCTGCAGCTGGGACTCCACTTGCTACAAACCATGATATAGCACCTGATGAAAATGGAGATCTGGTAGATGCCACAATGTACCGAGGAATGATTGGATCCCTCATGTACCTCACTGCCTCACGACCTGATATCATGTATGCTACATGTCTATGTTCTAGATATCAGGCTAAGCCTAAGGTTAACCATCTGATCGGGGTCAAGAGGATATTTCGTTATCTGAAGGGTACACCCACACTTGGGTTGTGGTATCCTCATGATGATGACTTTGAGCTCACGGCGTATAGTGACTCGGATTACAGGGGCTGCAAGATGAACTACAAGTCTACATCAGCAGGGTGTCAATTCTTTGGGAGGAGATTAGTGACCTGGCAGTGTAAGAAGCAGACCTCGGTTGCATTGTCAACCTGTGAAGCCGAATACGTTGCTGCTGCAAGTTGCTGTTCACAAATCATTTGGATTCAACAGCAAATGCGGGATTACGGTTTAAATTTCTCGTCTACTCCTATCTTTGTTGATAACTCTGCTGCAATTGCAGTAACTAAAAATCCGGTACAACATCCAAAGACCAAACACATCGGTATTAAATACCATTTTATAAGAGACTGTTTTGAAAAAAACTTAATCGATGTGGTAAAAATTAATACTGATTTTCAACGCACTGACCTCTATACAAAAGCCTTTGACAAACCACGTTTTCTATATTTGTTAGAGGTCAACGGTGTTAAAAAGAAAAGTGATGTTATCCCTGATGATAATCATGTGTAGTCCGATGCAGTATAGTTAATTTTTCTTTTTCATTTTCGTTATTTATTTTATTTTTTGTTTAAATTAAATTCATGTTATCTAGCTGTCTATTAAAATCCTAAAATAATTAAATCCATTATGATTTTAGAATTTTAGGGGGAGAATAGGTCAGCCAGTAACATTTAAAAAAAACGAGGGAGAAGGAGTGGATAGCTGATATAAGGTAGATCGTATCTGTGATACCGATTCAAACCCTTTGGAAAATGATAGTACACAGGAACAAATCAAAAGGGACTTTAATATTTAATTTAGAAAAGATGCAAAAGTCAAAGTATAAGTCTGTGTAGTCTGAGCAATATAAAAGGAAAGATGATAGAAAAACTGGTAACTACTAAGGTAACACAACGAAAGTAGACCTAGAGGTTGCTAGACCACAGATGATATGTCGGTAGATTCAACACAATAGATGATTAGACCTGACTGGTGATCTTAAGATCAAACTAAGTTGTTCAACTGACTGTGGGCTCCCATCTTGTCACTGGTTAATACAATCAACAATATTCCAATAAGGGGTAATGAGCATGTAAACGCCACAATCGATTCTTAACGTTTGATTCAATACTTTATTGATTCTACGTGCGTTCTCACTGATAGGATCGCCAATCAAATAGGATTCCGCACTATTTGGTTTGGTTTACACATTAATCAGTTGGTGTTTCATTCAAATACCAGGTCCTAACAGTTTTCAAGTATTAAAATTTCAAGGTGTTATTTAGGTTTGTTGTCCAGGTTTACCATTCGAGTTTACTATGATTTGTGGATTGGGTATTTGTCTATGTTTGTTATTATGGCTGAAGATGGGAAGACTATGGTTTAAAAGTTTAATGGTACTATTTGGTTTGTGGAAGATGCAAATTGAAGCATTGTTTTGTCAAAAGAAGTTATATATGGTATTGGAAAAGAAAACGAAGAAGATTAAAAAAGCTAAGGAAGTAGTTTGGGATTCCAAAGACAAGAAAGTTAGAACGACCATTACCTTGTCTTTGGATGAAGAGCATTCCTTTTAACATCATAAAAGAAATCACCGCAAGTGGTATGATGTTGGCACTATCAAATATTTATGAAAAGCCGCCTGCAGCTAACGAGATGTTCTTGATGAGGGAGGTGTTCATGACAAGTATAAAAAAGGAAGCTCAATTACGACTCACATTACTAATCTGAATTATGTTATGTCTAGATTAACATCTATGGGAATAAAATTCAATGATGAGACTCGAGATGTGATGTTGCTTGCTTTACTACTTGATAGTTGGTATGAGATAGTGGCATCTATTACCAGTTTTACGCGGGCTAACAAGATGATATTTGATAAGATTCAGGATATTGTGTTGGGTAAAATACATTCGTTTGAAAAGTGCAAATGTCTGATCACTGTCAGTGGTGTTACAGGTTGGCAGGGGAAGGGAAAATAATAGAGGCAATGTGAGTCGGGGGAAGAGTTATACTAGAACTCGGAAAAATGTGAAGTGTTAGAACTACAACAAAGATGTCAAATGTTAAGAGTCAATATCCAAAAGAAAAGCTTGAACACTACGGTTGAGAATGAGTGTCTTGTTGACGTGTTATTGCTTGAGGCTGATAATAGTATAGACTATTGGATCATGGATTCTAGCGCTTTATTTCATGTGGTACATAGTGGAAATGATGGTGAATCTGAAACAAGGTGACTTTAGGAAGGTTAGACTTGCTAATAACAAGATGCTTGATGTAACATGCATGGGTGATATTCATATGATTACTGGGAACTACATGGAACCTAAAAAGTGTCAGATTGACACAGTATGACGAAGAAGTTAATTTTTGTTAGTTTGGATGCATATGGACTTAAAGAAAGGTTTGGTGGTGGTAAATGTAGGGCAATGAGTGGGATCCTGGTGATAGCTCAGGGTAATAACAATGGGTCATTATACATGGTGCCTACCGAGGGAGTGATCATATGAGTTAAGCAAGTCAAAGTCATGTTCGTTAAATCTGTTGCTAAAAGAGTTTATTTTGCAAACGTGAAGTCTGTAGTTGAGATGATTTTAGCAAAAATGGTCAAAAGTCTAAATCAGTCAGAGGATTCTGTGTGACAATGGGAGCATGGGAGATTTTCTGAGTATAGTCAAGAAGAGTTGTTGGGTTCTAAAGACTACAACTAGAAAATTCTCTCCGGGTAATTGTTTGCTGAATTTGAAGAATGTTAATGGTTCTTGAAGTATCTCTAAAGCTAGTGGATTGTGTAAACCAATTGGGACAGAGGATGAGTTGTTGACTAGATTAGTCATGACTGAGCTGGAGCTCTAAGGAGTTTCAATTGGCCTTTCTTGTACTTGATGATGAAGGGCCACTACAACTAGAAGATTTGATGGAGCCTTAGCTTGTTTTTGTGAATTGGAGGTTCGAAAGACTTGTTTAAGGATTACTAGAGTTACAAGATGACTGGATTGCTTTGTGCTTGAATGGTGAGCTAGAGTATTCACAATACCTTCAAGTGAGAGATTGTTAAAGTGTAAACGCCTTTGGACTTTTAGGTTGACATTGGAAGATTTAAACTTGGCCCATTAGAGTTTTTTTGTGTGCCTAAGCTAGAAATCCTATTTATATCTTTCTAAATATCATGTCATATGTTTTAATCTTTGTAATGTATCGAGCTAATAAAAAGAAACCCTAGTTGCAGCACGTGAACGTAAAATGTGTGTTTTCACTGCGTAGATACCTAATAGTTGATGATTTCAAAACTTTCTTCAAAAATTGTGTTACGTGACATTTTTAAAACTAGTATAATAAGATATACGAAGTATAGAAAAATGTGTCACGATAAGAATATCTTTTTGTATCAGATACAAACATGCTCGTGATAAGAATATCTTTTTGTATCAAATACAAACATGCTCATGGTAAACTGTTCGCTAAGTTAGTAGTTTGAAGGTTTTAATCAACAATTAAATTTTTAATTTTTCATACTTTAAAAATTGTTTAATCTTATATTAATTTAATTATTAATGTATTAATTGTACTAAATTTAAGATAAAAATTGTTTTAATTTATAAATAAAATATGTATTTTATATTTTTTTGTAATGAGCTATAATTTTTTTTAAACCAACCTAGTTTGAACCCGGTTTGGGACCAGACCCCACCCAGGTTCAACCGGGTAGGGTTCTGCACTTCATGAAACCGGGTTGAACCGACCCGAAACTCAATCAAACCCGGGCTCACTTCTGTTGACCATGACCCGAACAAGGGTGAAATTTGAACCCGGTTTCTGCACCTCTATGGTCGAATGTACATAAACAAAGAAAGTAACAAACCAACCAATATAGTAAAATTCCACTCATGGTAAAAGCTATAGGTAGAGTCGGCGAAGGTTCAGTATGAAGGCAAACCTTTCCTCTATCCCAAAGGATAAAGTGGCTGCTCCGAATAAGATCCCCAGCTCAAAATTGCCTTAAGGTTGAATGTAAAGAGTGGTAATCAACATAAGAATTGATTTAGGAATTGCTAATGAGTACTTTTCCAGCATTAACATATCAATAGAAAAATAGCATCATCAGGTGGAATTGAAGGTTTCATCACAAGATTTTCACATATTTACCAACCAAAAATTTGAATCAAAATCTGAATATCAAGTAGAAACAAACCCCATAACATTGAATCATGACAATAGATCCTCCCAGCTTATGAAACTGTTCATCTGCACAACAGACTCTCTGCCTGCAAGAACCAACCTCAGACCAAGTCAACAGCAGTACAAAAAATAAAACAAGAAGTCAGCAAAATTACAAAAAGATTCATACCCACTTGATTATATTTGTATGTGAGCAGAAAATCCTGTTGTGAGACGAAAATGCGTAAGATTTTACGATTATATATGGCCCATAATAAAATCGACCATGAGAAGTTGTATCTTCACTCTATTATATGTAAAAGATGCTCCTCTTCATGCTATAACTACACATAAGTCGGTTTCATTTCAAGAACCAATGATGAAAGAATGAACCTCAGCCCAACTAGAAACTGTATATAAAACGCCTGATAACCCCTTCCAATTAAAACCGCTTCCTTCAACATACTCTTTTTGTTTATTGACTAAAGCAGGAAATAGTGGAACAAATGAAACACCAAAATGGCTCGCAATTCTTCTAAGACTTGAGCTAGAGCCAATAACTATGCCTATATCAGCTTCAAGAAGGCAAAGCAAGTCACCAACCGAGTCCCCGATGTAAATTGTCAGATTATTGGTTCTTTCACTGTTTTTCAGAATGTCGGTAAAAGCTTGAAGCTTGTCAATGGGGGACTCAACCTTTTTAATGATTTCGCCAGTGGATAGAGAGTTTTCATACACAAACTCATTTGCATGTATGTGCATTGTTTGTATACCCCCTGTTCATTCAATAAAACAAACCACAAAAGAGCCATTAATTGTTGTTGAGTGTGTTACAAGATGACACATCATAAGAGTTAAATATAAAAACTTTCGATACAAGTTATCTGAGCAGGCAGATTTGGTTAGGTAACGGGTCAAAACATAGGGTTTGAGTTGGCCCACCTACACTTTTGTGAGTTTTGTCACCCACATTTTTTGATTTAATAATTATACGTCAGCGCTATGTTTAACAGCCGACTTGTTAGAAAATAAAAATAGATATTGGGCTATTTAACCATAAATGTTCATACTTGTCAGTGCAGTATTCTTTTTTTGTCTTTCACATTTTTGCAAGAATGATGGTTTGGTTGCAAGGTAAAAGCACATATAATGGTTAAAAAAGTCACTTAACTCGTATTAAATGTCAAATAACAAGGAAAATTGTCAATGATAAGATAATTTAGTCACAATGATCATACCTGAGGAGAAAGCTGATCTAATAAGATCAGCACACCAGCAATAGGACAGGACATGGACATTCACATTTAAATTTTGGTGGTTGGTGATGGTTTGAAAGAAATGCATGCAACCATCATGGAGAATAAGACGTTCCCCAGCACGTTTAATATCTTCAAGATTCAAACCCTTGAGAACATTTGACTCAATCACTCTCATGTTTGCCCTCCTCTCAAATTCCGATAGTTGTTCAAGTGCTGTCTTCAGTCCCTCATAATTGAAACCCTCAACTGAAAAGCCACCAAATAAAAATACTTAACTCAGTGTCCACTTCTGCTTATGATTATCTGATTGTGTTTGGATTATACAGTACAATCAATTTGATTTAGCCTGCAACTACAGGTGGCATGAAGGGGGATGTGGACAGGTTGGGTAAATGCTCAAGATGTGTTTGAGGTAAAAAATGGGTCAGGTTGAACTACAAACACTTTTGTCCAATTTTAAAAACAATTATTGTGTTACTTATAATTGCAAAAACAATGTTACTGCGATAATAATCTAAATCTTTGAATAAAAATGTCATAAGGTTGTGTGCATAGTAAACAGACTCCGAACGACTTTCAACCTATTTGAGCCATCTGACTTTTTTTGTTACTCGACCTGTTTGAGAAAAATTGATACGTACCCAATGATGGATTTGGGTCAAACTAGGTCGGGTCAGACCCAACTGCTGGATAGAGGGAAATCAGGTGGAGGGAAGATTAATGGTGGGATATATTTGAACAGAATGAAGGTGGGGAGGGGTGATCCACGAATTCAGGAAGTGGGGGAATAATCTGTAAGTGTTCCCTCCAATGTTTAGCTTAAGTAGTACTATTTCCCTGCATTTCTTTAGTCTGGTTTTTACTATATTTAGTTTATTAACTTGTATTGGAGAGCATACCCTTCTCGAATTGGGTACACTATCTGTAATCCTTTCGTTTATCTAGTAATCAATCTGACTGTTTTTGGTTTTTATCATTTGGTTCCATTGCCGGGAAATCGAAGATGGTGCAAACAAGGAACAATTCTGGTGACAGCGGAGGCAACCCACCCGACCCAGTTGCTGCCCAACTAGCAGCAATTGCTGCCAAATTGAGTACACTCGAGGCTCTGCAGAAGGATGTTGCAGACCTCAAATCGCAATCCAGGAACAAGGAGAAATCACACAACGATCGGGAGAGATACGACGACGGGGAATCCTCCTGAAATTCAGGTCGGTACCGCCCTTACAACAAGATTGAATTTCCGAAGTATAGCGACAGTGACCGAGAGGCTGGGTTCTCAAAGCCAAGAAGTACATCCGTTACTATCACATTCCCGACGACGAAAAAGTGGAGTTGCATCGATGCACTTAGAAGGTGACGCTCTGGACCTTTATTCTTGGCTGTCCACTGACCATCCGATCGAGTTTTGGGAAGAACTGGCCCATGCCCTCCAGAAACACTTTGGTCCAGCCGAATTTCAGAATCCCGATGAGCATTTATGCAGTATTAGCCAGACTGGAACCGTGCAAGAATATCGACAGGAATTCGCCAAGCGCTCCTCTCGGGTTACTAATTGGCCCGAACACTGCCTCCTGGGGGTGTTCTTGAACGGGCTAAAGGATGATCTTAAAGCCGACGTTCGAATTCACAAACCAAAGAATGTTTTCAAAGCTATGAGTATAGCCCTTGAGTTCGAATCCAAAGTTAGCATAACGAGAGCAGAAACTCATTCCGGTTCTTCTTATTCGATCAAGGCAGATCCTACTCCAGCAGCCTCTAACACCCTGACCCCTGCTGTTGCAGCCCAAAAACCCACAGAATTTCGTTTTTCTGATGCAAAAAAACAAAATCGGTTTATTTTTTAGTGTTCAAATTGGCAATGGTGACATCATTCGTTGTAATTGACTTTGCAAAAATGTCATTTTTCAGATCGGAACTCTTCAAATCAACCAAGACTTCTATCCTTTCTCACTGGGAGAGTCAGATGTGGTCTTAGGCATCCAATGGCTGGTCACACTCAACACGGTTCAAGCTAATTGGAACAAGATGTTCCTTCGCTTCACCTTAGATGGCCAAGATTACACACTACTAGGGCTGCCACCAAACAACCAAAAATCGATCACCTTTCATCACCTGTTACTCGCACCACCTGGGAAAAAGTGCAACTTGAGAAGATCCTTCGCGCGACTTGAGGACAAGTCGTTTGTCCGGGCGGGTTGTATTGATACGTACCCAATGATGGATTTGAGTCAAACTGGGTCGGGTCAGACCCAGTTGCTGGGAAATCAGGTGGAGGGAAGATTAATGGTGGGAAAATATTTGAACAAAATGAAGGTGGGGAGGGGTGATCCACGAATTCAGGAAGTGGGGGAATAATATGTAACTGTTCCCTCCAATGTTTAGCTTAAGTAGTACTATTTCCCTGCATTTCTTTAGTCTGGTTTTTACTACTTTGTTAAGTTTATTAACTTGTATTGGAGATCATACCCTTCTCGAATTGGGTACACTATCTGTAATCCTTTCGTTTATCTAGTAATCAATCCGACTGTGTTTGGTTTCTATCAAAAAACAAAACCCAAATTCACCCATTCATATGTAAAAGGGTCTAAATTTGCTACCTCTAGAGGTAGAATAAAACTACCAATAATATCTATGATTTCCACAGTCTGATTACAAATGATTAATATCACGTAACCACTTTAAGAAACATACAACCAAACACCCCCAAAAGAATGTCAAACAAGTAATTACAATATAAGATGGTACCTTTCTCATTGGCCAGCATACTTTCTGTGCACTGTTCATATTCTTCTGTGTACTGTCTTGAGAGTACCTCCCATGTGTTTCTCAAGTCTGCCGAGGTCATCCTAGAAATCTGACTTTCACTTTCAGGTTGACTTTGATCTGATTTTGGTGCAGTAACTATTGCAATCTCAGCCAAAATGGCAGAAGAATCCACCACCGTGCATGTCAAGTCGAAATCAGAAAACAGCATAAGACCGTTTTCAGTAGAACTTTGATGCTTTAATAATGGAAGAACGGTCTGCTGAACAACAGGCTGGGCTAAAAAGAACTCCGTCTCAAGTTTCAAAGCTTGATGATACAGTTTTTGCATAGTATCAAGCTCTTCACCCGTCAAAGAAACACTCAACTTGTCCAGCAAGTCTTCGGTCTGGAGCATTGCTGCCTATAATATTTAGACAATAAAAAAGAAAAAGAAATAAGACGTGAGCTACTAGGCTCATCGATTAAAAGAAAAAAACAGGACATTTATAGGTGGCAGAAGCACATGTGGTACAGGTCAATTGGTTCAAATCAGTCCCCCTCTAACAACATTTCACTATAAAAACTTCGAGTAAATCTATAGCTACCCTAAATATTACCATCAACTTCAACTTGAACAAATAATTACCCATTCTGACCAATTACACAACCCACCAGGCCACCAAGTCACCAACCACCTTTAGTTACATGACATACTTTTTTTCACATATAGAAAATATAGTGTGTTTGCTGTTTGACCTTAAGAGTCAACTGAAAAGTGATATTTCAAACCTGATAAGCTTCAGAGGAGTACTTGTCGATCCATTTCTTGTATGGGTGTTCATCGCCATTAACATCCACAAGCGCTTTAAGCTCCTTACCAAGAAAAACATAAAGCCTCATAGAAGGAGCCATCGCACCAAGCGTATAAGCTGCAACCTTTGTTTTTTCAAAAGGTGTGGC
This sequence comes from Flaveria ramosissima, assembly GCA_025215565.1. Taxonomy (NCBI): domain Eukaryota; kingdom Viridiplantae; phylum Streptophyta; class Magnoliopsida; order Asterales; family Asteraceae; genus Flaveria; species Flaveria ramosissima. The sequence goes on along the minus strand of CM046033.1, from coordinate 48,841,232 downwards.
CAGTTCTCCAGGACCTTTTACTCCTTCAACTTTCCCTGAGGCGGTTGCTAACAAGAAATTTGTGTATTTTGAGGTTGCAGGGTTTGGTGTTGTTTCTTTTGACAAGTCAAGATCCCACTCCTAAATGACATGTTGCTTCAACATGAGTTCTTAATTTTAATGTGCGTAAGAAACTTGAATATCTTCTATAAAATTTAATAGCAATGCAAAATTCATACTGTATAAGGGGATATTTCTCCATACATTCTAATAATGTAATGTTTAACAGTGCAAGCTAAGTTTTAAATGTATAGACTGTACATAGACTAGCTTACATTTCCAATTATAACCTTAGGTAATGGTCCAAATGTCTGATGACGCAAAATTAGAGCCCGTTCAAATGAAGGGTGAATTTTCCTATAGAATTCTCAACAGCGGACCTTTTCTAGAGGTGGCGAGTTATTCATTTGTGTGTATTGTGTAACCAAAAAACAGATTGCTTATTCAACACTTCCCATGTCAATAACAACAAAAGGGAAAAAAGAAGTGTTTTCTGTGTAACATTTTTTTCCTCCAATAAGAGGAGTCTCTAGAGGCCTAGATTATGATAAAAATAATGTTCCAAGACTACCATTGCTTTTATAAAATTTGTACAAAGATTTGTTCTATTTGTAAACAAGTTGTTCTCAATATCTTAACATGTACCCTTTTTCAAATATTGGCTAAAAGTTTCACTTAAGGGTTCAGCACTATCTACTAAACCTTATTGAGCGCTAGTCATAAGGTTTTTATTGAACTTTACGTCAGCCTACCATCTCTGAACTGTACTTTCATAAGCATATAACAGCCATCAACCACAGTATCCGTTATGCCAACGCATAAACCCAACGAAGTTTGTGAATTCATGTGTTTTAAACCAAAATTAACAAAGTACAACTGTTTTTTTTTTTAAAACGAAGTGGCAAGTTTGATGCTAACAGGTAATAAACTGTAACTTCAGTGATCTTTTTACACATACAATCGTTGAAAGTCGCAGCTTGACTATAAGAATTTAGCCATAAACATAAATGTCCATACCAATATAGATGGCTAGTTCACAACTCCTTCAATCATATCATGTCTAATGCAATTGTTTACATAATATGAGGTTCCTATAAACAGCCACAATACAAATTCATCCCCTGGTTTCTATGGGAAAACAGATGGCAACAAAGAATGTTGTTCATATAAACCTAAAAGAATTGGAAAATTAAAAAAAGAAAAGAAAAGATATCAACTACAAGAGGCTTTCCACATAGAGTTTGATTGTTCAATCATGGTCACAGAAACAATAATTGCATAAACAACACACAATCAACAGTAAGGTCTTACTTGCACAAAAGAGTCATGATGTTTGAGCTCTTCAAGAACCCTCTTCCTCAATTCAACAATCGACACTTTAGCATCATCATCATCAGCACAATCCTCCGCTAATTCATATCTGAAACAAAAAAAAAAAAAAAAACACCCAAATCAAACCTCCACAATGGGCAACAGAAAAAGCCACTTGAAGAACCAAAAATCACTCACGCTTGAGCAAAGCACTTAAGAAAATGAACATCCTGAGCGATATAATGACCAAATGCATCAATCTTAAGATTCCCAGAAGCCAAAGACACAACAAAAGGTGTATAAAGTGTCAAAATCGATTCTTTACTGAACTTATCCCAGAATCGCTTCGCGGTACCCTCTTCATCATTAGGCTTTGGAGTTGTCGCCATTGATGAAAATCTTCGAAAATTGAATTTGGGGTTTTGATTCTGATTGAGATTCTTTGGGTATGTTCGATTGCTGTTAAGGAAAGCAGATCGAATGGAATTGATTGGGGTACGAAGACAGGGTTTGTTGAATAAAAGGCGCATCAAGAAGCAAGAAATTGGGGGAATTGTTGGGGAGTTAAAAAGGGGAATTACAAGTGTTGTCGAGCATAAAGAGAGAGAATCAAATATGGGGCGTAAGAGTACAAATAGATGAATACATACATGTAGAAGTAGTAGGAGAAGAGAGTGTAGCAGTAGAGTCTAATGGGTAGGTGTCAAAGGGAAGAAGTGAAGTTTGGGTGGTGAAATGAAAACTCATCTTCTTCTATTTTGTTTTTGGACTTGGGCTTTGACTAAGGGTTGCCCTCAATGACATGGACATTATCACATTTACAAAGGTTTTAGTTAGGGGTTCTAAAGGGGATGGAGTGTCGATGGGAAGAATCCGGGAAAATCCCGGGAAAAACCGGAGTCGGCTAGGAACACAGCGTCTTTGGTTTCAAGATGCTAAAACCAGGTGAGTTTTCGTTGGGATTTACCAGTCCACACCCCGTAAATTTGATCGTGAAATGTTAATTTGACTATTGCGTATAAATAATAATAATTTATAACTCTATAAATACAATTCAAACTTAACTTTTTTACACATCATCTCTACTTTAAATCACTCTTTGAAAAAACAAATCACTCTCTAAAAAAATCCAATCTCTAAATTTGTAGTCAATGATTCGTTGTCCCGCTCACGTAAAAACAACAAAACAATTTCGAAAGTCTCGTAAAAAAACTAAACCTCACATCTACGTTCTCAACAAACTCACCCGTTTGACACTCCGGCATATTATCCGCAATTTCAACTGTCAACCTACTATAACCAACGCACACACCCTTTCCTATGTCACAAGATGCACACTTTTCGATGTCACACACGTATTCAAACAATTTTCAAGAATATCGGCATAGAAGCTTCTAATTCTAATGAAGAGACCTTTCCTTCATCAAGCAAGGGAGAAGAGGGGAAGTGGCGCTAGAAAAGCAAAAAGGAAAACAAAATCAAAATGAAATGCAAGCAAAGATGGACTGGCAAAAACGTAGAGAAAAAGTAGGGCAAAAAGAAAAACAAAATCTAAAAGATGGACCGATTTAGATGAAGATGAAGTTGCGCTAGCAAAGGCAGGGATATGTCGTTCGGAAGATCCGGTTATTGATAATGATCAAAATTGAGATGACTTTTAGAAGAATGTTAGTTTCTAACCATTTAAATTTATTGTAGAATTTATTTCTTCTTATTTGGTTTACTTTCATTTTTGTTTAATGTTTAGATTATTGTGCATTCTCACAATTAAATGAAATGCGGAGAACGAAGTTTAGATCAACTTTATTGAAATGGAGACATCTAAACCATGTAATGAAAAATAGAGTTTTTTTTTTTTTAAAAAACAACGTTTTGCGGTGTTGCGGTGATGGTAAAGAATACGTGAATTGGAAAGCCACTTCGAGTACAAAGATGTTTGGAAAAATAAAAGACCTTCCACATATGCAAGTGTGGGGGTTGTTTATTCTCATCCTGCACGGGCCAATATTCAGACAATAGATATTGAAGCGTAACTGAGTAAAAGAGTAAAAACAAATAAATTCGAACGCTACACCACATTTTGGAAAGCTCAATTTCCAAACACCGATGTCAACGTTGATGAGAATGTAATCCGGGAGGCCGCCGGCGAAAGACAAAAAATCATCTACAACGTCGACGTCGCAGGAAGAACTTCTGTCAAAAATCAAAAGCTTCGACATCGTAACTAAAACTGAAGCCGATCATAGAGCATGTCTTCGAGAGTTCCGACTTATGCAAGAGAACAACAAGTTCGTATTGGATTGATGCGCCAACAACAAAAAAAACATTTGAAGAACAACAACAGCAAGCGGATTTGGTATTTATTTTAAAAGACTATTCAGCTTGAAGTTTTTCTTCAACGAAAGCAGGAGAAGGCGCAACGTTGGGGATGAGAGTTCTCGTACTAGATGTTATTTTTTATTAGGTATTTTTTTATTTTTATAGATGTTAAATATTTTTATTGATGTATATTTTTAATTAATATAGTATGTTTTAATCTTTCATTGTATTTAATTTAGTTGCATAAATTAAAAGGTAAATACAAATTAAAAAATGATAATTTGAAAAAACAAGAAAAATGGAAAAACTGCGGCAACACAATGTTAAACGAGAAAAAACTGAAAAAAAAATATAAGAAAAGTTGATGAGACGCTAACGTTATATGTATTGTTTACAACATGTGAAAGTCTATTGGTTTTTTTATTTTATTTTTCAAACCTTTTTTTTATTTAATTATGTGCGTTTACAACCAAAATGAATCTATGTTTCCATTAAATGTTGTTAAAACTATATCTATAACATTTATAAGATTATGTTAGTGGTTCTCGTGTGCCATTGCCACATTTCAATGTGCACATGAATATAGACATGATATTACTCGGATGCTTAGAAGCATCGACTACAAGCATTGGATTTGGAGAAATTGCCCAACGAGTTTACAAGGCTAGTATCACCAACAATGCGTTGATGTCACATGATTTATGATTGTGGTATAAGTACTTAGGTGTTGGCAGTTCAAATAACAACATTAGTGTTCTCAAGCAATCTCCATTGTTTACCAGTGAGATGCATGGAACAGCTCTGAGATGTCTTTTTCATATTAACGGGCGACGATAAAAGCATGGATATTACCTAGCCAATGAGATATACCCTAGTTGGTCTACTTTTGTTACATCTTTTCCTTGAAAAATCAACCCCGATAAAAAAATTCAAGAATGCAAAAGTCAACAAGATAATACGTCGCATGAGCCTTTGGTGTTTTTAAAATCTTATTGGGTAATAATATAATGACCAACATATGCAATAAAAATGGAAGAAGATAAGATATGTCATATACACATATATTATTTTACACAATATGATTCTAAAGAATGATGAAAATACAACATCATTGGTGTTCATTCCAAATCCTTAAATTGATCCAGTTGTAGACGAAGATTTTGTCTCGAGGTTACAGGATTGAAATACATATTTTCGATAATAATTTGATTGTATGGAAGACATTGCAACCAACTGGAACATCATAGTGTCTGACAACTAGTGAGGTAGTGAAACTTATACGTTTTAGGTTTAATCTTTATTGATTACTTTATATTTTTTATTTATATTTTTTAATTGAATGTATTTAGTTTTAATTTATTAAATTGTGTTTTTAATTCTTTTAAAGAAAATAGTTAGGGTATTTGAGGTCTTAATTGAGTTGCACTCCTTCATCCGGTTAGTTGATGGTAAAATAACATTACATTAGTCTAACGATTAGTTGTATGGGTACTTGTAGGTAACATTAGGCCTGTAAATGAACCGAATGTTCATGAACTGTTCATGAACTGTTCGGCGGGAAGTTCGTTAATGTTCGTTTATTTAGTAAATGAACGAACATGAACAAAAATTTTGTGTTCGTTTAGTTAAACGAACAAACATGAACACATGTTTTGTTCGTTCGTTTACGTTCATGAACGTTCATTTATGTTCGTTCATATATGTTTGTTTATGTTTGTTCATTTACGTTCAATTATTTTCGTTCATTTATGTTCGTTTATATATATAAATATATATACATATATATATATATATATATATATATATATATATATATATATATATATATATATATATATATATATATATATATTAATAAAAGGGTATTATGTGTTAATATTTGAAACATAAGTGTATTATGTTATATTAGAAACCTATAAGTTTAGTGAGATTTCAATACTAATACACCTAAAAGTTCCAAAATAGTCATTTGACATTGTTTTTTTTGTGTTTAGTTATGTTTGTTTATTATTGTTCATTTGTGTTCGTTTATGTTCGTGAAGCGTTCATTTAGCTTTTTAACGAACGAACATGAACGAACACGAACATTTTTATTTTCTTAATAAACGAACATGAACAAAAATTCATGTTCGATTATGTGTTCGTGTTCGATAAAAGTTAAATGAACGAACACGAACATACTGATGTTCGTGTTCGTTCGGTTCATTTACAGGCTTAATGAGTGCACAAGGTGGTGATGGCTTAGCGGTTAAGCTCTTTCGCTTTTAATCGTGACATTCATGTTCGATTCCTGCAGTTTTCAATTCTTTGTGTTTTTTCTTTGATACTTATCTTTAACATTTTTTTATATTTTTTTCTCTTTCAATTACCTTTCTAAATTACTATACCGTAACGAGCGAGACATAATGCCGGTTTATATATGTGTTTAAAACTCCAAACAACGACGCCGTAAACTCATATGTTTATTCTACGTACTTAATCACGTTAATGTTATCAGCGCAACACACATAACGAATCCACATGCCAATCGATTAAGAAATTTTTTTTTAACCTTTTGACTTTATTTTTAACGTAGTTGTACGATTCTCGAGTTTACGTATAAGTTTTGTTTTTTTAATACAAAACATCGAAAACGTTAGTTGTTCACCGTTAATTGCGCCTCAGCGAGTGAGTTTAAGTAAAGCATATTATTCTTTTATGTAAATAATAAAGAAAGTTTGAAATTTTTTCACAATGTAATACGCTATAAGCCGATACAAAATTCGAGTTTGTCTACATTTAACGTAAATTATATTTGCAAACGAGCGAGGTCAAAATAAAACGTTTACATGCCTATTTTTAAGTTGTTTTGAGTTTGTTTACGTTTTGAAGTAAATTATGTGAGGAAACGAGTCGGGTCAAATATAATACGTTTTCATATGACGTTATAAATTCGAGTTACTTTACATTTCGACATAAATTTAGTTTGGAAATGATACCAACTGATTGTAGTTTATACTTTATCACATTAATATGCGTTTTGAGTTGGGCTAGGATTTGACGTAATTTTTATTTGAAGTCGCGTCAAATATGATACGTTTTTATTCGTCGGGGTACATTCAAATTACTCTACATCCGATATATATATAGTTCAGACGAGACAACTCAATTGTATTTTATATTTTATCACGCCGTGTACGCCTCCGCCGCAACGCGTGACGGGTAAAAACACTAGTTCGATGCAAAAGTTAACAAATTTAATGTAGGTACTTGTAGGTACCATACCCTCCACCACGAAATATGATGATGAATTTCTAATCATTGGATTAAAAAAGCATTATATTATGATATCAAATTTTTTTAATTAAATAGTTCATGTCACAAAATTCAAAATCACCTAATTAGTCAATATCAGCATTAAATTTTTTTCAAAAGAAGAATTAACACGTCTCAAATTGATAAAATACTATTATTATAACATTTGATGAAATTTAAGTGACGTGATTGTAAAAAAGAAGATCTAGTAATTTAATTGGAATAGTAGAAAAACTTAATTATTATTTTATAAAAGTTTTTTATTCTCAAAACTAACCATTGCCTTGTAAGAGAAACACGATCACGTTTCCTTTTATCTTAAAACTACTGATTCCAAAAAAAACCTCATTTAACAAAAGGTTGCTGTTTGCATTACATTAGTTGGCTATCACAGTCAAGGAGTTGTAGAAGCTCCAAGACTAAAGAAGTTGAGAGTAAGGGCGGAGCCGGTTCCGCATCTTTTTCCGCCAGTAGTGTTAATTTTAGTTCGCTAATGTTAGCTTTTGGCTATGTAGTTAAAATTTCTTTTTTTAAAGTAAAATGGCATTTTCGTCTCTGACATTTTGTTGAATTTGTCATTTTAATCCAAAAACTTTTTTTGTCATTCAGTCACTATAGTTTACCGATTGTTGTCATTTTCATCCACTTCACTAACTCCGTTAAAATCTCCATTAAATATGAGTGTATTTTAGTGTTCTTCAACACTCTAATTATCCAATTAAAGTAAATTAATCAATTAAACATATGAAGCGATTAGTGAGACCGGACGCTTCGATTTAAAAGCTGTGATTCTAACGCATGTTGTTCAATTAAGGTCTGCCGTGAGATTTCAATTGATATTCACATTTTTTTCTAACGTGTACTTTTAGTCGATTGAGGTCTGTTGTGTGATTGATGTCTGTTGTTATCATGCTTTATTTGATTGAGGTCTGCTATTGTCACGTTTGTTCGAACATGACAACAACAGACCTCTATCAAACAAAATGTGACAATAGTAGATCTCAATCGAACATTGGTGCATGTTCGAACAAAACATGAAGATCAATTGAAATTACACAGCAGACCTCGATCGAACAGCATGAGTTAGAGTTAATCGAAACTTTTAAATCGAACGCACGGTCTCACTAATCGGTTCATATGCTTTTTAGTTTTAATTGAATATTAACTGATTAATTTGTTATAATTGGATAATTAAGGTGTTAAAAATACTAAAATATTCTCATATTTAACAGAGATCTTAATCGAGTTAGTGAAGTAGATGAAAATGACAATATTTGATAAACTACATGGACTAAAATGACAAAATAAAAGTTTTTGGATTGAAATGATAAATTCTACAAAACGTCAGGTACGAAATAATATTTTACTATTTTTTTATATGTATTGAGTTCGCCTTTTAGGAAAATATATTCTCGTCCCCCACCCCACCTGTAAACTAGTTTACGCTCCGCCACCGGTTGAGAGTTTGACACTTAAATTTGTTTACAATTCCACTTAAAACTAGTGATTTAAAAACAAATAAGTGATTTAAGAATAAACTTGCATCTTGGAAATAATTTTAACTTGATTTTGGAAGGTTAGCATTCTAGGATAAAAGCAACTAATTAAGACTTGTTTATTATGGGTGGAAAAGCTTTAATTCTCTTCTCTACTCAAACTTCGATCGTCATTAATTTTATCTTTGAATTTCTAGTGTCCAATTTTTGTTAAATTTTAAATTCTCTTAGACTTGTTTAGGTATTGATTGAAAATCATGTAGTTGTCTATTCTTGTTATGGGATAACTCGTTAACTTTATGGGTTGAATTAGCTCATCCGGTACATGCAATTTGTTAGGCATCGGTCATCGAAAAAACTAACTTATATTAGTATTTTCTATCTTAATTAGGCATTGGCCAGGGGCGGACTTACATTGTAAGGAGGGGTAGCCCGGATACCCTTTAACTATCATTCTGAAGGACAAATTTTTTTGCAACGTTCTATGTATCGTAATACCATTGGGTGAAAATTAGGATATCACTTGACACTTGACGCTCGCTTGTTGTTCGCTCGGAAAATGTTTGGTTCGGTTGTGAACGAGCTTATTATCTCTATTTGGTTTTAATTAATTTATACATAATTATATACACACATATACATTTATATTTATATTTTTATTTACATATCATTCTATTGTAGTTGGATAACTACATACAAATATACAAATATGTTTACATACTAAACTAATCAAAGTAAAAAATAAAAAATAAAACCTAAAGTAGTAAAGCCTTAAAACTCTTAGTGACGGTCTTGGACTTGGACAAACGGCTCAACGCATCTTCATCTCCAGCCCCCACTCTAAGTTGATCGTCTTCTGCTTTCACTGACATCATTCTCTACACTTTGCTCATCGTCTTATCGATTGCATTTTCAGCCTCATCATCTGCCTAAATTTGCCACTATCTCTCTCTATAAATTTAAACTGAATGACACACTAAATAATAAAGCTGCCAAAACTCAAATCGCTCACCGCTCGTCGCTTGCTCGATGTTCACTCAAAAAATTAGTTTTCAGAAAATGCTCGTTCGATTTTGCATCGATTGTAAATGAGCTTATTAGTTCGGTTTGCTTTATAAACGAGCAAAAGTCTTCTCGATTTGGCTCGGGTTGTGAACAGCCCTACTGGAAGCTAGGCAACAAGCAGGCAACATCGACCACACCACTACAGTTTGCACCTCCCTGCACCTCCCTGTCCCTTCGCCTCCACCCCTTCGTCTGACCGGCGGCCAGTCGAGTGCTGCTGCCACCTACACCTCCTCGGCTCCTCTTCACGTCTACACCTTCTCACCGATTTATTATGCATTTGTTAGACTTTATTTATTATTGTCTTTTTATTGAATGAATGTACCATAATTTTTATGGGATATCCCTGAATTTTTGGGCTAGATCCGCCATTAACATTAGCTTATTATTATTATTATTATGCGGGAATGGGTGAAACCCTTTAAACTCAAAAATATCCTATCTATATCTCAATCAAAAGTTGTCATTTCATTATAACTACAAGTATACTAAAATTGCTTTAATTAGAAAAAACTTTGAAACCAAAACTACCCTCACTACTAGAAAACCAAATACAATGATTTTGAAGCTACGTTACGAAAAAGATTGCATAAGCTTATATAAAAATTGCATTTGCTAACAAAAAAGTTGTTTTATCTAACAAAAAAGTTGTTTTATCTAACAAAGAAGTTGCTTCATCTACGGAGAATTATATATTTTCTTTTGTAAACTTAATGAAATACACACAAACAAATAGACATATCTAACTCAAAAGTATAATTATATATGTTCTCCTCTAAAACTTAGTCAATTACATATACACTCAAACTAAAATTTTGATTACATATACCCCCTTATTAAACATAAATATTACTTATTTACCCATTTGATTATTATATTAAAAGAACTTTTATAGTTATTAATTAACTCTTATTTTTCCTAAACCTATAAAATTACATAGTTACTCATTGCTTAATTAGTTTATTCTCCTTTTACGATTCGAGCACATAAATTTACTCAATTTTGCATCACAAGTAATGATCCTATCCCAAATCTTGTCTTTACACACGTTTGGTTCAAAAACTATGAAACCTGAACCCTCTCGTAATCTGATAGCTTGAAACGGCATACTTTGTGTGCGTTTCGAGTTAATTTCTAATAATTCAAGCTACTTGAATATGTTCGCAAGAAGGTTCGGTTCTTTTAGTTTTTGAATCAAATAGGTGAAAAAGCAAGATTTGAGACCTGAGAATTACTCTTGACGCAAAAACAAGAATAAATAGATATTCGGATCATGTTGCATGACAGGATTAAAAATGTCTTGTATGCGAACCGCGGAATGTTATCAAAAGGTAAACATAGTAAAAAAACAAAAAGAAGATAAGAAACATCATTGTCAAAATGTAAACAAATAATCATAACTTGAAAGTTAGTAAAAAACGAAAAAAGCTAGTTAAGAAATGAGTAAATACACAATTTTATAGTGTTATTAAAAATACGAGTAAAATAGTAATTATATAAGTTACTTTTAATAAAATATATTCAAATGGGTAGATATGTAATATTTATATTTAATGAAGATGATATATATAATTAAAATTTTAGTTTGGGTATATATATAAATGACTAAGTTTTAAAAGGAGATATATGTAATTACTATTTTACGTTGGTATATATGTAATTCATTAAGTTTATAAGGGTTGTTATGTAATTCTCCTTTAGATATAATGCAACTTCACCTAATAAAGTCTTTGATAAAAATATTGTTTTAAGGTAATGCAACCTTTTAAGGCCTAATTCAATATTTTCAAGGCCTAATGCAACATATTGTAAGAGTTGTATTAGTTTTATTCTATTGTAGTGCCTAGTATATTTTTTAACAAAATTGAATTATATATTTAAATAAATAAAAACATTAAAATAAAAAAAATAATCAATTGAACATACATAAATAACGGAAAAGAATAAGAATGAATGGAAAAAATGATAAACTTTGTTGACTAAATGGATTTTTATAGTAGTAGAAGAGTGCAATGAAAATACCATAAAAATTATTGAATAATAGTTAACTTTTAGTGTAATAATAATTACTACCCGATGCCTGCCGTCCACAGGTAATCCATATTTTCATGGGGTGATTTGAAATTTGTGATATTATAATTTACGGGCTTCTAAATATTTCAATAAGGCAATCTTGTAGCTTAAGGCAAACCTATATGAACCTTTTTATTTATTTTTTACAAATATTCAACGTGAATATCTTTATCTTTATCTTTACTCCTATATAAAACATAAAAGATGGGCAAAATTGGAACTTCACTTATTTTTGTAAGACGCGCTCTTTCAGCTCCCCTCCCCCTCAGCCTCCAATCACTTCCAATTACCTAAGGTGAAACCGATCGGTCTCTATTACCCTGCACCTTCAATTGAAACGATATGCCGGATTCAATACCGGTTAAGGCACTCCATTGTCATCGCAAGGCGCCTTCAATACCGATGGTTTCAAGCATCAGGACAGTTTCAATTAGGCCACTCCGACGATCCATTACACTCGCTCCCATTCCCATCGCAACTTCCGTTACACTGCTCGGAGGTTCAATTATAGAAGTGACAACGGTTCCTCTGCTTCATTTGTGCAACTGAAACAGTGACGCCTGTTCCACCCCCGACCAGTTTCTTGTCGTTACATACGATTTGACCGTCTCATTCACTTGCAACGTCGGGTAAGTCAATCGCAGGGACGATTCATGTATCTTTAACAACCGTGTTAGATCATCAATTATAAGAATTGATCGCAACTTTTGGTTGTCTAAACGTCAATCAAAATGGAGTCCTCTGCTTTCACGATGGCAACAACATTGACTTCATTGACACTCCTACTTTACAAATTTGCCAATTCTCTCTGCCGATTTGAAGATGAGATTTCGACTTAGTTCTTACGTTTCTTGATTTTTGGAATTGACTGTGGTTTGGAGTTGATTGTGGTCTTACATTTCTTGATTGTGGCTTGCCATTGTCAAATAGTGTATACGGCTTGTTTGATTTCATACATCTGGAAGTTTCAACCGATCAAGATTATGCTTTCTAAGTTGTGTCATGTTTTGTTCAGTTTATTTAATTTGCTTTGCTGTTATCTGAATGTAGGGTGATAGTTGTTGTGGCATGTCAAGCTTACGGGGTAACATAGTTGAATACTACTCATAACACTCCACTTGAATCAACAATCCAATCGGCTTTGAGTGTTTGAAATCATAATGAGATTTAAGTTGGTGTATAGAACTCCCTAATAATAACTATGCTTGTATATAACTTATATATGCATGTACAAATATATATGCATATGTATGGATGTTAGCTTTTGTATTATGCATTATTACATGGGTCATTTTTCACTACTTTCTTTTAGCATATCAATCTTGTAACTGAATGGTGTTGTTAACTTCAACGTGTGGCCTTTGTGAATTTCTGATGAATAATGGAATTACAAGTTTAGTGTGTTTTTTTGCATAACAGTGGGCTTAAATTTTGGGTTTATAGTTTGCTTTGGAGTTGAATACGTTAAAGTTTTGGTTTTATAGTTCACTTTAACACTGCGTGTGATATATTACTTGTGATGCCTAAAACTGATTTAGCTATCTTGGTTTGAAATTACGGCAGCAGGCAAATTATTACTCTAACTTTGATCATTTATTGTTATTTTAGGAATGAAGAAAGTATTTGAGATTTTATCTTAGATATGCATTTGAAATTATATGCAGTGATTTTTTATTTTTGTTTAGGGGATTGTTGTGCAGAGTGGACTTTACTCTTTATCTTGCTTTTTGAACAGAGTATCTGGACATGTATCTTGACAAATAATCAGGTTCTTTTAACATACATGTTTGGATTTTAGGTTACTACTTTACCATTAAGTGTTTGCCAAAAGTAAGATCTTTCAAAATTGTATAGATGTTTTTTGCAGACAGTTTTTTGTAGCGAATTTGCAAGGTATTATTTCAATATTGTGCAGATGGTTTTTGGAATATGTGAATGGATTCTAGCGTACATACAGATGCATCATAAAAATGTTGCACTGATAATGTGAATCATGCTAGCTTGAGGTCATGAAAAGTTCTTTAGAGTTAATATTGGTGATTGTTAATTCATTTATTTTTATATGTAATTTTTTTAATTCTTGCTGTCTTTTGTTAAATGTTATTTTCCACATTATTGATGGGTAAAACATGGATGTATAATGTATGACAGAAACATTTTTGCTACTTCCAATTTGGTTGTCTATTCGATTCAAGTCAAATTTTTAGTACAGATAAAATTTCACAATGAAGTATGAATGTCATTGAGTCGTTTGTTTATTTAGGATCCGGGGGTTACTTAACATTAATCGTGTTTTGAAAGGCCTATCTATTACAAAAAGCAGTTCATGACTATACATTTAAGAGGCTCTAAGCTTTACAAGCACTTTATATTTATGTTATTACACATTTCATATGCTCTATATGCATAAAAGTTTATGTATATATTCAAAAATAGTTGATGAAATTAGGCTATAGTTATGTAGCTGTGATAACTGGTTTCACATAACTTAGGTTTTCTTTATGCGGGCTCTTGCTTTTATGTTTGTGGATAAGATTGATGCTATTGTAGGAAGACAAGCACCAAAGGATCCAAGAAGGAGATCAACATTTTATAATTGTTCTTAGCAAGCATCCTAATGAAGATCTAGAAAGAGATTGGTGAGTTGGATTCATTAATACTTAATTAGTTGTATGTGTCCTTTTTAAAGTAACATATTTATCAAATGTATATATCTTTATGATTAATTTTTAAAGTAATATATTGCTTTATTTTAGTTGTCTGTTTGCTCTACAACACTACCGACACACATCAATCTGGTTTCTTTCTTTTTTCCTCCGGTCATGTTCTTATGCAGATAGGTTAGCACTTACTAAATACTCCTTTTGTCTCATATATTGCTTTAACAGTTTGTTAGCACTTGCTATATACTTCATCAGCAGTTTTCTTAAAATAAAAAGTAGTTGCCGGCATGCTTTGCTTTTTAATAGGAACATCAACAAAAATATGAACAAAGAGCATGCCTTTTTTCCCCCTTGACCAGCAGAGATATTACATGTTTGTATGGGTAATTTAGTCATTAATCATGTTTTCAAAACATTATAGGTATCTATTGAAAAGAAGGGGTCGTATGCGACACATGAAGCTGGTCATATCACGTTTTCTCGATTGTCCTGGTGGCATGATGTTACTTGTAAATATTGATAGAAGGGTGAAGGAAGAAGGTTAATCTTTTACTTGTAGGTATTGATACAAATATAGTAGGTTTCAATAATGAAAAGATTCTCCACATGGCAATCTTAGCTGACCCGTCTAAAGTGTTCTTGAGTTTTTTGACCCGTGTCATGTGCGTTTTGATGATAACATGCAAGTACATAACTTTAACATGAATACCTTTTAAAAAAGAAAAGCACGCAGTGAAAACTAGGTTTTTGAATTCTGATTTCAATCAAGTGTTAGATTTTGAAATTTGAATTAATAGGATTCCATTGTTTGCACTTGCCTATGCAGGTAAAAAGCATGCAACAATATTAATTCTTGCATTTGTTTTAAATTGTACATACATCCACTAATCTTATTGCCCGCTGCGAAGCGCGGGTCAAACCTACTAGTGATATTTTAATTTATAAGAGCATAAGACTGTTCAACTTTAACAATGAGTGGATGTTCAAAGGATTTCAACACTACAACGACTAGAGAGCTTCGGAAAGCCGCTTCTTAATCCTCCAATGTTGTTTTAATAAGATATTTTCTTCACTAATAATTATTACTCTCACTTCCTCTATTGTTACCATTAATCTTTAGAAGATGGTAATTAAGAAAAACACACTCCTCACAAATAATGAGAGAAATCTTGTAGCTTTTAATTTTCATAGGTGATTTCCCAAATATGCAATCATAGCTTCTAAAATATCATAATGTCTTGATTTTAAAGTAAATTGATTTTTGAATATATGTGGGTCTATATATAATAAATGAAAGGAGGTTAGGCCACGTGGCAAGATTTTAAACATTGTGTTGCCACATGGCACCTTAATAGTATATGATTGCCACATGTCAATTTATTAGTAATATCATTTTGAAATAATCTCATAAATCATATTTAAACAATATTTAATATCAAATTAAACTCTATTCCAAAATTAGAATTTAAAGTTTAGTGATTGAAATGGAAATTTAATAAATTCAGTTTTTAATTTAATCTGCAATTCAGATTTTATCTAAAAATAACTAACTAAATTAGTCAAGATTTAAAATTTAAAACTCACAAATTTAATTTCCAATAATAACAATATATCCGAGAATTTTGGGTTATGATTTCAGATTTTGAAAATGTTCTATATTTGAACAATAATGTATAATATTTACCTGCATTATATATCACTAGGTTAGATACTCATGTGTTATACGGGTTGAAATAAAAAGTATATAATATATTATATATATTCTAATATATGTGATAGATAATAGATAATATATCAATAAAATTATTACATATAACAGAGATATTTAAATAATAAACAATAGTATAAAAAGATAGATTTTATTATTAATAAATATCCATAAATCTCTTTATATATCTTTTTGAAGTATTTTAGTTTTAACAATGTTTAACTACAAATTAAATTATATTTTAATAATATTAAGTCTCATTAAACTATTTTTAATAAAATGTTATTTATTTATATAAAGAAATTATCTTGATTAGGATTGTATTAAATGAGAGTTATTAAGTAAACTTTCTGTTCATGGTACTAGACCTAGGTCTATCATAGACCTTCTATAACAGTGCACCGCACCTCTGGTCACAGTACCTAAGGTATGGGTTTAGGTGTACCATTGCCATATGCAATACCTTTCTGTTTATGGTTCTGGACCTAGGCCTATCATAGACCTTCTATAACGGTGCACCGCACCTCTGGTCACAGTACCTAAGGTATGCGGCAATGGTTCTATACAAATGGTCAATCACAAAGAAAGACCCCGATGTGCATCCTCCCGGGGTAGCGAATCCACACACTGTTGGGCTAACACCTTTTAATGGCGTGTTAGATGTCCAATGCTTGCAAGACTTTTATTACGTTTCATCGTTTATTAATGCATGCATTCATTTATCATGTTCCTCTTTTATTATCTTCCATTTTACATTACATAATACTTTCATGTCATTCATTAACATTTCACGTAAAGCCAAGGGAAAATAATTATATATAGTAATAAGGAACATCAACATACATAATCAACATCATCATACATGGCATAAGATAAACGTACATAACACACATCATACATACTATGCATCACACGCACCACCATGCATAACATCACACATAACATCATACACACATACCAATCATACATCACATCATCATCATCACATGCCCAACATAACGTCTATGACCTCAAAGTCAACTTACACGAACTTCCGGGAACCTCCCTATTCAAAACCCACAACCGCACTTTCCCCCGAAAGTCATAAGATGAACCGTTGTTCTTTCGGGCGTATGAGCCCTACTTGGGCGTATAGACACCCTCCAGTCGCATGGCCTTCCAGGCGATTGAACACTTAGCTGAATGGACACCATGCGAATGGACCCTATGCGAATAGACCTATGGGCGAATGAACATCTATGCGTATGGACTCTCAGTCGCATAGCTTTCATGCGTATGGCCTTCAGTCGCATGACTTCAGGCGCATGGGCTTCAGTCGCATACCCTTCGTGCGAATGAATCTCAGTCGCATGGCCTCCAGGCACATGGACCTTAGTCGCATAACCTTCATGCGAATGAACCTCAGTCGCACAATCCTTCAATCGCATGCCTTACAGGTACATGAACTTCAGTCGCATGACTATCATGAGTATGGACTTCAGTCGCATGGCAATCGTGCGCATGGACCTCAGTCGCACGCCAATCAGCTGTATGGGCTCCAATCGCACTCCAGTCGGTCGCCTAGCCCTAGCTGATGCAGAATGCAGTTTCAGCCGAACGCAAAGTGCCCCTTTCGGCCTCCAAGCTCTTCCAAACTCGATTTTAGCCCAAATCAACCATCCTAAACCTTAGAAACACCTACCACAACACCATTCATGCATACACAAGCCCAAAATCCAACCCCAAACGCATCAAACACATACACATACGCATACGCATACAAACGGGTTCAACACCCAACTTTTTCAAAAACGGGTTTTGATGTGCTCCAGCCCCAAAATCGTTTGAAAACATGAAAAAGAGGGGTCCTAGAACTCACACAAACGATCCCGACAAAAAGAGCTTCGATTCAACCCGCTACACTTCGATTTTCACGCTCGAATCCACACGAACCAAGCTCGAGACCACTTTTTCTTCCTCTTTCTCTCTATGGCTGAAATGTGTGAGTGTGGGGGAGGGTGTGGGCTGCCCTCCTCCTTTTATACTCCCACCCATTCAACCTTTTGTCGTTTTGGCAAGTTTGGTCCCTCGACTTTGGACTTTATTTTTTTTTCTTCTTTCGTCGGCCTCAAAGAAAAATTTCCGGGTGTTACACGTACTTATACTTTTAGTACTTGGACTATTTTAACAAGAGAAAGACAACATTCTTAGTTTGGTATTTATAATAGCTTCATCCTTTTAATATCTCAACACCTATTCTCGTCTTATACAATATGAGAAACAAAAAGAAACTCATGTTCCTATTCAACATAATCAAGATGCTGTTGTAATGAGAGTGTATACTTATTGTAAAGGCTTTTAGAATGACAAGAACAATGAAAAGAGGGGATTAATTGTACTAATTGCAAGGAAAGTGGACATATGGCTGATAAGTGCTTTAGGCAAATTAACTTTTTCAAAGGACTTCAAATTTACCAAGTCCCAATGTTTTGCACCAAATGTTTCTTATAAAGATCATGATAATGATTATGAACAAATACAATATGAAGATCATGATGATGATTATGAACAAATGCAGAACTCTAACAATAAGTCAATTATGTGTGGTCCGGCTTCAGAGCAATATAATGACTTAATGTAGCTGTTGAACCGCAACCAAGTGGGATCCTTATCTTTAATGACTCAAAATGAAACAAAAGTTCATGATGCAAAATTTATATATATATATATCATATCTTGTAATTCCTCTTCAACCTCTACATTCAAAATTATGTTCCATAGATTACTGAATCAAAAACCATTACTCATATGTGTTTTGATGAAAGGTTACACATAAATATTCACACTCTTGCTACACCTTTTTGCATCACTCTTCCAAATGAAAATCTCATAGCTACTACGAAGTATAGAATAGTTAATACTGCTTCCACTGTATCTATATCTCATGTTCTTTTGGTACCTAAATTCAAACACAAATTACTCTTTGTTCCTAATCTTTGCAACGAGACCATGGGCCTAGTATTTTTTTAGTAATACTTTATCTGTTGTGTAGGCCCCTTCCATGAGGAGGCAACTACTTCTATGTACAATGATACAAAGACTCTATCTTTTGCAACAATAATTTGTTCTTAGTTTCCTGTTGTTTTTGATTTTGCAATAATTTATTTTAGTGATTGAATTGATAGTAAACTAGCGAATAATCTTACTCAATAGGGGCTTTCCATCTTAAAAGCTTTCCCTTCCTGCTTGCTTGTGAGAAGGCTTTCTTGCGTTCTTGCTTGCCTTATTTGAAAGGGGAGACCCATTCCTCTTAAAGATCGTTTTCAATAACATAATAAGAGGTCGCCCTTGGCTCTTCGCCTAAGTATAAGAAGCAAGCGACCCCTAATCCACCTAAGTGTGGTAGCAAGGCTACCTTTGAAGGCGATTGGATTCAGGTACTAAAGAAGGGGAATGGTAAAGATATTCTAGATAATGAAGTTTCCAATCTTCCTTATAATGTTGTTGTTAGTGCTTACAGTTAGCATAGAAGGCTTGGGCACTTGCCATTTTATAAGCTGAATCTTTGAGTGTTTTTCATCAAAAAATATTGAGCAAATTGAATCTTGTGATGTTTGTCCTAATGCAAGACAACGTGGACTATTATTTTCTCGTAGTTATATAAAAAATACTCAAGCATTCACATTATTCATATTAATGTTTGGGGTTCTATGGAATGAACGAAATGATCGTATTTTTCAAGGTAAAAGGCGACGTGCTACAGAAGTGGTCGAGAGCATCAAAATGACTTCGTATATTTGGTTTAAAAATAGATCTAAGGTGAAAGGTATAGAGTGGAATGTTTGGTGTAAATACCCGCTAGACTTGATGTAATCTCGTTTGTTTGCCCGGGTGTCCTTTCTATGAGGACTGCCCGGTGTGCTTGTTGAATGAAATTTACCTTTCAAAAAAAAAATTGTTTGGGGTTCTTATAATAGTTCTATCCTTAATGGTTATAATTAATGCTTAATCATTATAGATGATTTACTAGAGTTATATGGACCTATTTGCCAACTACTAAAAGCAATCATTTTCTTATTCTTCAAAGTTTCATTATAATATTTATAATAATTAAAAGTCTATTCAATAAACATAAATGTGTTAGGTTAGACAATGCTTATGAACTTGGATCTGGAAACAAAAAAACTAAATATTCCCTAATCATGTTCTGTGTTGGAACCCAACAGAAGAATGAGATGGTTAAAAGAAAGCGCACCTCTTATAAACAACAAAAGCCTTATTGTTTCAATCTAGGTTATCTTGTTCTGTGATGTGTATGTCTTAATAACAACATATCTAATTGATTTGTTCCCAACTCAAATTTTACATGGGAAAACACGTTATAATGTTTGTTTGGAAAATCTCCATCTTATACACATTTAAAGAGCTTTTGCTATCTTTATTATGCATCCACTCTTTATAAGGAATAGATGAAATCTAGTCCAAGTGAAAACCACCGCCGTCTCCGGAAACCACCGCCGGCCTCCGCCGGCCTCCGCCACCTCCGGAAACCACCGCCACCTCTGGAAACCACCGCCGGCCACCGCCGCCTCCAGAAACCACCGTCGGCCACCACCACCACTGGAAACCACCCTCGGTCCACCACCGCCGGCGGAAACCACCACCAACACCGCTCGCCATCAATATCATAACCACTTTTACATTTCATTGATTCCTTTTTTCATACCTAACAACTAACATAATGTAATGATTAATTTATTCATAAATGGTAATCAAACAGTACAATGGAATGTAATGATTCATTTCATTCTCTCATCCATTTCATTCCCTCATTCATTCCATTCCTTCGCATATTCCGTTACCACATACCAAACAAACCCTAGCATCTTTTTATTTGTCACTCTTTTGTAATAAAGACTTACAAACTTTACAATACTCAATCAAATAGTGTTCTATTTTCCTGGGATGTTGTTTCTTTGAATAATTATTTCCTTGCATTTCACATAATCATGCCTTACTTTTTTACCATTAACGATCTTCATCAAGTTTTTACATCATTTTATTCTTCTGATTTCTTTCTAATTTTTCTCATCTTTTTTCTCCTTTCTTTCGCTTCTTTATCACCTGCAAACATTTTAGTTACTATCGAGAAAAAATGAGATCCATGCGACAAGGTTATTTCAACCATTTAGATACGTGGCATATACAATGAATAGAGTTAGTGCACCAATGATGTATCGATCAAGATTGCAAAATAAACAATCTCCTTAAATTACCACGATACGGGCCATGAAGCTGATACCGACCGTATGAAGAGAGTCAACAAAAACCCTAAAAACACCTATTTAGTGGATATTGACGACCAAGGTCGGAGAGTTACGTTCCATTTTGTATATTTTCACCTAGAAGCCATATTTTCAAGTTCCAAATTGTGTTTTGAAGATACTTGAAGATCAAGAGAGGCTTGTTTATCTTAGTGAAGATTAGAATGGGTTTGATTAATAATTTCTGTTTTGATTTGATTTTAAAATGATGTTTAGATATGATTTTGTTTTTTCTTCTATAACGGGTGACTAGTTGTTTCTTATCATTTGGGTTATGTGAATCTTAATAAATTTTGATAGATTGACTAATAAATGTTATGAATGAATTTAGTAAAGTAGTATTTTATATATCTTTTGATGTGATATGTATGCTTTACTAAGTTGATTATATTGATGATTTATGTATCTTTTATTAATATATAAAGTTATTTATGGCTTATTTGGTATGTTAATAATTATGTATTTTACGATACATATTTTTTTGCGTTTTAAGTCATTTTGGTTATAAAATTTATAATCTAGACATTTATGTTTTATTTGAATTTTGTACTTGTTGGATGAAACTCGGTGATTTTCATGATGAAAATATAAGATTTGAAAAAGTTCAAGAGAAAAAATTCTTTTAATATGACCATATCAAAGTTTGATATGCCCAACACAACTTTTCAAACTTTAAATAACTCATTTTAAAGCTGAATATGGTCATATTCTGGCAAAAAAATGGGTTTATAACCCCCAATACACCTCATTTCCAAAAACCTTTTATTTTCTCTTAAAACCTAGCCTCTCTCACCCTTAGGTGATTTTGAGTCTTCTTCAAAAGTTTTTGAAAGATTTGAAGGCAAAGATTAAAGATTTCACACGTTCAAAAAGGATATAATATCATCCACTCCATTTTCACTCAAATTGGTTTGAATTTCTCTAGTTCTACTATGAGTTCTTTCATGTTCTTGAGTTTGGATATGTTTTTTGTAAGCCTCATGGGCTAAACTCTTATTATCATTTGTATTTGATGAAACTTAACATGATTTAACAACATATACATGACTCTTGGTGTTGCATATGTTACAGTCATAATAAAACTTGATTATTCTTCAATGATTATGTGTATTTGTTCTAGTTTGATAAAATGTTCATCCTTGTAGGTGTTGTAAGCATATTATGTTAGAAAACCTTATGTTTTTACAAGACTTATGCATATGATTGCATCTTTTATGTTTATTTTTGTGATATTTGACCAGGAATAGTGAATGAAGGTCGGAGGTTTAGTATCGTTACGTAAATATGCATCCTTATGCTTATGTTTGAAAAAATCGTGGTTTATGTCATGAATCTCTCTTGTCATTGGTTAAAAATTGATTTCGTAATCATGGTATGATATTTATGAGTTAAAGGGTAGTTATCGTTTTATCTATTTTATGCAAGTTGAGGTGGTTGTCATGTGTTTATCATGTTAACTTTTTAATATTTTATGGAATTAGATAACCTCCAAAATTTTATGGACTTAGATAACCCTAATGAGAGTTTAGTTCATCTTTAACATTGATATAATTGTATCATTAGTTACTCAAGACATAACTTTAGGTGGCTATTGTGTTCTTATCGTTCTGGCTTTCCAAATAGTTATATGTCTAGATATCCTTGATGGAGGGTTTTGGCTACTTCAATGTATCATGTGTAAATAATATCTCATCTTGATTTTATGCTAGTTGTTATATCTATGCTAAGTGGAATCGAAGTCCAAATGGTATCTTTAATTGATTGTGTATCTTTGTCTTTATTTCCTCGCTTTATTAGTTCACTTTGCTAATCATTTTAGTTTATTTCAATATTCACAAATCTAAACTAAATTGATTGGTTAGTTAATTGTGTCCTTAGATCGATACTCGGTTATTACTTCAAGCTATAATAATATGTGTTAGATGCACTAGCCTATTGTGTGAGTAGTTAGTTTAAATGTGATAATCATTTCTTTATTACAACAAATTGTGGGATTTATCATATCAAATATATATATATATATATATATACGTTTACACACATCATTATTCATCTCTTGGTTGATAGTATGAGGCTTGAGACCTAATAAGTAATAGATAAGTCAGATGTAGATTGGCCGATTTAATGTACTAACTCTAGAATTAGATATGAATAAAAGAATCCACGATCTTGTTAGGGTCTTTCCTACTGGTTTTCTAGTGGGTTATAGGTTACATTAAAGTGAGTTGCAACTTGTAAAAGTCCTTAGGCGGTTTTAAGTCATGTTATGATAGTATTCGTCCTTGCATCAAGATTGTTTACGTGTTTCAATAGCATATGTAACCTCCGCCATTTTCAAGTTATAAATCCGAACCCGAACTAAAATCGAACTTTCTTACGATATGAATTTCTTTATTTAACTTATTTATTTATATTAATGAATTATATAGATTAGACGTGTAGTTTAAATTGATTTATTCAATTTATCATTTAAACAACTTATAATAACTTGTTGATTTATAAATAATTCTTTTTCATAAAATTATAAAGTTTATTAATCATGCTTCAACAAATAACTAAATGGAAAAGACTTATTAAAACTTATAAAGTTATAAAATAAACTTTATAAAACTTATAAAGTTTTATAAGTAATTAGGAATTTTAAATATTGAAAATAAATAATCAAATTATAAAGTTTAAAAGTTTTATAAAAGTTATAAAGATTAACAAATAAATAATTTGATTGATTATTTAATTGGTTTTATAAAATCTATAAATATTTTATAAAAAAAGTTGTTAAAATTAGAGTATTCAAGAATTTAAATTTTAAATTATAATTATTCTTTTATTTATTTAAATTATTTAATTGTATATTTATTTCAAATTCCAATCATAACCCCCTTTTAAAAGACTTATAAATCACCATTAACATCATTCATAACCTCCTCCTAACCTCAAGTATAAAAGCAAGGATTAGGCCTTACTTTTCATTTGCTTATTCTCTAAAAACACCACTCTCAAATCTTTCTTTCATCCATTGGTTATGATGAATTTAAAGAATTTTATTTTACAAGAAATTTCAATAATTCTTAATACTAAGGTAATCCTTTATTGTTTTTATATTATACATTTTAATCATCCTAATATCCAATTATTCTCATGACTTTATGTTCTCACTATTATTCTTTCTTCTACCAAATCTCTTTTTATTTTAATAATTATCATTTGATCATTAACATTTTAATAATCACTAATCTTATAATAATCACTAACATTCCTAAATTAAGCTAACAACACACTAACATAAACAAAGAATCCCGTTTGCATATGGACGGCTATGCCGTCGCATTCGGTTATTCCGCAAGATTATTGTTCTAAATGATGGTTATGTCAAAGTATTAGAATATTTTTATAACTCAAATGAAGACTAATATACCATATATTGACATAATAAATTGTTCTAACCCGTTTCATGTATTAATAATTAAGTGCCTTACTACAATTCTGGCAGAATATAGTCTTACTTCAACTGACCATAACTTGATCATAACAAACTAAATTTGAGTAAAATCAGACTCCAATGTTAAGTTTATTGAATTACCTTTTCAACGACAGTTTATACGTCTTCAAACTCAATCGGACGACTCAACAATAGCCTTCACAAGATAAGTGCGCATTTCAGCACCTTCTGTCTTGTGATGCTTGTTTGACCTATTTAAAGATCTTTTCATAAAAATGTTTCTGAATGAAAGTTGTCCGGGAGACTTTGAACTAGTCAAGTATAAATGTTTATAATTTTATGAAACCGTTTGCTATTTTTGAAACCTGTTCAAACACATACCAAATATTCTGTCCAGAATCTAAAATTGATGCAATAATCCTTTTTCAATCTACCTTTCGCTTTTTAGCATTCTGTTAGGACCTGGTATTTGAACGAAATACCTAGTGATTGCGTGTTAAACCAACTCAAATAGTGCGGAATCCTATTTGATTGGCGATCCAATCAGTGAGAACACACGATGAATCAATCAAGAATTGAAATCAACGTCAGAAATCGATTAGGAACCGATCTGATGTGTTCTATGAACTTGGAGAACGATTTGGGAGGCTTCTGGACGGCTAGGGTACGTCTGGAATCGTAATGGGATGAATGCTTCCGTTTTCCCACGAATTGGGTCTATTTATAGGTTAGTATTGTTCAATCGTGCGACTGGGCCATAAGTATGGTTCAGTCGTGCGATTGAACCATGCGGTTGATTCATCCGCACGACTGAGTGTTCAGTCGTGCGATTGAGTCAATCTTATGTGTCAATCATACGACTGATCCAGTCTTCTGGTTCAGTCGTGCGATTGAGTCAATCGTATGAAGTTATTCATGCGTGTGGTCCATTCGCATGGGCCATTCGCATGAGAACTTCATTAAATTAAGTTTGAATGTTCTAATTAATATAACATAATGTGCTATCATTCAAACAATCATAAACCCAATCAATTCAATCACAACTCCTTAATGAAATATTAAACATTACAAGTAACAACCAATTCATATCATTTCATTAATCGATTACAATTACATCATAATCAGACAGACAAGTTCATTACATTACAAATCATGATCTAGGGACATACATGTATCAACACATTCCCTAAGCGTCTTAACTTCTTGTAATGAATTCCGACCTCAAGTAATTGTTTCTTTTTATCATTTAGGACATCACCTTTGCTCTGGAACATCCAAGCTTTCTTATGTACTCTACAGCCATCACTATTATTGTGAGTTTTCCATGTGAGTTCTCCATGCCCCTTTTTTTACTTTATTTCACACTTTTTGGGGTGAAACATGTTAACTTTATAAACTTACACTTGTAAACATCTTGATACTTGCAAATGCACATGCAATTCATCTTTACTTTTTGTCTTGGTTATTTGTGTTATTGTAAGTCTTATATGAGATACATATTTTGTTTACAATCATTAACTATTGCTAGCCTGGCGACGTCTTAGATCTTTGGGCCTGACAAGCCTATTTGGTGCTAAAGTCGATGTATTGCCGACTCCTGATGATGTATGCTTGTTCATCATGGGAACCAAATACACTTAGCCAATCTTATATACTTGTAATCAAGTCGAGGTTTGGTTGTAACTGTATGTGTTCTATAAGCTTGCTAACTTGTAACTATGGACATGAATTGCTACTTGTAACCCTTTTATATATATACATATATGCGTGTGTTTAAACCATGGGAACTCACCAACTTTATAGTTGACCCTTTATTTTTAACATGTTTCAGGTTTACTACTTGAAAATCTTCTTGTGCTCATATAGGACTTGGACCTAGTTTAAATTGAAAGTCTTATGTTTCTATTTGTATCTTGATTGTTTTGTAATTATTGATTTGTCTTGTAATGTTTAATGAATAATGACATTTAATATTATTTCAACTTAATTAGTTCCATGTGCTATGAGCAATCGTCTCCCATTCGTCCGCCCCGATGATTCCGCCGTCGGTCGGGGTGTGACAGCATACTCTTTCCTTTAATTATGAAATTAGTCTACCCGAAAGGGATAATTTTTTCAAGCAGTTTGTTCACTTCTAGGCACTAGTATTGGTACTTCGTAGTAGTGAGACTAAGTTGGCCGAGCATTGCATTTAAGACCTATTAGTTTTATTCATTAGGCATCGCTTTAACCATGATCTAGTTATCGAGAGAAAAGTTCCTAAGTTATCAATTAAGCCAATTAAGAGAATTTAAGAGGATCTTACACCTAAGTGATAATTTTCTTCATTTGATTTTCATTTGTTTAAGCATTTTGAGTTTTAGTCTACGTGTCTATAATTTCAAATTTTCTTTTATTTAAGTTATTAGTTCATATTTTAAGTTGTTATCACAAGAGGATTGACACTTACTTTTTTCATTACTATTCTTCAAATACACCTAGTAAACTTGCCTATACATGTAAATAGTTGGATGTTTTGGTAATTATCATTTATTATAAATTTAATTCTGAAGTACCTCTACAACACGTCAAATGTCCTCAGGGCGCGCTGTGCAAAAACCGATTTTTGAGCCGAAGAATTAATAGAACTGGCTGGACCAAGCCGTCCAGAACCGGTTAACATACTATAGGTTCAGCTTCTAGTTTTGATATTCTATCTATTTCGGTCTTGAATCCGGAATCGAATTACCTTTATGTAAACCACTAGAACCGACTTAGGATTTGAAATATTATCGAATAATGATGTAACAGCTTTTAATACCTAATTTGTTTCAAAATCTGGATAGTTATGCGATGATAATGTAACATTCTTTTTGGCTTTTCAAGTTTGTTAAGTTTCTATGTAAATATCTTTAATAATACACAATTGTTGTTGACTTTAATTGGCCACAACACTTATTAGGATTGAAAGTGGTTCTGTATTCTTTGCACATCAACTACCAGTTCTAAAGCCATCAATTACCAGTTCTATGAATAAAGTTGCTGAAACATGCTTTGCACATCAATTATCAGTTCTAAAGCCAAAATTCCAAACCGTTCTGCATGTGTTCAGGGTTCTGTATTCTTATCGGTTCTATCGCAGAACGACAGAACCAAACCACTTAATCCATAACATAACCGAACCGATAATGCTACCATAAGGAGCTGTTCAAGAACTCATTATTGTGCTAATCGATTCACAATTTTGTAATCAGTTGTGGTCCGGTTCTAGCTGGTTAGAACTAGTTTATTTGATTAGTGTAATTCCTTGCATGATTGTGACGACAATTGATGTGCTATGTTTACATGTATTACAGACTTACAGTGATAAGTTGGTGTTTACCGATGTATGTTTGATTAATAAAAAATGTATAATAAAATTTTTTATGATGGAATTAAAAGTTTATTTTGATTGAGATCTATGACATCTTAAATTGTAGACTTACCATCAAAAACCAACAAACTTTAGTACGTATTACACAGTGATTGTAGGTGAGCTAGGGCATGCTATCTTCGTGCTATCCGATAAGGAAGTGACAGATCATAAACACTCTATAGTGTGTAGAGTTTCAATACTTTTTTGGTGTTGTAATTTGTAATGAAACTATGAGTGTATTGTAAAGTCTCGTGTTGTGTTATGTGTAAACCCAGTAAGTCACATACTCGGTTAAGGGTGTCACTAAGTTAGTATAAAAGCCGAGTTCAATAGAAATAGGTTAGATTAGTTTCCTAAACTTAACAAGAAACTATGGGATGATATAGGATGCTAAGAAAAGGTTAGATAGGGCGAATGCCGGTTAAGAGAAATATAGGCACAATGTGATTGATTTTGTGGTTAGGAAAGCTTGTATGTTTATTCAACTTAATATGTTATAAGCAGGCTCTGATGTTTAGACACGTAAGTATATGAATATCAAGGATGACATGTGTAACACTCTAGTCAAATCCCACATCGGTTGTGGACAGTAAAGATTTCTGGTTCATAAGGAATGTTTGGCCTCTAATATGACCAACACGTTATGGGCGTATTGCCTGTGGATGAGATGAGAACTCCACAGTTAAGCGTGCTCAGGTGGCAATAATCCAGGGATAGTGACCTCACTGAGAAGTTTTCACTCGGGCAACCAAAAGCAAATCCGTAAGCTTCTCGTGGGCAAAGCGGACAATATTGATGGTATGAGGGGCCGGGTGTTACAAATGGTGTCAGAGCTACTCCAGTGTCGTTCAGGATGGTAGGGCAAACCTCATCAACAATGGTGAGTCCAATGGAATTTAGAGTGACACCTTAGGCAAATCCCACACCCACAGATGGGATGGTGGGGCAAAGCTTATCGAAGACGATGAGTCCAAAAAATGGGAGGTTGTTTGTAACACTCTAGGCAAATCCGACATTGGCCATGGACAGGTGAGATTCCTGGTTTATAAGGAATGTTTGGCCTCTAATACCACCAACGCGTTTTAGGCATATTGGTTGTGGATGAGAGGAGAACTCCATAGTTAAGCGTGCTCAGGTGGCAGCAATCCAGGGATGGGTGACCTCCTTGGGAAGTTTTCACCCGGACAAACAAAAACAAATCCGTGAGCTACTCGTTGGCAAAACGGACAATATTTGTGGTGTGAGGGGCCAGATGTTACAACATGTGTATATATAGAGGAAAGTATAGGAGATAGTATGAGGAGGTTAAGTGTTAGTGTCAATATTATGATTTCCATTTAATATATATGTTTTAGTATTGGTTTATAATACTTTAGTTGTTTGACGCTTAAACTTTTAGTTTCTAGCTTCGAAACGACTTAGCGATTACTATTGTTCCATAGAAATGGATTGGTTTTATGATGCTTTAGTGATTTATAAGAAACAATGTTTCGAATACCTTTTCTGAGGTGATATATGATATGACAAATTGATGTAAAAAGTAAGACGATGAAAGTTGATATCATAAGAAACGTTAAGGGGATGGTTGGACCATTACCTAATGCCAGAGATCGTATGATGTAAATGTGTGAACTTAAATTGACAATGAAGGCGAGTTTAAAGAAGGGGATTTAGACATAGATTTTTCTTCGATTTCATTTAGGTTTTCCCGTTTTACGACTTTCATATGTGATTTCCCCTTGGTTTATTAGGTCTATTTTGGGGAAAAAGATTGTTACATTTAATGAGGTTGTGCCAGGGCCTGAAACAGGAAAGGTGATCAAAGACGATTTATGGGAAGTTATTAGACTGGGTGGGTCGACGGATGGGAGAAGGCGAAAATGGCCAGTGGTTGCGTTTTAATTCTTTTATCTGTTAAGACTATCTATTTTTAACACTTATTTGTTGTTTTAATAATAATGCCATTGTAGTAATTGTTAACTGATCTTTTGACCCTTAAATTGAAAATTCATTCTGTTTGTCAGTTTGTGAGCATAAAATAATTGTTTTTAGAACCGGAAAAAATGGGAAATCATTCATAGAATCGGTCTGATTGTGTGTATTTGAAATATTTTCATTTGATCCAGCCAGTTACCGGTTGGACCGGATGGTTAGATAAGATTTCAAAACTTTTTTATCTTTATTCCTTTCAAAAATGTCATTTTGATTAATATAATAATTTATGTTAATGTTTTAGTTATTAAGTGTTTGTATTCTGTTAAAAGTGTAAATCCACCTTAAAACATATGATATTTTTCATGTTTTATTTTTAAACTAGAGAAACATAAATAACATTAATGTTTTTTACATATGACGTCATCCTGTTAGACCGATCTGATTAATAAACCGCTAAAACGACCGGCTCGTTTTCCAGTTCGGTTTTGAAAACATCGGATATAACTTTATTCATGTTCATGTCTTTACACAGTAAGAAACAAACCTATAATTTCTGAATAGCTGACACGAACCACGCAATCAATTAACCCTTAAATTGGAAAAAAAAACACAAAATAAAGTGCTAGTTGCTGGGCTAATGAGCGGTGGGTTAAGAAATAAGAATACAATGGACTATACCTACTTGGACTACATTTCATATTCTTCAATTCACAAGTCTTAAAAATACAATTCACTTATTGCAACCCTTTTCTATTTCTTTTAAACCACATAAACCAATATTTTTCAAACATATATGGGTTGAAAAGTGCTACTCGAAATAGTCTAACAAAAACAGTACAAAAGAAAGGGTGAAGAATTCTATCCATACGGATAATATACCAACGTGGCATCACCCTATTGGCTTAACCACACCTGCAAATTCCAACAGCCAATAATTGTACTCCAAAACCAAAAAAACATATCTTTTTCTAAAATCTAACAACCTTTTTACATCATCAACAACAATAATATTCCCAAATTCGATTGGATAACAAGAGAAATTAATCAGTGGCAGAGAGAGTTGTAAGCTATGGCTACAAGCAACATGGCAGCTGCTGCTGGTTTTCTACCAGTTTTTGCTTCAAACACAAGTGTATCGTCTTCGAGAACAACAAGCGTTTCGTTCTTAAACTTCAATAATCGTGGGTCGAAACGGCTCGTTATTGTTAAGGCAACTGAAGAAGAACCTGCGCCGCCACCGGCCGCTGCCGCCACCACCACCGCCACCGATGCCGCCCCCACCGCCACCGATGCACCGGCAGGAGAAGCTCCTGCTAAGGAGGTCAAGGCTGCCAAGCCACCACCAATTGGGCCCAAGAGGGGTGCCAAGGTAGAATATTAATCTCTTTTGAATTTAGTGTATGTGTTATTACATGTTTTTATT
This sequence comes from Flaveria ramosissima, assembly GCA_025215565.1. Classification (NCBI taxonomy): domain Eukaryota; kingdom Viridiplantae; phylum Streptophyta; class Magnoliopsida; order Asterales; family Asteraceae; genus Flaveria; species Flaveria ramosissima. The sequence goes on along the minus strand of CM046033.1, from coordinate 48,809,770 downwards.
GTTGTTATATTATAAATATTTATGGACATCAAACTCGAACCCGATACAGGTGAGGATTCTACGAAAGGAGTCTTATTGGTACAAAGGGGTTGGGTCAGTTGTAACCGTCGATCAGGTTTGTTGTCTCTTTTATTAGTATATAATAGCATACTACACTAACAGTGACGAAACCAAAGCTTTTTAGTATAGGGTTATCCTAATATTCTCTTTCCTACAAAACTACAACTAGAGATTTAAGTTATGTTTTTCTTAAAAAGATCTCAAGTTCTATATAAAAAACCATTTTCTTTGAAGATCGGATTGGACTGGCTGGTCCGTCCGGAAATCGAAGGGATGATCGAACTGGTCTTCGTCAGTTTGTTTTGAAGTGGTTTGACCAGCCGATTCGTTCCGTTTCCGTAGTCGGACCGGAAACCGGATCAGTGGTCGGACCGGGAACCAGATCAGTGGTCGGATCGGATTTTTGGTTTGGTGTTTTCTTTAGGATTTGAATGGGTAAACACGGGGGTTAAACAATAAATTGTTATGTTGAACATAAGATTAATGTTAAGTTTTACATATAAATTATAAAATACATATATAAATTACTATATTGAATTATATATACATATATAACTATACATATAATATCCTATATATATAATAATGAATTCTTTCAGTTCTTAAATTAAGTTCGACCGATCTGACCATTAGACCAGTAAGGCGTCGGTTCAGCGTCCAATCCGATTTCAAAAAATATTGTAAAAAGCTGAAAAGTTCTTGTGACACGGGTTAACCATCCCTCTTAACTCTCTATTTGTTCCGCCCCAGTATACACAATTAATATACCCGGCATGATTCATTGTTTATTATGTATATAGGACCCGAAGACGCGTTATCCAGTGGTTGTTCGATTCAACAAAGTAAACTACGCAAACGTATCAACAAACAACTATGCGCTAGACGAGATCGAAGAAGTTGCATGAGAATTATTATGATATTTATGTGTATAGTACTTGATTTGTAGCATATTTTCTTCCCAAAAGATTGCTATGCGAACAAAATTTTATGGTTGGAAGAAGAGTATCAATGTGCATACTTAACAATATATATGCTTATTTTTCAGCCGTGCTTCAATTACCAAAAAAAACACACACACACAAAATGGATCATGATATCTACATCTGAATGTAAAACAAAATAGACAACCAACTTGATATAAAAGCAACTTCTTGCTTTGCCCTAATAGGACCCTTAAGCTAAACGTTGGTAGAAACGTATTGCTTGACTGAAGAGTATCTTGCATCGATACGTGTAGAAGATAACCCGTTGGTCAAGAGATCTGTAATTTGGACAACCATGAGAAAGTATTGAATTCTATGTGTACATACAGATCGACCACAATATGTTCTGTATGCTGATAAAGCAGGGTTTACCACTCATTCAACACGTATGATGTAACAATTAAGCCTCTACAATGTTGTGAGCAATAGCACAATACTCCGTCTATGTATTGGAACGAGAAAGATATGTTATTTCTTAGAAATCCAAGTGATGAGGTTGAGTCCAAGAAACACACTATCTCGTAGTCGGTCGATGGTCATCTAGATTCTAGAAAACTATTAAAGAAATAGGCTAGGTTATAGTTTAGCCATATTGCTAAACCATTTTTGCAATCATGTACATTTCCATATCTCCGTCTTCATCACAAGTTTGATATCTCATCGGATTTAAGTCAATTCCATGATGGACGAGATCATGGGCGGACCTAGCTTGTTAATAACGATGTCACGAGACACAAGAAATAACTTCATGTGTACTTTATAGACGGGGAAATCGAAGGACAACGCAACCATAATAAATATAGTATGTAAGTATGGTTAAGACCATTAAGGCTAGCCTTTATATATGTAATATATCATGTACCTTCTTCATATATTTGAATAAAAAAAGGCTAGATACATCAGACCACCTTCATGACTGTCGACCACCGTTGTGACAGATCACCAACCGCCGCAACCAACCACTAATTGTCGTTGCCGACATCAGACCATCGCCACTACCGCCAACATCCTTCCGTCAACACCGCCCACACTCACCGCCGACCAACACCAACAATAGACCGTTGCCACGACCACCTCCAAAATTTGGCTACGGCCACCAAAAACTCCCATGGCCGACAACCAATCGCACCTCACTGATGTTAAGATCGTCAATGACCGACCGCGTCTGCTTCCGACAACCAACCAACCAACTCTAATCACCTGTGACGACAACCAACCACCACCCCACAACTAACAACTGATTGCCCCAACCAACAATCGATGTCTACCATTGTTAGTATTATTAAAATGACTGATAATAAAATCTTTCCCTTTCCTTCGACAAGTATATTCTTACCATTACCCATCTTTACTTGTATCTTTTTTGTTGAGTCCAACTCTTTGAACAACTTTTTCTGACTCGTCATGTGGTTTGAACAACCACTATCTAAAAACCAAATGTTCTATTCGCCCGTTTCACTTCAATTGCCGTAAACAATCGATATTCTTCATCCTCCTCTTCAGCCTCAATAGTTGCTTGAGCTTGTGGCTCGCTCCAACAATCTGCCTTGACATGACCATACCTATTACAGTTGTAGCATTGTATGCGACCTCTACCAAAATTCCTGCCTCTACCACGACCTCTTCTTCGAATTGCTCCTCTACCGCGACTTCGAGACCACTGTGATCTATCATCATCTCTAGTTGCAGCCTGCAATGCTTGTTCTTCAGTGACAACTTCTGCACCTTGGTTTACCCGAGTTTCATGGGCTTGTAGGGACCCCATCAGTTGATCAAATGATAACCGAGTGAGATCTTTTGATTCTTCAATAGCGGTAACTACATGATCCCATTTCACTAGCAGACTCCTTAACATTTTCTCTACGATTGTTTGATCTGTCACCAATTCTCCATATGATCTCTTTTGATTTACTATCTTCATTACTTTAGATAGAAAATCTCCAATTGCTTCACCGTCATTCATCTGTAGCGTTTCAAATTCTCGCCTCAATCCTTGTAACTTCACTGTCTTTACTTTGGAGTCACCTTGGAATTCGGTTTCCAATAGTGTCCATGCTTCTCTCGAGGAAGTGGCTGCAGCAATTCGAGAGAATACCTCATCATGCACTGCTAGCTGAATCAGTGACAATGCCTTGGCATCATTCTTCCTGTTCTCTCGAAAACGTACTCGATCCCCATCAATACTGTTGAATCCAGTGGCTACAATGTCCCATAGATCATGCGACACGAGAATTGTCTTCATTCTTATACTCCAGAACTCGTACCCCTCTCCTTTGAAAACTGGCAGCGGCATGGATGAAACGCCTAATGGATTTGTGGTTGCCATGACTTCTTCCTCACACGTACCCGAGCTCTGATACCAGATGTTGGTACAGAGGTCTCTCACACCCTCACAATCTCTCTATAACTCGTATGGATTGGGTCACAACTTCTTACTTTTTCATTACGCAAAGTACTGAATACAAAACTAGAATAAAAGGTACTAAACAGACCCATGACTCGACAAAACAGGAACAACTAACCACTACTTCCACTACATCATGACCCCACGACACATTACACTAACTGCAACATAAAGTACTTATGATGCATGATACCATACATCATATATTGACACATGCATACGTATATAATAAAAAAACAAGAACATGAAAGACAAATAGGTTGACATCAGCAGACTATATGAATTATCTTAACATTGCCAACAATTGATCATCGTCGCTGACCACGCTCATAGATATAAGTTGTAGGTAGTGGTGGTCGAGTGTCGGTGATCGGCGGTGGTAGGCTTGGGTGGTGGGAGCGGTCGGTTTTCGATGGGGCACAATCGGTTTTGGTCACAGTCAGCGACGACGGACACAGTTGTTTGGTGATGGCGTCGGCCGTGGGTAGTGATAGTAGCGTTGGTTGGCGGGGACAATGCTAGTGGTGGTTTTGGCTTGTTGTCGACGGGGCATCAATCAGTTTTTGGTGGTTGGAGGTAGAGGACACCGGTCATCGATGTTTAAAGATTGGTGGAGGTAGTAGCTGACGGTCAGTGGCGGCGGTAAATGTCGTCGTGCGGGGTTGGTGATGGTGACGGTTGGCCGTGGGCGAAGGTGGTAGTTGGCGGTCGGTGGCATGGTGGGGGGTGTTTGTTCATCAGGGTGGGTGATGGTGAGGGGACGATGGTCTTTAGGGGCAATTATTTTTTTTCAAGAGATTCCAAACTCTTGTTATTTAATTTCTTCACAATTTGAAAGGAATTTAAGAAAGTTTATTTCAATTGTAATACAAAGTTATTTATCAGCCACACACGTTAGAATGAAATTGAAATTCTAATCCTAACAGATTATGCCAACCAAAGATCAATCAAATTCAGATTTCAATTTCATTAAATTCATTCAAATTCCGGCATATCAAACGTACCCTTATTGTAATCTTGTTGAAAACAGATCATCCCTTAACCTTAAAAACGCATTCATCACACCTAACAGCATTTAAAGTATAATTTGTATCAGAAACTTCACAACTAAAAATAATTGTTCCATTACGTTTAACCTTCATGGTTTTCTGTAAAGGATTTAGAAACAACTTCTACTTTAAACTTTATAGTGAACATACTCATGATTTTTATCCATTTCTTTTATCGTTGTATCTTCTTTTTGTTAGAAATTATGTATAGTAGACATCCTCTTTTACTAGTATTATTAATGGTATTAAATACTATGTTTATTTTCTTAATCAATACCCTTAATATTTTTACTTTATTCTTTACATAAGAAATGTCATGCCACCTACCATCAAGCTTTTACATGTTCGTCTTTATGTCACAATTTAGTTGGAACCATAAAATAAAATATTTCTAAATGTAATCATGGTGAAGAATTTGATAACAACACACATTACAACCTATTAGCGACAAATAGTATCCAATTCTTTTCTTTTGTCTTTGCATGTCTCAATAAAATAAGAAAGGCCAAATGTATGGTTTACACATCTAATAATGTGTTGTGAACTGTCACACCCTAACTGATACAGAAATAATCAAGGCGGACAAATGTGTATCGATTGCTCATATATGGTATTAAACTAGGTTAGTACACAGTGTATTACACAGGTTGAATAAATACAATATTAAATAATTAGTAATGAAAATATGTTAATTATAAAACGATATGATTGAAATTGCACATGAGTAAGAATATAGTAATAAAACAGTGAATCATTATTTTAAACTTTTTTTAAACCCTTATTGCATTTTTTTAAAATAAACATTTTAAACAAAGCATTTAAATATCAATATTAACAATTTCCTTATCATAAATCCTAATTTTAGTTATTTTATTTTATAAAAAATCATTTAAAGAAAAACCATTTTAAAATATTTCATATTTTAACAAATGTATGTTGTTTCAGAAAATTTTCTTATTTTGAAAATTTTTTTATTTAGAAGCTACATTTAGAAAAACAGTTCTTTCTTAATTTATTTAAAAAAATTAATCCCAAAAAAAATTAAATAATATTATTAGTAATTAATGTAGTTATTTAATAGGAGAGAGAAGCAGAAAACAAAAATTAGATAGTCTAGAATTGTGACAAGTGTCATGTTAAAAGTTTCTTTTATTATAGAAGATAAATACGTTAAAATAATATTATATATAATTTTTCATTGATAAAACTAATCAAATAATCCATTACAATCAAGCAATAATTCAAAACAAACGTTCTAATTGTCTTTATCTATTCTAGGTCCAAGTCTCATGGTGAGCATGAAGAAGTCCTCGAAACTGTATTTATTGAAATCATGTGAAAAGTTAACGATTTGACTAACGAATTAGCCGGTGAATAAACATAGGTTTGCATACATATTTAGATTGATCAAAATGATTGAAACAAATTAATTCACATGATTATGTTAATACTTATAATATAATATGTAACATAAAATACAAACCAAACACAATCAAACCAAATAATTGAATTGACTTAGTTCACAGATGAAGACTTATGATTAATTGATTGACATTGGTTCCAATCACGAGTCTAATATTTACTTGGAATTCGAATATGGTTAAAACAATAATATGCTAGATGAGACATCAAAGGTTTCCTTATGGTCTTAACCTAAGGAAAGGTGTCATAGATTAAAAAAATAATATAATGATTTAAACACTAGATTGATTTGGAAAATGTAAAATTCTTAATTTTTCATGCTTAACCTACTTGATTAACTCTTTTATTGATTATAATATTTGCATATGTAAACATTGATTGAATTCAAGAAGCTATTTGTGAAAACTATCTTATATTCCACACATTGTGATTTATTATGATACTATTGCATGCTAATTTGATTATATAATAACATGTGTGCAAATACTCGATCTTGCTAGAAATAGTAAGTTAGAATTGCCCTAGAGTTAATTAAAGTCCAAGCTAATGCTAAATTACTACATAAATAAAACATATATAACTATAAGGGCAAAATTTTACATATAATATGTAACTTTTATTTAAAGGATAAGGATTTAATTGATTAAGTTAAGTCTTATAATTGTCTAAAAATAATGATATACATAGGGGTATGTTATTGATACATCTAATTTATTTTATCATCTCTATCTCTTTCTATACATACATATAGATATATGGAGAGAGATAGAGACAATAATGTGTCTCAATAACATAAAGGGGTGTTTGTATAACTCAACCCAACCCTATATATATATATATATATATATATATATATATATATATATATATATATATATATATATATATATATATATATATGTGTGTGTGTGTGTGTGTGTGTGTGTGTGTGTGTGTGTGTGTGTGTGTGTGTGTGTGTGTGTGTGTGTGTGTGTGTCGCACACACACACACACACACGTGTATATACAGGTTCAATGAGGAAAACCAAAAAATAAAGAACTAAGAAATTAATCCTAGCCACACATATTAATTCTAAAAAAATCAAATAAAAAAATAAAAGAAATTAAAACGTGGGTTTATGATTTCAATATAAAACGGGAAGAAAGTAACAAATAAAAAATAATAAAAAGGTCATATTTTACATGTGAAATTGATGTATTTCACAAAAAAGTCAATTTCACAAGTGAAATCAACTTGATGTTTTTTTATATTTTTAATTTTTAATTTTTATTCTTTTTTGTTCTTAGTTACAATGAAACAAGATTTATTCTTTTTTGGTCTTTTTTGTTGAATTTTTTGGAATTCAAATGTGTGGTGAGTGTTGGTTTCCAAGTTTCTCACTCTTTTGGTGTTCAATTGTGAACCTCCCAATATATATGTTATTTTATTAATTTAATCATTTAAGTGGTATATCTAATAAATTATTAAATATTTAACTAGTAATTAACCTAAATCTGACAACTAACAAATTAAACTAATCGTAACTCATGTATATCTATAAAATTTCATTCACCCCTTTTATCCCCTAAAAGTTATGAATTTTATTAGTAAATCATTAAAAAAACCTATCATAGTTGAAACCTAAAATCCTAATTTTTCAACTATAAATATGGGTCCTTTTCTTATTATTTTTCACACCAAACTTTAAACATAAAGCTTCCATAGAATCAAATATCAACTCATAGCACCTCTATTGAAGACCCAAGAAAATTTTTCTCATCTATTAAGTTTTAGTGTTTTCCTTATTCTTCGTGTTCACACATTTTCAATTTGTTAATTTAGATTCAATCCTAAGTAGCTTGGATCTATGATTACATAACATGTTTGCGTAGTAACCATAGATCTAAGTGGGATCAAAACATTAAATAAAAATGAAATAATCAAAACTTTAATTAAACAGATCAAAATTAAATTTTTAGATTTTAACAGATTCACAAGGCCAACTTCTCAAAACAATATCTCTCTCATAACAAATTCTTTTTTAGATGATTATTTTTTTTAATTAAATTCAGAATTTTTATTTTTCCAACCATCTAAACATAGACTTCTAACCCATTGATTTGACTCCTTAAACATGCTAATCAATACCGAGCGTCCTTTGAGTAAACATATTCTTTTTGACTTGGAAGGATCTGGATGTTCAAAAACTCCATACTAGACAAACATACTATTAACCTGACTGCTTGTGTCACGAGATTAGACGGGAGGGCATTCACTCATTAGGGTTGGTTGTTGACTCATGTATAATAGTTTAATTACTTGTATTTGGAAATTGTTTGTTGGTTTGTACATAGGTATCTACTATGTATACTTCTAGACTTATTGATAGGATCGGATCAATTAGGTTTGAATTATGCAGCGGAATATCACAAATTGAGATCGAATTCAAGCAAGAAAGGTAATGAATATGCAAGACAATCAATCACAATTATAGAGAGAATATTTCCGTTAAAGGAATGTTTTTATTCACGCGTAATGCTTCGGTTAAAATACAGCTAGGTCAACATCCCTTATATAGAGGAATGTGACGTCTGCTGATGTCACTTGACAGTGACATCTAACAGAATTAACAAAACAATTGAAATATGCAAACTACTGAGATGTTCTCAACAACTGATTACATCTCAGTGAATGCTAAGTACAATTACATGAAACTACTGACTAATAACTACTGAAACAATAAACTACCGAAATATAAAGTTACAAGTACTGAAAAGTAAAACCATCACAACTACTGAAGTTAACAACTTCAGCTGTTGTGACAACTGCTGATCACTCTGGTCTTCAGTCTTTGTCTTCAGCACTTCATCTTCAGACTTTGTCTTCAGTTCTTTGCTTTCAGACTTTGTCTTCAGTTTTTTGCTTTCAGACTTTGTCTTCAGACCTTTGTAATCAGCTGATGTCTTCAGCTGATGTGATTATCTTCAGCAGTTGTAATGTCTGTGGAACTTAGAGGTTTTTCTGATCAGGCTCATTGGTTCTTTTGGTCCAACAAACTCCCCCTGAACCAATGCAACCAAAACCTCTAACTTTATTGAAGATCCCACTTATTCTTTGGCAAAAGTACTCTCTTGATTAGCTTCAGAGGTAAACAAATAAGCACAGGCCAGGAAAAGGTTTCTAATCATTTGATTGGCTAAGTATGGAAGGGAACTCTGTCTTGGGGAAATTGGACACAGAGTCTTGTCCCAACCATGAAACCTATTTCCCATTGATGAGTCTGAAAGACTCCCTTGCATAGGCCTCAAGGAGAACAACTTGTTCCTCCTTAGTGAGTTCTTCTGCTTCTCCCTCAAAGAAGAACTCAGGCCCATAGTACTCAGACAGGTACCTCATTGTCTTCCCATTCTTTAGCTCAACAGTTGTTATCTCTCTATATGCAAATTCATCTGGATGAGAGCCTTCAAGTAACAACTGGAGTTCACTCTTTTGAAGATCTTCAAGTCTTTTGTACAACAACCCCTTCTTGATCATTTTATTCTCAAGAATAGACATAGGGGTTGATTTGGATGTGTGAGCTCTCTTGAATTCTTCAATGATTTCCCAGGGTGAGACTACCATGGCCAGCATGATTGCAACATTCAAAGTCTTTCTTACTTGGCCATGATATCTACTTGGTAAATTTTTCTTGTGAATTCTAGAACTTACCCTGGGATCTGGCCAAATCCGCACTCTCTCTTTTTGATGTTGAAAAGTATGCCTGAGAGTGTACAGCCTTTGAGCTTGAATCTTCATAGCTTGAATGGATGAGGACTGAGGGAAGTCCTTGTCAACCATTCTAAGAAACTGCTCATCATGCTGCTTCTGCTGTTCTTCTTCTTTAATTTTGACCTTAACTGTCAGCCTTTGAGTTTCAGGAGTTATTGCTTGTGATTGACTCCGAGGCTTCAGTTTCTTCTTTTCAAGAACAGCAGATATTGGCAGATTTTCTTCTTCATCCTCTTCTTCTTCTTCTTCCATCCTCAGCAACCTTCTTTTTCTTTTTGGTGCTTCACTGGTGGACTCTTGGATGGGTTTCTTGGGTGAAGGGATTGGTTTAGATGGTTGTGAGGTTGATTGTTTTGGAGGTTGAGAGGTTGGTTGTTTTGAAGGTTTAGATATAGGCAGTTTTGATTGTGAGGTTGGCTTGGAAGATTGTTTTGGTAAGGGTGATTTGAAGGGCTGCTCTATCATTTTGTTGGTGAGGGTGGCTTTGGACAACTTGGCCATATCAGTTCTCTTCCCAGCACCAGCTTCATCCAGAGCTTCAATGATTAAGCCTTTGTTGAAGCTTTCAGATGAGCATATCTTGGTAGTTATCTCCAAGATGCTATCTCTGGACCATGACTTAATCTCAATGATAGGTCTTCCCAGATGTTTAGAAAGAAATCTAATCATAGCCTCTAGTCTCTCCCTTTCTTCTTCATTACAACTTGCCCATCGATCTTCAATTTCTTGAATCTCAAGTCTCCTGATCTCTGAGTCAAGTTTGGCAGTGTCAAATCCTTGCCTAAAGAGCTGATCAATGATCCTGTCCATGGATCTGCTGTGTTGGTCATCAGCTTCTTTGATCATCTCATCTAACCTCTTCTCATCTTCAGTTTGATCACCAATACTTTTCTTTCTTTTGTAGGTGATGATCTCTTTGCCTTTGTTCTCTTCCTTAGCTTCTTCCTCTTCAGCTCTTTTCCTTTTAGCATCCTTTACTGACTTAGACTCCCCCTTTTTGGTTGCATTGGGTTCAGGGGTTTAAATGTCAGAAAGGTGCTTGGACACAGCATCAGTCACAAGGGATGTAATATCTGAGGAGAGCCTCTCATCAATGGTTTTATGAACTATAGATGTGATGATGGGTGTGATGAGAGGTAAGGAAGATTTGAATGCAGCAACCATTTGCTCAGAGGGGTTCTCTCCCTGAGAAATGGTGCCTGAGCCAGAGGCTGAGGGTTTGGTTGATTTTAGTGGCTCAGTGTTTGGGGAAGCTTCAACAGAAGCTGCCATCTGTGGGTTTATTGGGGCAGATGGTCTTGATTCCTGAGGCATGATGGGAAGCAGATCTTTCAATCTACAAACCTCAGCCTCAAGAATAGTATTTTGGGCTAAGACTTCAAAGAAAGAGCCCAGGTCATCATCAGTATAAACTGAATACCTGACATCCTGAGTGAATCAGGATGAACATGTGCTGAGTGTAAATCAGTGATCACATGTGCCCCTTTGTCTTGGAACTGGGGACTTCCTGTCTCAGGAGCATGTCCTTCATTGACAGTTGCCTCTGGTGAGGGCTTAGAGATGATACCAGCTTCATCCTGTTCATGTGCTGACACAGGGGAAGAGGTAGCCTCACCAGATGTTCTAGTCTCCACATTTACACTAGGAGACTGAACTTGATAATCCCTATGCTGTTGGATATCAACTACATTTTGATCCTCTCCCTCAGCTGTTGAGGTTTTCCTAGTAGTAACAAGTTTCTAGGGAGGGGTAGAGGAATGTAGCTGAGTCAGCACTTGTGCAATGACTGCAGTTGGGCTTGAAGGGGCGGTATCAGTGGGAGATGGGGGTGAAAAGGTTTGCACCTGGGGAGAGTGGTGCTCTTCAATGGTAATCTTCTCAAGTGAGATAGATTCCAGCAATGTGGTTTCCCCAATTTTGGTTGCATCAGGATCCTGTTGAGAGGATACCTGAGCGGTTTCAGCTGGTGGAGTCATTGAAACTACAAGGGGATTAAGGCTTGTAGTCTCATTCTGCGTTTGTGCTGCAGGGGCATCATCAGGGGACTCAACTCCCTGAGTAGCCTTTTTGGTTTTCTTTGGTTTGGGTTTGGAGGGGACTTTAGATTTGGAGGTGGAGGTTGTGGGTTCCCTCTGCTTGGGTTTGAGCAGTTTGGCAGCCTCTTTGAGTTGTGGGTTTGAGTTGTGCCTAGAGTATACCTCTGGTAAAACCAGCAGAGCAGGGACTCCAAGGCCAACAAGGTCATCAGATTTTAATTGATTCAAAATGATTGCCATAAGAAACCTTGGATATAAAATCCATCTATTTGCCACAGGTTTCAATGCCAAATCTTTAAGTTCCAAAAAGATAATATCAGAAAAATTTAGATTTTGATACTCAAGGATAGAATATAATACCTGTTGCCATCTGGATGACATTTGATCCCAAGAGGATGTTTTGGGAGCCAGGCAGACATTGATCATGTGAAATATGAGTCGCTCAGCATCATGGAAGTGCTTCTTCAGGATGGTAGTAGCACTTAGGTCACCTTCATAACCATGATTGGCAAAAGAAAGATCAATGGTGCCTTTTGGGTACTTGGTGGGATAGGTGGCATCATTTAGGTCTAGGGTTTGACGAATGATCTCAGGAGTGATGATCACCCGTTTCTGGTTAACAAAAGACTGGAGAGTGATGGTGGCATCATTCTCATCAGTATGAACGGTAACGTTCGTCCAGAACTGGCACAGGGTATCAGGGTAGATGGTTGGATTGAGGAGAAAGGCTGTGCGGTATTGGGAATCAACCATCAAGTCGATAGCAGCATCAAACTTGTTCCAGAAAGGTGATTTGGTAAGATGAGCAACACAGTTGTGTCGAGGTTTGATTTGCATGGTCGCCATTAATGGAAGATGAACGTTTGGAAATGGGTTATGAAAAGGTTGAAGTTAGGGTTAGGTATATATAGGTTATGAAACGGCTGAGGGAAAACAACTGAAAGTGTTGGTGTTGGTCATCAGGTGTTAGAAAACAACTGAAGACATGGTTTTAACTTTCAGATGTTGTAAACAACTGAAGACTTGGTGTTGGTCATCAGTAGTTGTAAAACTACTGAAGACTTGGTTTTGGCTTCAGTTGTTTGGAAATGAAACAGTAGTTGTCGTCAATTCACAAAGATCAGCTGTTTCAATGACCTTGACACTTACTCATCAGATCATCTGATTTTCAGATGTTTCATTGGTCATCAGTACTTATTTATTACAAAAGACATCAGTAGTTTGAACTACATCAGTATTTTTGAACAAATAAGATACTTCAGTACTTTTAAGTAATTAAGTCTTCAGTAGTTGTAAAACTACTGAAGATAAAATGACTTATCAGCACTTATTTTTGACAAAAGTATACTAATGCTCATCAGTATTTATGAACTAAGAGCATCAGTAGTTGTCAAATTATTCTAGTTGCAGCATACCAAGCCTGAGTACAAGATTATGAAATGTTGCACTATCCAAAGGCTTAGTAAATATATCTGCAAGCTCATCAGCACTAGGCACAAACTTTGGATCAATCAGACCTTTTTCATAGCAATCCCTAATGAAATGATGTCTGATCTCAATATGTTTGGTCCTAGAATGCTGGACAGGATTCTTAACAATACAAAGAGCTGAAGAACTATCCATTAATAATGGAGTCTTAGTCTCTGTAATGTCATAATCCAATAACTGATTTTGAAGCCAAAGTACCTGAGATGTACAGCTTGCAGCTGCAATGTACTCTGCTTCAGCTGTTGATGTAGCAACTGATGTTTGTTTCTTACTCTGCCAAGAGACCAAACAATTGCCTAGAAATTGGCATCCACCAGAAGTTGATTTTCTGGTTAACTTACACCCTGCATAGTCACTATCAGAAAAAGCAACCAATTTACAAGAGTGCCCAGTGGAATACCATAGTCCTAGTGATTTAGTTCCCTGCAAATATCTAAAGATCCTCTTGACTGCAATCATATGGGAATCCTTAGGAGCAGCCTGAAATCTAGCACAGACACAAGTTGCAAACATAATATCTGGTCTAGAAGCTGTTAGGTACATCAAGGAACCAATCATACATCTGTAAAGAGTTTCATCAACTGCTTTACCTTTTTGATCAGCATCCAGTTGTGTGTTGCTGCACATGGGAGTAGAACAGGATTTACAGTTTTGTAAATCAAACTTGGTTAACAAATCTTTTGTGTATTTTGACTGATGAATGAAAGTTCCATCAGTCAGTTGTTTGATTTGTAAACCCAGAAAGAACTGTAATTCTCCCATTGCACTCATTTCAAACTTTTGTTGCATCAATTTTGTGAATGCATCACACAACTGTGGATCAGATGATGCAAAAATAATATCATCAACATAAATTTGAACAAGGAGCTTATGCATGCCAGCTTTCTTTATGAACAAAGTTTTATCTATGGAGCCTCTAGTGAAATTATTTTGAAAAGAAAATTAGATAATGTTTCATACCAGGCTCTGGGTGCTTGTTTCAACCCATAAAGAGCCTTATCAAGCTTATACACCCAATCAGGTGTTTATGATCTTCAAAACCTGGTGGTTGACACACATAAACTTCTTCTTTTATTTTACCATATAAAAATGCACTTTTGACATCCATTTGAAAAACTTTAAGGTTATGAAAAGCAGCATAAGCTAAAAACAATCGAATTGCCTCCAGTCTGGCTACAGGGGCAAAGGTTTCATCATAATCAATACCTTCTTCTTGTGAAAACCCCTGTACAACCAGTCTGGCCTTGTTCTTGACAATTTGGCCTTTTTCATCAGTTTTATTCCTAAACACCCATTTAGTGCCTATTGCACACTTACCTGGGGGTAGAGGAACCAGTTCCCACACTTGCTGTTTTTGAAATTGAAGAAGCTCAAGCTGCATGGCTTCAAACCATCCATTGTCCCTTAAAGCAACATGATAATTCTTTGGCTCTTGCTGACTGATGAAGAGAGCATAGAGACAAAAGTTGGACAATTGACTTCTTGTTGAAACACCAGCAGTTATGTCACCAATGATCTGGGACATGGGATGATTCTTCAATTCTTGATATGCAATAATATCTGTGCAAGTGTTTGTAGAAGATTCAGCAGCAGCAGATGTTGATGTAGACTCTTGAAACCTAGACTGAGATGGCAGTTCAAATGAAGTAGAGGATTCAGAGATTTCATCAGCATTTGTTGTGGATGGAGCTGCTGAGGCTACAGGAACATCAAGTGTAGTAGAACCAGGCAGATGATCACTACAACTTGCATTTGTATCTTCAGTTGGAGATGATGGAATTCAGAGACCATAACAGGTGGAGGCTGATATGGAACATATTGCAGTATGTCCAAGTCAAACATCTCAACAGGGTTTTGAGGAATCTTGTCTTTTGGGGATTCATTAAACTTGACATGCAAGTCTCTTCAACAATCTTTGTTCTGCAGTTGAAAACTCTGTATGCCTTGCAAGTAGATGAATACCCAACAAAATACCCTGCATCCACCTTGGAATCAAACTTCTGAAGGATATTCTTTGTGTTAAGAATATAACAAGGACACCCAAAAGCTCTAAAGAATGAAATCAAAGGAGCCAAATGATGTAAGAGCTCATAAGGAGTCTTCATCAACCTTGATTCACTAATACTCTATTCTGAACATAGCAAGCTGTATTGACAGCTTCAGCCCAAAAGGTTAGTGGCAAACCAGAGTCAGCCAACATTGTCCTTGCAGCTTCAATCAGGGTCCTGTTCTTTCTCTCCACCACTCCATTTTGCTCTGGAGTTCTTTGAATACTATATTGTCTTTTGATTCCCTTAGACAAATAGAATTCATCAAGAGTGTGATTCCTAAACTCTGTCCCATTATCACTTCTCACACACTTAACAGGAAGTGAATGCTGCTTCTCCACATGTAACACAAAATAGATGATACTTTGAGCTGCTTCATCCTTGAGTGCAAGAAGAAAGTCCATACATATCTAGAGTAATCATCCACAATTACCAGACAGTACTTTTTCTTTGCCATGCTCATTACTCTCACAGGACCAAAAAGATCCATGTGCAGTAATTGCAAGCAGGCTGTGGACTTAGGTTCTTCTATAGAAGGGAATGAAGCTTTGTGTTGCTTTCCTTTTAAGCAAGCTGGGCAGGTGTCATCACACTTGAACTCTTTCAATGGCAAGCCTCTCACTAACCCATGATGAATGAGCTGATTCATGTTCTTGAAATTCACATGACCCAGCCTTCTATGCCATAGTTCAGATTCTTGAGGAGAGGCTTTGGAGAACAAACATGGATGGCCTTTTAGATCAATTTTCTTTGATAGATCTAAAGCATATACTCTCCAATCCTGTTGGCTTTCAGGAGAGTATACTCATCCAATATTTTGTCAATCTTGTGCAAAACTGTGGAAGACAGAATCCGACAGTTTTGACTTGTGAAAAGAGCAACATGCCCTTTATCACACATTTGACTGACACTCAAAAGATTGTATTTGAGGTTCTCCACATGGTTGACATCATCAAATCTTATCTCCCCATTTGAGACAAAACCCTTCCCAATGATGTAACCTTTGGCATCATTTCCAAAAGAAACAAACCCCTTCTTCCTTTGGAATAGTCATGAAGAAGAGAGCTGCTCCCTGTCATATGCATGGATCCTCCACTGTCCACATACCAGATGCTTCTTTGGCATGATGAAGAACCCTGCATTTAACACAAACATTAGTTAGCCTTTGAGACCCAAACCTTTTTGGTTTTGGGTCTGTTTTCATCAACAGATGTTAAACTAACAGGTTGTGCATGATTAACAGCTTTTGAAGATGTAGATGATGCTGAAAAGGATTCCTTGGATTTTTGCTTGGGTATCCTTTTCAGTGGTTTAGTCACAGAAACATCTAATTGGTTAACTCTCCCCAATAGATGTTGAACCATCATCACAAGTTGTGTCTGATTTGTTGACAGAGTTTTCAACTCAGTTGACACATCAGTACTTGTGGATGATTTGTTCTTGTTATTCTCTACACCCTTCTTTTGAAAAGACACAGACTTAGTCTGAGTTTTCAATATTCCCTGAGGAATATTTGCAGCTGTTGTTTGAAAAACCCCTTCCTCCTTAGTGACATTTTGAGAAAGCTTAGGTTTATCAGAATGAGATGATTGAGGTACAAACTTGGTTTGAAATTCATTTTTCATTTTATGCATTTCCTGCTTAATGATTTTCTTTTTATTGAATTTTAAACCCTTGTTATACCAGCATTCATCAGTCAGATGATTGAACAAACCACATATTTCACATGGCTTTCTTTTCATCTTTTCTTGATCAACTGCTGAAGTTGAGGAAACTACTGAAGATTTGTTCTTCAGTACTTTCTTCCTTTCAGTACTTTTGGAAGTACTGAAGGATTTTCAACAACTGAAGATTTCTTCTTCAGTGGTTTGCTATCAGTATTTTTTAAATCCTGATAGATTCTTCAGCAGTTGTCAAGGATTGCTTATTTTCTTCTGATTTAAAATGCTCTTCAGGTGTTGTGTTTTGCCCTTCAGTACTTTGAGTACCATTTGGAACAACACCTGAATTTCTCAGCCTCTTCTTGATCAAGTGTTTCGAAGTAGTGGGATCATCAGTTATTTGATTAACTGAGATACTCACACTATCTTCATCCTCAGATTTTAAATTTTCAATAGAGGATGAAACACCTGATGATGTGGTTTGGGAATGACTCTCAACCTCAGATTGTACTTCTAACTTAGGAGTAAAATCTGTGGGAGGTATGGTATGATTATACCCAATCCCAAACTTCACATTGGAAGCAGTTTGCTTACTGAGAAGCATTTCAAACCCCTTGCAGGATGTTACCCATCGTTCACAATCAACTTGGGTAGCTGCAAGTGTTTCCTTGAGATTCTTGTGATTTTCTAGAATGACCTCTACCTTAGCCTTTTCATCAGTAATTTGACATTTAAGCTTATAAATCTCTTCATCCTTTTCTTTTAAAACGACTCAAATTCATATTTTCTTTTGGAAATTGCCTTTTCTAGGTCAAGATTTTGATTAATTAAAGCTACATTTGCTTCCCTAATAGAAACAAAAGCAGCTATGCATGATTCAGAACAGATCTTGGCCTTAGCCTCAGAAGATACCTGTGGTACCTGTGATGATGAAGGATTGTCATCAGTAGATTCCAGGGCCATTAAAGCAAGGTTTCCAAAAGGATTGTCACCACCATGTTGACCAGCACCAGCAAATTGCTCAGAATAACCAGAGACATCATCTGGTAGGCTGCTCCAGTCAACAACCTCAGGGGTGAAAAAGCTCTGATGAGATTGAGGTTGAGATTGCTGATTTGATTGAGAAGGCTGAGGATCAGGTAGAGCATGTGGTTGTTGAGCCATTGGTACTGAAACTTGACCAGACTGAGGCATGTAAAAACATGGATAAGGATATGGCATGGGGCTTTGAGGGACAAAGTATGCAGGAGATGATTGATGTTGTGAATGATGATCAGAACTGGTAGGATGTTGCCCTTTGGATTGTGAATTATTACTTGGAAAAGTCACAAAGGGTGCAGATGAGTTAGATCCAGATGATCTACACTCTCTAGCAAAATGTCCAAGTCTGTGGCACTTGTGACATCTCAACTTACTCTTGTCAAAACCAACCTTGGTTTTGCCAGAGAGACCAGGAAATTTCCTACCTGTTCTCTTATAAAACTTTTGAGATCTGATATTAATCAATGCCATTTGGCTCAAAATATCCATCTCTTCAAGATCATCATCAGCAATTCCTTTCAAATCATCCATCATAAAACACAAATTATCAACACTAAAACCTGAGTTTCCCTCAACTCCAACAAAAGCATGATTTCCACTGTTTGAAGAGAAATCAATATGCTCATCATATGAACTTTCAGATGAAGCATATTCAGACTCATGACCAACCAGAGCAGTATTACCTGGTACAAAGTCATCAGTGAGCTTTCCAGATGAAGATAGTTTCCTTTTCTGTTCTATCTCTCTCTCAAATGTTAAGAGTTTCCCATGAAGTTGGGTGAGAGATAGAGTATCCAGATTTGCACTGGAGCGTAGGACAATGGTGTAAGTGTCCCATCTCTCAGGCAGGGATCTGAGGAATCTATTATTCATCTGGCTGTTTGTGTATTCATGTTGAACCATTTTAAGCTCAGAAATTAAACATGAAAACCGCTCAAACTGTTGAGTCAGTGTCTCACCCTTCCTATGAGAGAATGTCTCATATTGCTGGGCAAGGATTTCTCTGTTGTTTGCTAAGACCTCATCAGTTCCTCCAAATTGTTCCTTTAGAGCAACCCAGAGATCATAAGCAGTTTCATGATGCATGAGCCCAGAATAGATTTCATTAGGCAGTGCCATGGCCAGAATTCCATGGGCTTTAGCATCAATCTCAAACAGTTTTAAATCCTCATCAGAATATTGTTCCTTCTTTTTAGGAACCATCTCCTTGGTTTCAGGATTACTCACCATAGGCTTGTATGGTCCATGAACCACAGACTTCCAACAACCTGAACTGTTAACAGACAGGTGATGGAGCATTCGGCGTTGCCATATGTTATACTCACTCCTAACAAGCATAGGAGGCTTAGTTGAGGAGCCAGTATTGTGAGGATCATTCATTGAAGTAGTCATTTTCACTAATTCAATTGAAGTCAAGGAGATTAAAATTGGTCTAGTTTGAAAACTCAACAACACACTTAGAAAACACAATTAGAATCACAAATTATGAACCGGAAGCACAGAAAATCAATCTCTATAATCAATTCTTGCAAAACTACTAATTCGATCAACCTTTGCTATCAAAAGAACAGTTTCAATGATCAATTGTTAGATCGATCAATGATTAACCTGCTCTGATACCATTTGATAGGATCGGATCAATTAGGTTTGAATTATGCAGCGGAATATCACAAATTGAGATCGAATTCAAGCAAGAAAGGTAATGAATATGCAAGACAATCAATCACAATTATAGAGAGAATATTTCTGTTAAAGAAATGTTTTCATTCACGCGTAATGCTTCGGTTAAAATACAGCTAGGTCAACATCCCTTATATAGAGGAATGTGACGTCTGCTGATGTCACTTGACAGTGACATCTAACAGAATCAACAAAACAACTGAAATATGCAAACTACTGAGATGTTCTCAACAACTGATTACATCTCAGTGAATGCTAAGTACAATTACATGAAACTACTGACTAATAACTACTGAAACAATAAACTTCTGAAATATAAAGTTACAAGTACTGAAAAGTAAAACCATGACAACTACTGAAGTTAACAACTTCAGCTGTTATGACAACTGCTGATCACTCTGGTCTTCAGTCTTTGTCTTCAGCACTTCATCTTCAGACTTTGTCTTCAGTTCTTTGCTTTCAGACTTTGTCTTCAGTTCTTTGCTTTCAGACTTTGTCTTCAGACCTTTGTAATCAGCTGATGTCTTCAGCTGATGTGATTATCTTCAGCAGTTGTAATGTCTGTGGAACTTAGAGGTTTTTCTGATCAGGCTCATTGGTTCTTTTGGTCCAACACTTATTTTTAATCAACTTTTTAGTTGACATATTTAAGCATATTTTCAGGTAATAAAAACTAAGTTCGTTGTTTTGCTCACGCTAGATTTTTAGGATTAGCTTTAGTATGACCTAATTAGGCTTTGAATGAATACTTATTTGCTTGTTTAGTTTATTTATTTTTAGAATTGGATGTAATCAACTATTCGCTTTTAGTACTTTTTATCCTTGTGTGATAATTTAATTTCATCACGGCTTGATGTTTTCGATTTAGCCGGGGTGTGATAGAAAACTAGGATTTCAATTTAGGATTTGCGTTTAACAAATAATTTTAAAATAATGTAATTAATTTATTGGACTTGATTAAATAGAATAAATCAAATCGATCTAATAATTAATATGAAAATAATAATAGATAAATAGTGAAATAGAATTATTAAATATTATTTGAATATTTAATTTATAATCATTGATTAAATAAAGTTTGAATATTAAAGTGTGAAAAAAGTAATTAATTTAATAATTAATTATCTAAAACAGATGGTTTAATTCGAATTGATGGGGTCAAGAGTTTGAAATTCACTTGCGAGAGTCGTGGGACGGTTTAATCGAGTTGTTTTGACCAAAATATTATAAACTGATTAAATGATTTAATAAATGAAAATTAAATAATACAATTCATAATATTATATATTGATTAAATAACATATCTATTGCATTTAAGTCATCAAAATAAATAAAATGATTTAATGATAAATTCTTAATTGTATGAAAGTTTAAAATGAGTTCGGGTTTGAGTTTATAATAAAAAAAATAGATCAGATTTTACATTAACCCTTTTCTTCAAGCTCACCTTCTTCCTGAGCATTGCTTTGAAGCTCTTTGTAACATTCTTCCATCCATATTAAACATGATTCTCATTTTTTGTTTTACTATTAACTAAAATCTTGATCAACGAAGAAATAATAATAATTTATTAATCAAAACGTCGAGTTAATTATCAAGCTAAAGGTACAATAACAAATATTTTTTCATGATTCAAGAATCATGCTTATGCTGTCAAAATCATTTTGTCACAAAATAATAAAGTAAGCCGCCTTTACTCGATCTTTATTTTTTTCACAAACAAGAGCGAATCACGCCTTTACTCGATCAAATTTAAAAGAAAACATCATGTGCACATTTTTAGTACAGATATATTTTGTATGACTGTTATATGTTTATTGATCTAAAGTATACATTAATGTAATTTGGTAGCCTAGCCCGACAAAAAAATCTCTCTAATATTCATATACGAAAAAAGATATTAGGTGATGTTTTTATAGCAGAAAACCTTTTATCACGTATTCTCAAGTAATCTCAATGATGTTTTTCTTTACCACCATCTAATCTACTTCTATTAACTAATTCTAACACCACCAAACGTGCATTTTTAACTATGAGAACACATCATCTACTACCGCTAGATGTGCCCATGGGAACATTGACTTTTGGTGGGACGCTGATGCTATTTTTTTTTAGCGACAAATGCACGATCATGTTTCGAAGAGTATATGTTATCTTAATTAAGCTCAGCTAGTCGTTTTCCAGTCGGAAACTACATCTCTAGCCCTCTCAAAAGGAAACCCTAACTGTGGGAAAACCCCTGGCTCAACCCACAATCTTATTTTTATTGTGCTCATATCAAGATTGAAAACCCAAGACCTTTCCGTTTTAATTATTTTTTGAATATATCACCTTAACAACATGAATCAGAGATCATTGATATTGGTTTAGATAGTGTCACTTCATCATGAAACATGAATCATAATCAATAACATTTTGATTAACGAATCATGCTGGCCCGTGAAGGCTAGCCCATTAACAGCTTCATAAAACTCCAAAAGGTTCACATATTTAAGCCTAGTGTAAATCTATAGCCCCACATCCAAGCCCGGTGTATACTATTTTATGGTTTGGTTTTAAACCATGATACCATCTAAACTAGTCATTGTGTTAGTTTTACAATTGATTTTTGAAAAAGGAAATTCGATCTGGCGGTTAGGAACTTTCACATTGGTACTCATATGGTTTAGGGTTTATGTTCGAAACCGGTTGAAAAATCACGCAATGAATTGTACAATTTTGGGATTTATTAACTTTTTATATTTTATGTGAGAGTTTAAATGTTGCAAGTTGTATTGATTAACAATACATTACATGATTTTAGGATTTATAACTTTTCATATTTTACTTACTATAAATTCGATTGAGTATTGATTAACAATACATTACCATTCCAGTTGTCCCTTTAAGACCATGGATGGTTTTTTATTAGGCATGCAAATTACATGAAAAGTCGTCAAAATGTCTAGAGTCGGGTAAGATGGATTTTTTATTAGGTATGCAGACTCATCGACCCATCACCATCTCCATCGGAACTGATACACGTGTAAACATACATGTAAATATACACGTGTAAACATACATGTAAATATACAATTTTTATTATATTTTAGAGGATTTTTGTCGGCACTTTATAGGAATTTTGATGCTTAACGAAACAATTTTCAACTTTGTAGAAAATTAAAGAGAAAGAAGGTTAAGAAAGGGAAAACGTTGAAAAATGATGATATTTGGATCGACACAGAAAACGAGACAAGATTACTAACCTTTGAAGACCATGGCGGACCGCCAAGCTTATCAGTGGTGATGAAAGAGGTATCCAGAAACCCTACTTAATCTAATAGCGGATCGCCAAGAATACCATAACGGTCCGCCACGGACTCGGTCAACGACATAATAATGGATACTGATTGTGTGTTCGA
Organism: Flaveria ramosissima; assembly: GCA_025215565.1. Classification (NCBI taxonomy): domain Eukaryota; kingdom Viridiplantae; phylum Streptophyta; class Magnoliopsida; order Asterales; family Asteraceae; genus Flaveria; species Flaveria ramosissima. The sequence continues at coordinate 48,786,749 of CM046033.1, read as the reverse complement.
ACATGCTTAGTGGACTGCCAAGCTTTTCCTCAACGGTCTACGATGGCCCGCTCGAAACAGACTTCCTTTTACTTCGGTTTTTAATGATTTTAAACAAAGATTTGGTCATTCATTCGGCATACCATCTTTCGGAATGATCGAAAGAAGCATTCAAAAGGTGACAACTTTACAAAGTTTCTTGTTTAATTGGTTCAAAAATTGCACGGGAGTGAGTTTGCCTAATTGATTTTAAAATTGTGATTTTATGTCTTTGATCATGTAACTTGAATTATCTTACATCTTTGAATCATAAATGGATTTTTGGATGTTGTGTTATTAAGACCGGAACATGAAATAGCTTTCTAATACATTAACATATTAAAATTGGGGAGACCGAGAGATGATTTAGTTTAATTAAAACCAATAAGTTTCATTAGACTATTAGTAATTTATTAAATGGGTTGGTGAGTTTGGGAATAGATCTAATATGTTTAGTTTATTCCAAAATAGTTAAATTTGTTTTATTCCAAAATAGTTAAGTTTCATTAAATTAGATTATAATTGAGAAGACAATATGTTTTTCTAAACTATGTAGTTTCCTTTTCATCACTAATCTTATTGATTATTTCTAGTTGTTTGTAAAATAATTGCATATTTAGTAGTTTAATTTCTCTTTCAACATTTAAATAAAAGTTATCATTTTTATAATCAGGATAAAACTCAACAAAAGTTTATTATTAAGAGCCGTTGATAGTGTCTTTGAGTTTGATACCCGGACTTACTTAAACTACACTATATCAAGACTGAGAGGTTTGGTTTGATAATCTATTTTAAAACTTAAATTGTGAAAATCGTTTATAATATTATATATAACGCC
>CM046033.1:48768393-48780893 GCA_025215565.1 Flaveria ramosissima | reverse complement strand
TTATGCTTTGTAACATTTGTAAAAGAACTTGAGAAAGCAATATACTACCTCCTTTAAACCCATACTCTCTTGTTCTATCTCTTTGCTTTACTTGTGTTCTTTGTATCACCTTGGTTATTCCAGTTCACTGTTTGATTAGAGTTTAGTTAATCTCCTCATTGTGTTGTGTTGTAATTGTGTTAAAGCCCTTAAACGGTCCTGCAATTGGTATCAGAGATTTCAGGCTCTTGATATAAGATCTAACCATCTTAAGATCCCTCACACACACAAAACTAAACTTTTCAAATGGCTTCCATCTCAAAGACTGATATGGAGACTGGAACCATGAACAAATCCCCACTGATCACTCTTGATGATTTTGACACCTGGTGCATGAGGATGGAAGGCTTCATCAGGTCTCTTGATTCAAGAATGTGGGAATCTGTTGAGAATGGACCTTTCATACCCAGCACCCCCTCTGCTACTGGTGCTGGTATGATTCCAAAAGATGTGGCCAACTACTCAGATGAAGATAGAAAAAGAGTAGAGATTGATAGGAAGGCCATGACTGCTCTTCAGACTGCTCTCCCAAACTCTGTATACAGAGGTTTTAAGAAGTGCAAAACAGCTAAACAGCTGTGGGATGCACTGAAGCTGATGTATGAAGGCTCCTCTGAAGCCAAGGAGAACAAGAAAGATCTTCTGAAGCAGCAGTTTGAAAATTTCACCTTCAAAGCAGGTGAAACCATGACCCAACAATACTTCAGGTATGTTGAGATTGTGGATACCCTAGTGGATGGAGGAGTTCCTCTTGAGAACAGGGACATTGTAAGGAAGTTCATGTCCTCACTTCCTAGGCAATGGACACACTATTGTGTGGTGATCAAGAGGACTGAGAACCTTAAAACTCTTACTCTGACAGAGTTGTATGGGATTCTCAGTGGATACCAGATGGAGATGAACATGCAAGGTTCATCTGGCAACTCCAACAATCAAATGGGTTCAGCCCTTCATGTGGTTGAAAGGGACAGCATAGAACCCCAACATCATCTCATATGCTACCCTGACAACTCACAAAAGGGTCCTTTCATCACCTTCCCGGAGACACCAAGGGAGAACTTTACTCAAGGAAGCCCATTCCAAGAGACAAGTTCTTCTCAAGCCTTTGTGTCTACTGATGAAAGCTGTGGGAATTATCTTTTCACTCTTGAAGACCTGGACTGTATCCATCCAGATGACCTGGAATACATGGAGATAGTTCAGCAGATGGCTCTCCTCACTCACAGAGCCAAGAAGTTCTACAAGAGAACAGGAAGAAGATTTCCAAGCAATGCTACCAGTGGAAAGTTTGGGCTGGATAAAAGCAAAGTTAAGTGTTACAACTGTAACCTTATGGGTCACTTTGCTAGGGAGTGTAAGGCACCTAAAGCAAATGGGGGCCAAACACAACCCAGACCAAACTACACTGACAAAGCCCCTCAGACTGAGAAGCCAAAGCAACATGCTGCTGTTGCTGTTGAAGAGGGAGGCTTTGACTGGAGCTTTCAGGTGGAAGATGCTTCTCCAAACCAAGCACTGATGGCTGACCATGATGAAGCCAAGGTATTGGAACATCTCTGTACTCCTGAATGCATTGCTAAAGTAAATAGATACAGGTCCTACAACTTAGAGATGAGATCTGATCTTGAGTCATTAAACATATTAAAATCTGATTTTAGAAAGTCTGAAAATGATTACAAGTTAAAGATAGAGGACTTGGAGAAAACCATTTCAGTACTAAAACATGAACATACAGATTTTAGAACTCAGATCCAAGATCTCATAACTAAGTTGACTGAGTGCCAGGCTGAGCTTGTGATCAGCAAAGCCAAGGCAGAGAAAAGTGTTCTTGAAGAAGAGACCTTCAAGAACATGATATCCTCATCCCTGCACAACAAAGTGTGCTATCAAAATAGACAGGGACTGGGATCAAATGAGATAGCTCCTCCACACACAATCTTGTCTGTAAGATCTCCTAGGTGTGGAACTTGTGAAGATGAGCTTCCTCTCATAGATCCTATAAGTGAGGATGATGAAGAAGTGATAGTGAAGAATTCCTCTGAGAAGAGTGAAGAAGAGGATTCTTCCAAGGGCCACTATCCTTCTGAGGAGAAGAAATCAACTGTGATGACCAAGTCCAAGAGAAAGAACTTGATCAGGAAGAGCAAAAGGAAAGCAAAGAAGGCTCAAAAATCAAGGCTACTTTTGATGCTAAGCAGAAACAAGTTTTTATCTCTGCAGGTTTCAAAGTAGTAAGGACTGAAGACATCAACCAAGACTCCTCAGCTAAGAGTCCTGGTTCTTGTTCAAATCATCTCAGTGCAAAGAAGAAGACTGAGCTGCTGTGTACCACTGCTGCACAGCCTGGACCATCAAACTCCAAGAACAGTTCACAGCCCAAAAGAACTGTCTCAGCATCTACCAAGATGAAGGTGGAGAAGGGATGTGACCAAAGCCAGTCTTGCTCTCAAAAGGAGACTTGTTTGAAGAAGAAAATGTTATGTGTCATGTGTGAAAGTACTTCTCACATTGCTAAGGATTGCCCATACAATCCTAAAAGTACTGTCCACATGACAAATACAAAGACTTCAAAGAGTCTCAAGAAGTCTCAAGCTTCGGAAGGAAAGTCTGTTTCCTTCGGAAGCAAAATTGGTCTCGGAAGAAAGGAGTTCTTCCGAAGCACTGAAGTCTGCTGCAGTGACTGTAGAATCTTCCGAAGGTTCAGTCATCAAAACTTGTGAAGTCCCAAAAGCTTCTAAGGTTTTGAAGGTCAAGTCCAAGACTCCAAAGGTGGTGTGGAAGTCTAAGAAAGACCAAATGACTGAAGTTTCTCCATCAACAACAGCTGAAGATCCCCATAGTACAACCATAGGATCTATTACTGTTGCATTACCTTCTATTACACTTAGTGAGCCCAAGACAAGTAAGGCTTGGGTTTCCAAATGTAACTAATCATTTCCTTTGTGCAGGAACAGCTCAAGACCAACAGGAATGTCTGGATAATTGACAGTGGCTGTTCCAGGCACATGACAGGCAATAGGTCTCTACTCCATAATTTTGAGAGAATTGATGGAGGACCAGTTGCTTTTGGAGGAGATGAAGGTGGTTACATTTCTGGAAGGGGCAAGGTCACAAATGGTAAGCTCAGCATTGAGAAGGTAAACTTTGTTAAGGAGCTTGGGTACAATCTTCTGAGTGTATCCCAATTTTGTGATCAGAGTCATAACATGCTCTTTACTGAGCATGAGTGCATTGTTCTCAAGCCTGGAGTGGTCATTCCTCATGAGCATATCCTGCTCAGAGCCCCCAGGAAAGGGAACATGTACAAGATGGATTTGCAAGAAACATCTCCCTCTGGAGAAGTTTCATGCTTTCTATCTAAAGCAAATAGTGATGAGTCTTTCCTATGGCATAAAAGAATGTGCCATGTAAACTTTAAGAACATGAATAAATTAATTAAACATGATCTGGTAACTGGAATGCCAAAGAAAGAGTTTACAAGTGATGATCATTGTGTTGCATGCCTGAAAGGGAAGCAACACAAGGTATCTCACAAGCCTAAGGAAAAGAACTCCATCACTACTCCCCTACACTTGTTACATATGGATCTCTTTGGCCCCACCAGTGTAATGAGTCTAGGAAGGACCTCTTACTGTTTGGTGATCACAGATGATTTTACAAGATTCACTTGGGTCTTCTTTCTTAGAACTAAGGATGAAACCCCTGAGATTCTGAAGAATTTCATCTTAAAAGTTGAGAATCAATGTGATCACAAGGTCAAAACCATAAGATGTGATCAAGGAACTGAATTCAAGAACCAAATCCTTGATACATTTTGTGATGAAAAAGGTATTACAAGACAATATAGTGCTCCCAGGACTCCTCAGCAAAACGGAGTTGCTGAGAGGAGAAACAGGACACTTATTGAAGCTGCAAGAACTATGTTGTCTGACTCTAAACTGCCTATCACCTTCTGGGCAGAGGCAGTTAATACTGCTTGCTATGTGCAAAACAGAGTTTTAGTAGTTAAGACACATGGTAAGACTCCTTATGAACTTTGGCACAAGAGGAAACCTTTCATTGGTTTTCTCAGGTCATTTGGATGTCCCTGCACCATCTTGAATACCAAAGATCAAATTGCCAAGTTTGCTGAGAAATCAGATGATGGACACTTCATTGGATACTCTTCCCAAGCTAAAGCTTATAGAGTATACAATCTCAGAACTAGAATTGTTGAGGAGTCAGCCAATGTGACTTTCAATGAGCACACACCCTGTGTGGCTGGTTCTGGTCCGGATTGGCTGTTTGATCTTGATTTAGTTACCAACTGTTTTAACAAATCTTGTGAGCATGTTTCAGGATCTGCAGAAAATTTAAATACAGGTGATCCTGATCCAAGATTTGAGCTAGGAAGACCCTCAACTCATACATCTTCAGCTCCAGTTGGAACTACTTCAGCAAATGAGGTTTCTATCAGCACAACAATGACAAATTCAGCTGATACATCTGGTATGCCTTCAAATTCCAGCTCAGAGGCTTCTCAACCAGATAAAGACACCTCAATTGTAGAAGACAACAATGGTGATGGTGATAGTGATCAGGAATTCCTTGATGCTAATAACCACACCATAGATGACAACATCAATGATGTCACACACTCATTGGATCAAGTTAATCTTGATAAGTGTGATAATGTGGAGGGTGAATCTTCCAGACCAGATCTAAATTTCTCAAATTTGGATCTTTCTCAGCAACTTGCTGTGATCCCTCAGCTAAGGATCCACAAGTCTCACCCCACCACAAACATCATTGGAGATGTTGTCACAGGGGTAAGAACAAGAGGACAAACCCATGAAGCAAATGTTTGTCTTCACTCTTGTTTCTTATCTCAGATAGAGCCAAAGAAAGTTGATGAAGCTCTAAAGGATGGAAGTTGGGTTGAAGCTATGCAACAAGAGCTGCTTCAATTCAAAAGGCAGAAAGTTTGGAACCTTTGTCCTCTTCCTCATGGGAAGACTACCATTGGAACCAAATGGGTTTTTAGGAATAAGAAGGATGATAGAGGAATCATCATCAAGAACAAGGCAAGACTAGTTGTTCAAGGATACACACAAGAAGAAGGGATTGACTACACTGATGTCTTTGCTCCTGTAGCAAGACTAGAAGCTGTTAGGATATTCCTGGCATTTGCTGCATCCAAGAACTTCAAGGTCTACCAACTTGATGTAAAGTGTGCTTTCTTATATGGAGTGATTGATGAAGAGGTTTATGTCAAACAGCCACCTGGTTTTGTAGACCCTGATCATCCTGATTATGTCTGCAAGCTTGACAAAGCTCTTTATGGGCTGCATCAGGCACCCAGGAAGTGGTATGAGACACTATCTGAGTATCTTTGTAAACATGGATACAGAAGAGGTACTATAGATGGAACTCTCTTCATCAAAGGACAGGGAAATGACTTATTGCTGGTTCAAGTATATGTAGATGACATCATCTTTGGTTCAACTAATCCAAAGCTCTGCAAAGACTTTGAGAAGCTGATGAAAGACAGATTTGAAATGAGTTCAATGGGAGAACTCAATTTCTTTCTGGGAATTCAAGTGAAGCAGGTTGAAGATGGCATCTTCATAAGTCAGTCAAAGTATGTTCAAGACATACTCAAGAGGTTCAACATGACTGATTGTAAGATTGCTAAGACACCCATAGCCAGAAACCACTCCCTTGGTCCTGATCTTGAGGGGGAGTGTGTAGATGAACACTTATACAGGGCTATGATTGGGTCTCTTATGTATCTTACAGCTAGCAGGCCTGATATCATGTTTGCTACATGTATTTGTGCAAGATATCAAGCCAACCCTAAGATGTCTCACTTAATCACTGTGAAAAGGATTTTAAGATACCTCAAAGGTGCTTCAACACTTGGTCTATGGTATCCAAAGAATCCTAACTTCAATCTGTATGCCTATACAGATAGTGATTATGGTGGTTGCAACATGACTGCAAAGTCTACATCTGGGGGATGTCAATTCCTTGGTGGAAGGGTTGTCTCATGGCAATGCAAGAAACAATCCTGTGTGTCTGCATCAACTGCTGAGGCTGAATACATTGCTGCTGCAAGCTGCTGTGCTCAAGTGCTTTGGATTCAAAATCAGATGCTGGACTATGGATTTAACTTCAAAGAGACTCCTATCCACATAGACAACAATAGTGCTATCTCTATCACTGAGAACCCTGTGCAGCACTCAAGGACCAAACACATCAACATCAGGTATCATTTAATAAGAGATAACTATGAAAAGGGATTAATTAAACTAGTCAAAGTTCATACAGATGAACAATATGCTGATCTGTTACAAAAGCTTTTGATGAACAGAGATTTAAGTATCTGATATCAGCTATTGGGATGATTAACTTTGAGTAGACTTTTTCTTAAAACTAATTCTAATTATTTCTTCTTAAAATATGTGTGTCCTAAGTTGTCTAGTTCATCACTTTCATAAGCTCATGTTTTCTTTGGATGTAAAATTCTTTTTGAAGACTTTCCTTAGATTCTTGAAAATTTTCTGATACTTCGGAAGATAAAGTTTTATCTTCGGAAGAAAATCATGTCTTCAAAATAAATAACTGTCTAAGAGATTTTACCTTCGGAAGAAGTCAAAATTCATCTTCCGAAGCTTAAAATTCTTATCTCAGACACTTATTCATTTTTAAGGACTTTTTCCTTCCGAAGCAAAATTAACTTTCGGAAGCTTTGTTTATTCTTATACAAAGCATCCAAGGGTTTATTTCTCTTCCGAAGCATAAATTTTCAAGACTCTCAGGAAAATCTTCCGAAGCCATTTTAGCTTCGGAAGCTTTTTAAATCAAAACTTCCGAAGACAAATTACCTTCGGAAGCTTTTCGAATTCCAAGAAAACTACTTTTTGAGCAAAAGTAAACTACCTTTTCAGAGGTGGGACCGACTTTCGGATTTCAAAGTTTATCCTCTTTCATTAACTTTGGTTCAAATCCCTTTTCACATAAATACCCAACGGTTCCCCCTCTTTCCCACTATCTTCCTCAATTCTACTATTCCTCTAACCTAATTCTCTAAACCGCCTTTGCTTTCTACCTTTCTTCACCCTTAAGCTTCTGAAATGGCCAACCTTAACCGCAGAAACAACCCAGATTTCTCCATGCAACTTCACAGGCAACATAATCAAGTTGCTCTGTTAAGCTCTGAGAAAGATGCAAGTTTCTCAGAGATTTGCCAATTCTTGACTCTGTCAAACTATTTCACCTCCCTGACCATTGATCCTACTCTATATGAGGATCACTTGCTTGAATTCTGGAAGACCTGCCAAGAGGTCATTATGGATGGGGAGAAGGCACTGTCTGCCACAGTGCAAGGGAGGACAATCTTCATCACTCCGGCCATCATTAACCAACATTTGCAGCTGGATGATGAAGAAGGTGAGGTGTCCTTCCCAAAGGAAGCTGTTAATCATTCCTTTGAGCAGATGGGCTATGAGGGAGATTTCTCTGTAAAGACCTTCAGGAAAGGGAAGGTCTCATCCCAGTGGAAATACCTGCTCCATGTGGTTATCCACAGCTTATCAAACAAGCATGGTGGATGGGACCAGATTCCTGAGGATCTCTCCTTTATAGTTCATGGAATGGTTCAGGGGGTCAAGTTCAGGTATTCACAATTTGTTTATACTAATTTACTTGCAAACTTAGACTCCTTAGAGTATTACATGTTTCCTAGATATGTTCAACACATTCTCAACTGTGAACTGGGCTCACAGTTGAGGGAAACAAGTAATATTCTTAAATTGGGACAGATGAAGCCCGGCATCTTTAAAATAATGAAGAAGCCAACTGTAGGCTTCTCAGGGGTAGAAACAGCCCTAGTCCCAAAAATGTTAGAGCTCATTGCTCAAGGTGACAACCTAGCAACACAAGCTAGTGTTGAACCCACACCTCTTTTATCCTTACCCCTAAAAAGAACAGAAATCACCCTCACCTACCAAAGAAAATCCAAACGAACCCCTGCTCAGGCTATTGAGTCTGTGCAGGCCCCATATACTCAACCTTACAGGAAGAAGTGGATACTAGAGCTCCCACTTCTCCTGAGGAGCAAACCACTCCCATTTCTTCACCTATCAGGGCTGAGGTTCCTCATGCTCACCCTGATGAGCTCACTAGCCCAACAGCCTTAAGCCTTCACTCTGAGTCTCAACACTCAAGTGAACAACCTTCAGGGGACAGCTACCATCCCCAGCCTTTAGATCTCAACCAACCAATTCCCAACCTATCCTTCTATACTGATGAAGACTTAGGATTCAGTGAGTACCATGAGTCTCTCTTCTCCTCCCCTACTCAAAGAGAGATGAGTACCTCTGACTCTCCTCAGTCTATCCCACATCAGTCACCTATTACTGAGGTGGACACTTCTGAACATGTTCAGGATGTCCATATGAAGAGGCTCTCACTTTTGAAAGTGATTACATCATTAAGACCTCAACCATGGCAACTCAGCCCACTGGCATCTCAACTGAGGCTGCTAGTGAGCAGAGGAAAACCAGCAGCCAAGAAACTCAAGCTGGTGGTGAGAGAGAGGACTTTGGTCCAATCATCTCATCCCCCAATGATTCTTCTGATGAAGATGAGGGGAATTTGAGACTAAAGGTGCAGAAATTGTCAAAAACATGCTCCTATTTAGTCTCTAAGGTTAGTCACTTGGAATCTCAGGTGACTACCTTACAAACAGGGTCAATGATCAGCAACTTCAGATTTCATATCTAAAGGAAAAACTAGCTGGGAGACCTTTAAGGAGAGCTCAACCAGGAACACAAGAACCTGTGGAAGTGATTGACTTATCCTCCAGCTCACCTATGCAAGTGGGTGATGCTACCAAAAAGGGGGAGAAAGTTATTACAACCACAGAACCTGGGAGTTCTTCACAGAGAATGGACATAGAGGACTCACCATCCTCACTTGCTGTTGTGCATTCTCAGCAACTTCCTCAAGTTCACATTAATGTGGACTCTATAGACTCAATCATCAGGAGTCTCTTTGAGGAAGGTATACCAAGGGCTGTCTCATCTCCACCACAAGGAACTGGCAACTACATCATAAGGTGGAGGTATGATGATGACAGAAGAGCCCTTATACTTCACAGAGTTCAAGGTCAACAAGAAGTTTTTCATTTCCAAAGCCTGAACTTCTATGAAAGACTGGATTTAGTCAACATGCCACTTGTCAATCCAAGCAATTCAAGACAAGCTGACAGGCTGGCTCAAAGAATCCAAGACAGGATCCTTGCAGAGTTCTCTCTAAGAAGGAGACTTAGGCAATCAGGCAATGTCATGGTCAACTGGATGTTGAGGTGGACCTAAGATTAGTTTCATAGGGGAAACCTTGACTGAAGGCCCAGTGGCAGAACCTGAGACCCTTGTCTCATCATCAACAACTGCTGTAGAGGTCCAAACTCCCTCTGAGACACCTGCTGGTGAAGGTGTTTCTAGCCTCTCTCTGGCCAGAGCATGGAAGCTACACCAAGCAATGAAGGCCAAGCCTCAATCCACCCTGAGTCACAAAGGTCTGTTGGTGACAAAGGGAAAAGGATAATGACTCCTGAGGAAATTGAGGAGGAAGAGAAGAGAGGAAAAGGAGGCTAAGGGGAGAAAGTTCTACTGGGTCATCTAGCTTCATGCAAGCTGCAATCAGGGCTGCTCCCAGACCAAATACTCAAGATGATGAGTTAAGGGCAGTCAGGATTACCTACTTACAAACCAGGAACTATGATATTGATGAAATCATCTCCCTCCCCTTAGAAGAGTTAAATGAACTGGCTGACATGGAAGTGTCAAGAGAGATGAAGGAGAAAGAGGATGCAAGGTTACTTCTCCAATTCAAAGAGGAGAAGAGACAGAAAAGACTTTACAAGCATGCTCCCACTCTCTCTCCAGTTCAAGAAAGTCCTGCACAGGAAGATGTGGCTCCACAAGAACCTCAGGTAGATAAAGAAGAAGATAGGATCAAGATGATCAACTACCTGAGTGCCACAGGCTTCTATCAGGCAGATGCACTTCTTTCCTTGTCCTATGACTTCATTGAGTTCGAGTACCTAAAGCAACTTGAGCTTGAGCTAGTCAAAGAAAGAAAGACAACCAAAAGGAAGCTAAGGGAAGAAGCTGCAAAGTCAAGAGCCATCATTCAAAAGAATGCAAAGAAGTATGCTGACAGACAAAGAATGATGAGCTTCTTGAAGCTATATGGATTCTCCGGAAGGAGACTTGGCCCCATGTCTCTATCCACTATGGATGAGCATATAAGGGTGATCAAGCAGAAGATTAAGAGTGGAGAACTGATTGACTTGCACTCTCTTCCAAGTCAAGTCCCACCTGAAGTGGAGGTCAAGTTTGAACAACCAGAGACACCTCAACCAGAACCTCCAGCTGAGCCTCAGCAAGCTTCATCTTCTGATCCAAGACAGGGTCAAACTCCCTCTCCTTCTGAACCTGTGAGGGAGGAACACCCAACTGAGAAAGACAATGATGATCAACATGGTGCTGCAGACCAGTCTTCTCAGTTAAAGTCATCTAAGAGGAAGAAGAGAATGGCTTCTAAACCAAAGACTAAGAAAAAGAAGCCAAAGTCATCTACCTCTACACCTCAGGCTGAATCAGATCAACCTGAGGAAGTGCATGATGAGGCAGCCCAATCAACTCCTATTCAAGTGGCTCCTCTAACAACTGAGACACCCATCTTGTCCTGGACTTATTCTACCAATCCAGAAAGATGGCATGTTATCAAAGATCAAGGTGTAGAGAATGTCTACTCCTGGCAAGACATAATCAACTTACCTCTGCATGATCTCTTTGAGATGATAAGATACTATGAGAGTCTTGATGATCCTGACCATCTAATGAAGAAAGGAATGGTCTTGATTGTACTGAAGACTACCAACATCTGAAGATCTTCTAAGTGTTTTGTTAGCATCAGCCTAGGGGGAGTTTGTAAGGATTCCTTAAGTCTGATGCAACCCAAAACATCCAAAGTGTCTCTGCAACATGCACTAAGTACTGAAGTGAAGAATGCTTCGGAAGTTTTACACAATGCATCAGAAAATACTCTAAGTGTAAAATCTTCCGAAGCCAAGACCAATATCTTCCGAAGCCAAACATGAAGTCTTCCGAAGCCTTAGAGACAAAGTCTTCCGAAGCTTCAACCTATGAAGACAGATTTCTTCCGAAGACTTTTAGTACACATGCTTTATCTGATGTACTGTTCCATAAAGCATCTTTTCCGCTGCATCTCTGTAAAGTCACCAACTTACATGAGTTGGTGAAAAGGTCCATGCTTTTGGTAACTGTACATTGAGGTCTTGAGTCTGTAATTTTCCAATTTATGTACTTTATCCTTTTTGTAATGTATAAGGATGTGAGCTATGACATGTCATAGTCACAAGGTCAAAAGGCAGATATGCCTTTTGATCCTACAATTGATTTTGTTAGTGTCTAGTCAATTGTATCCAGCTGGCTTTCATAGTATAGCAGGCTGTAGGTTGTAGTATAAGTATTCTAAGTTCTTGTATTTTTTTTATGCTTTGTAACACTTGTAAAAGAACTTGAGAAAGCAATATACTGCCTCCTTGAAACCCATACTCTCTTGTTCTGTCTCTTTACTTTACTTGTGTTCTTTGTATCACCTTGGTTAATCCAGTTCACTGTTTGATTAAAGTTTAGTTAATCTCCTCATTGTGTTGTTGTGTTGTAATTGTGTTAAAGCCCTTAAACGGTCCTGCAGTATGTATGTATGTATGTATGTATGTATGTATGTATGTATGTATGTATGTATGTATGTATGTATGTATGTATGTATGTATGTATGTATGTATGTACGTATGTATGTATGTATGTATGTACGTATGTACGTACGTACGTATGTACGTACGTACGTACGTACGTACGTGTGTACGTACGTACGTGTGTACGTACGTACGTGTGTACGTACGTACGTGTGTACGTACGTACGTGTGTATGTGTGTACGTGTGTAGGTGTGTACGTGTGTACGTGTGTACGTGTGTACGTATGTACGTGTGTATGTATGTACGTGTGTATGTATGTACGTGTGTATGTATGTATGTGTGTATGTATGTATGTACGTACGTATGTATGTACGTACGTATGTATGTACGTACGTATGTATGTACGTACGTATGTATGTACGTACGTATGTATGTACGTACGTATGTATGTACGTACGTATGTATGTACGTACGTATGTATGTACGTACGTATGTATGTACGTATCTATGTATGTACGTATCTATGTATGTACGTATCTATGTATGTATGTATGTATGTATGTATGTATGTATGTATGTATGTACGTATGTATGTATGTACGTATGTATGTATGTACGTATGTATGTATGTACGTATGTATGTACGTACGTATGTATGTATGTACGTATGTATGTACGTACGTATGT
>CM046033.1:48688393-48765893 GCA_025215565.1 Flaveria ramosissima | reverse complement strand
GAAACACATCAAAGTCAGCGTTGCTGAGTGAGTTCTAGTTTTAAATAAAACATACTTTACTTCCTTTATAAAACCAGTCATTACTTTCGTAAGCGATCACACAATATACATACACATAGATAATATCATTATTATCTTCATCTTTCATTCATACTTTAACTTATGTTCGATCATAGGTTCTTTCTTTCATTCATTCGTTAATTATTAGTACCTCTTTTCTTTACATCAAACCATAAACTTTACCTTTCTGTTCATGGTATTGGACCTAGGCCTATCATAGACCTTCTATAACGGTGCACAACACCTCATGGTCACAATACCTAAGGTAAGGTTCAGGATCATTACATATGTTACATTCTCACGCTCTGGATCAGTGTCAACAGCTATACCCCAAACAATATGGCTACTGGGCCGAAGATTATAAATGACTTCCACACTACACGTAGCCTGGCACCAGCACCGGGGTAAGCGATAACTCGAGTACTGAGCCGAAGATCATAAATGCTTTCCACACTGCACATAGCCTGGCACCAGCACCGAGGTGAGCGACAAAGATCCCATCCACATGCTACACCCCCAATGATATGCATAACTCGAGTACTGGGCTGAAGTTCATAAATGACTTCCACACTGCACATAGCCTGGCACCAGCACCGAGGTGAGTAATCACTACACACTATGTACCACAACGTTGGTCAGTCACAAAGACTAGAACCCCCGCGTGTACCCATGTTCATAATGCTTGCAAGCCATTCATGCTTTCATTCGTTTATTAATGCATGCATTCATTCATTTATCATGTTCCTCTTTTCATTATCTTCTACTTTACGTTACGTAATACTTCATTTCATTCATTATCATAACACATAAAGCCACAGGAAAGGTAAACATACATCACAATAAGGAACATTAACATGCACAGTCATCACGTCATACAGGGTAACATCATATATACATAACATGCATCATGCATAAACATGCAACATCATCATCATTATGCCCTACATGTTCTCTAAGGCCTCAATCATCACCTTACATGAACTTACGGGAACCTTTACGTCAAAACTTACATCTGTACTTTCTCCCGAAAGTCAGAAGTTAAACTACACTTCTCCTCGGGTGCAACAGCCCTATTTGGGCGTATGGACACTCTCCAGTCGCATGGCCTTCATGCGACTAGCCCTTCATTCGGGTGACTGGTGTCACACCCCGACCGACGGCTCATAGCACATGGAACTAATTAAGTTGTAATAATATTAAATGTCATTATTCATTAAATATTACAAGACAAATAAGTAATTACAAATCAATCAAAATACAACCAAACAACATAAGTCTTTCAATTAATCTAGGTCCAAGTCCTATATGAGCATAAGAAGATCTTCAAACATCAAACCTAAAACATGATGAAAATAAAAGGTCAACTAAAAATAGTTGGTGAGTTTTCATGGTTTAAACACACGCATAAATGTATATATATATATATATATATATATATATATATATATATATATATATATATATATATAATATATATATATATATATATATATATATATATATATATATATATAAAATGGTTACAAGTAGCAATTCATGCCATAGGTTATAAGTAGTAAGGTTATAGAACACATATCGTTACAACCAAACCTTGACTTGATGACAAGTATATAAGATTGGCTAAGTGTATTTGGTTCCCATGATGAACAAGCATACGTCATCAGGAGTCGGCAATACATCGACTTTAGCACCAAATAGGCTTGTCAGGCCCAAAGATCTAAGACGTCGCCAGGCTAGCAATAGTTAATGATTGTAAACAAACTATGTATCTCATATAATCACTTACAACACACAAATAACCATGACAAAATATAAAGATGAATTGCATGTGCTTTACAAGTCTCAAACGTTTATAAGTGTATGATGTATAAGTATCATGTTTCAGCCCAAAAAAGTGTGGAATAAAGTAAAGCAAGGAAACTCACTTGATATAAATAAGATGATGATAAGAAATTAAACGAGGCTCCAACGATTTCTTTTACAAGTTGCCTAAACGTATAGATTCCAAGATTAAGGTTCAATAATAAGATTGGCGATTAGATGTGAACTAGGGTTTGAATTGGAATTTTGGGGTTTTGATAATTACGGTAAATAAAATAATATAGCCAATTATATTTTATTTCCATAAGGATGAATAAATTTATTAAATGATTAAGATTGAAACAATAATAATAATTAGTAAAATTATACAATAAGCATTACTTAAATATTAACAATATTTGATTAAGTAATGATTGAATATAACTTTGTGGAAAGAAATAATTAATCTAGAAATTAACTATTTAAAACTTTATCAAAATAATTAATTGGATAATTAATTATTCAAATGACATGCAAAAATAGTTTAAAAATTATTTAAAATCATTTTATAAAGTTTTTAAACTTTTAATTGATTTTTATAAGGGTCTTATTATATCAAGGCCTTAAATAAAAAATTATATTATTTTATAAATTTATGAAATTAAATAAATGTTTAAGAAATGAATTTATCAACTAATTATGATATAACATGATTAAATAATAGATGAATAATTAATTATTTAAATAATTATTTAAATAACTATTTGAATAATTAATTATTTAACATATAAATCTATAATGTTTTGAAATAACCTAAGTTTGATCCATAATAGATTTATAGCATTTAAATTATAAAAAAAATAATAATAATGTTTTATGACCTATGTTATTCTATAAAATAAATAAATAAATAAATTCTATATTCATAAGTTTTTAATACTTTTTAAATTAATTTAATAGTTTCTGAAATGTTTTAATTAACAAAATAATCTTTATTTTATTTTGATAATATAATATTAGTTTTCTGAATTTTATAATGTAAAAAAAACAATTTAAAACAAAACATGGCAGAGGCAGGGTTCGAACCCCTGACCTCCTGCCTATGTGTGTTACACAGTTACCAGTTGGGCCAAAGCCCATATTTAATTATATTTTGAAATTAAAAACCAAATAGAGTTTTCTACGAAAAATCCCCAATTTTACCATAAACCCTAGAATTGATTTCATCCAATTGAACATCAGGTTGATGTTGTTACTCAAATCAAACTTAGGGTTTTTGTTACCTAGATGAAATCGAGTGTATGGGTGTGTGTAATTACCAGAAACATGATCGAATCGATGTTGAAATGAGAAGAAGCGTCGCGGCCACAGTTGAGTATAATTCGAGATGCAAACATCGTTAATAATCAAATTAACTTCGTGTACAGATTCAGGGTGTTATTCCGATCGAAAGCCCCTTATCAATTTGAAGTCAAATTGTTCAGAGAGAGGTTCCCGATCAAGTTGCAGACTCGCGATGAGAGAAGTAGTGAATTCGATGTTTGGGTGTTTTCAGGTAAAATTAAGTGTCGGGAATAGATTAGAGATAGTTAAGTGATTGTTGTTGTCCGATTAATTGGATTATTATTAGTCTTTAATGGTAGAACGGCTCCAGGATTTAAGATGACGGTTACTTGGTTCAAACAAGTTCATAACCGTTGTTTAAACGCGTTTAAGGTTCATAATGGGGTTCGAATCGTTTCCACGAACTGTTTAGGAGCGTTTAGGGTTCATTATTGCACGATTTAGTGGGTTTTGGACCTCGCCGGCGCCGCGCCGGAGCTTCGCCGGCCGGCGGCCGGAAGATCGGGGAGAGGGGGAAGGTTTGGGACCATTTTATAGATTTAGTCCCTGTAGTTTTATTAGCTTATTATTTTATGACCAAAACTTTTACACCCAAGTTTTAATTAATTACATTCCTAACCCTATACTTTATAAAATCCAAATTTTAAATGATTATTTCATTTATTTATTTATTAAACATTATATAAATTATATATCTTATTAATTATCAAATTATTAAGGTGGTTAAAAATGATAATCTTGATACATCTATTTATCTTTATAAATCTCATATTTAATATAAACTTATATAACTTTTGTAGAATTTTGGAATATATTTATTATTTTTATATAATAATTAGAATTTCATAAATGTTATATAAAACCACATAAGTTTATAAACTTATTAAATGGAAGATTAAATGTAAGTTTTTAATCACCAATTTCATGAAATTAGTTAAATAACACATTGATTGTTTTAAACCACCAAAATGATAGAAATAGTTTGAATTAATGTGCTTGATTTATAAAACCAATAGAACGGGTTCGGGTCTACATTTTCAAAATAGGCAGATGTTACAGTCTCCCCTACTTTAAGAAATTTCGTCCCGAAATTTAATCACGAGGGAACTAATTTCAAGGATATGAGGAGACTTGGATTTATTGTCACATTTGCAAGTGACACTTGGAACGTTCAAATTCAATAAGTTTAGTTATTATGTTTCACTATGCTTAAATTTGTTAAATTTCATAATTTATGATTTTATGTGTTTCTTGACAAAAGATACAAGATCATTAAGTTAGAATTTTAGTTGATAAACTTTTATAATTTAAACGGTTCAGGATAATTTAGGAGGGTTTTGTCACAAGTACCACACTAAGTTTTTGATCAATACAAGGCTTAGCTTGACGACATAAAAAAAATATGGTCAAGACACTTTTGAATAAGATATAAAATTGATAAGAGCTTCTCAAGAAGATAACTTTAACAGGGTTTCAGGATGATCGATTGTTGTTTAATTACGTCTTAGAGATTTCAAAGTTTTATTGGCTTAAAGTTGATACGAGAATCATGTTTGTTATGATTAAGGATTCAATTTATAATAAGTGCATCATTGCAATAGCTTTTCAGGATAAGTTCGGTTTTGAGGAGGAGACGTTCGGAAAGATTATTAAGGGTCATTAAGATACATACATACATACATACATACATACATACATACATACATACATACATACATACATACATACATACATACATACATACATACATACATACATACATACATACATACATACATACATACATACATACATACATACATACATACATACATACATACATACATACATACATACATACATACATACATACATACATACATACATACATACATACATACATACATACATACATACATACATACATACATACATACATACATACATACATACACATACATACATACATACATACATACATACATACATACATACATACATACATACATACATACATACATACATACATACATACATACATACATACATACATACATACATACATACATACATACATACATACATACACACATACATACATACATACATACATACATACATACATACATACATACATACATACATACATACATACATACATACATACATACATACATACATACATACATACATACATACATACATACATACATACATACATACATACATACATACATACATACATACATACATACATACATACATACATAGGGAAGGGATCCTTTAAAAACCATGTTATAAATGAAAACCATGAAAACCAAGGGTTACATATATGTAAGTACATGCTATAAAGTATACAACTAAGAGTTACGTATATGTACGGGTTATGTATATGTACCTACGTGTTAGTAAGTGTACAACTAAGAGTTACATACATATAAATCATACAAGTTACGTATATGTTAGTCGTTTCGTCATCATTGTCGTTCCTTTAAGTTTAAACTAAATAATATATAATGACCTCAAAAAATAAGGTTGAATTTTACTCAAATATACTTTAAACAATTAAAAAGTTAAATCAATTATAAATTATGTGATTAAGTAGTGGTAATTTTCACCATTTTCAATTATAAACATAGTTTTTATTTGATTTCTCTCGTATATATATATATATATATATATATATATATATATATATATATATATATATATATATATATATATATATATATGTATATATATATATATATATATATATTTATATATATATATATATATATATATATATATATGTGTGTGTGTGTGTGTGTGTGTGTGTGTGTGTTTGTGAGGGTTCCAATGTTAACTCTCTTTTATTACGACAACCACGTTATATCTTCAAGATCAATCAAAATCATTACTTGTTTTTGTTGGAATAACCTCATTACATACATATAAAAATATGTTCTTTTATATATGTGTGTATATTTCTAAACGTAGCATTGGTGTAATCTACACATAAATATTGTAAATATTTACAGACGTAAGTTTAAGTTAAACTGGTGTAAACGTTTTTACGCTTACGAATTTATACATATACATAAAATATTATATTTTTATATATGTGTAATGATATTATTCTAACAAAAAAATTAACGATTTTGATTGATCGTGAATAGTTAACATAGTTATCGCAATTATATAGGGCTAAAACTGAATCTTACTGTACACACACAATTAGCATGCCTAGTGTGATCATTTTAACACAGTTATCACAGTTAACACAGTTATCGCAATAATATAGGGTTAAAACTGAATCTTACTGTACACACACAATTAGCATGCCTAGTGTGATCATTTTAATTTACGCTATATCCCTCAAATTTAAATTTCATTATAACTTAAACCCTTAAATTTTTAATGTTTTAACTTAACCTTTTGTATTATAATTTGTAAAATGTCACTTTAATCCATTCGGGCTTCTAAAGTTTCATGTTTAACCGCTATACATTTATTCTTAAAAATACTAATTTCTTACGTTCTTTTTATTTATTTATGTGTCAATATGCATTCGAATTACTCTATGTTTTGATGTAAATTTTGTTCGGCAACAAGCCAAGTCAAATATTATATGCTTCCGGAGTTTTTTATGTAAGTTTCGAGTTTGTATACATTTCAACTTAATTTTGTTTTTAAACAAGTCGGATCAAATATAATATGTTTTTAACATTTGACACTATAATTGATATTATATTCAGAAATTATTTAGATCAATTATAATTTATACTTTATCACGCTGCATGTTACGCCACTCTTGCACGCGTCAAGTAAAAAAGCTTGTTCAATATATTTCATAAGGTATCTTCTCAAGTCGCTATAATAGTATATATGACATGCTTAACAAAAAAAACAGTCCAAAACCCTAGATGTGTTATTATTGCGCTAGCAAACAAGGTACAAATATGTTTATTTTAAACAACTCTTTATACTTTAATATAACAAAACTAGATTTAAAGACTTCGTTATATAAATTAAAAAAACATGTTAGATGTTTTGCTATTTCTAAAAAAAGCATATATTTCCAATGGCACTGATAGAACGTGTGATAAGCTTACACAAAACAAAGAGATGAGAATGACAGCACGATAATATAAATTGATTATTTGATGATGTTTTGTGCTGGCATGACAATTCATGAATGAAACTGACACAAACATAACAAAAAAAACAGAATCGTAACCAAATTTTGAGTGCGGCTTTGGTTCGGGTTATAACTGTATCCGAATTGTGAATTTGGTTTACAGTTCGGTTAACAGTGACACGAAATCTTGCTTTTTCCTTCGGTTATCCGAATAAACAAAATAAAATTAGTTACTCAGATAAACAAACCGAATAAACTAAATAGACATAGACCGGCTTAAAGAGTTTGATTGGTTGAATCCGTTCGATTAAGTCTATTTAGGTACAGATAAAGGATATACCTAAAATTTTCACGAACGAATAAACCATTACACACTATTACTTTACAAATATAAAAGGCTAAATTGCTTCTTAGTTTCTTTTATTTGATTTCTCCACACCCGCATATAAGGGTCGTTGTTTATGGATTACTAATATTACATAAATCAATTAAAATAATTCTTTCATTTAGTACTAAAAGTTAAATGAAAAGGTATACTTGTAAAAGATTAAATGATTTTTTTTTTCTAGTCAGTTAATATTCCTACTTATTACATTAGAATCTTAGACATACGCACAAGTAAATAAATGATTTTGATTGTTTCTTGAAAATTATTTAACATTTGTGCTTCTTTACGAAACCTATCACAAACATGTTAAGTATAATGCAACAACGCAAATATCATTACATCAATGTAACATATCAAATCAGTAACAATTAGCAAATAGTAATAAAGTTCTGTTAATATTTTTTTTTTTTATAATCACTCGCTCTTTTAATAACTAAAATACCACTCTAAGTTTCGATACAATAAACTCCCTTCTCAACAAGTTCATGCTCATAGATATGTGAATTAGATGCCGGTAAAGTTGATAAAATGTACCCGAGTTACATGGCATTGTTAATGTACCATGTTTTGGTAAAAGAAGTACGATATAGATAGATATGACTTCTCTTTACCAATAATGCATTGGTTTGAAGAGTGACTTCAATATTGGCCGAATATTTTGGTTTACATAGAAGTGAAGTAAATATGAAGACAAGTGTACGTGGACAATAATTTACGATGGTTATGTAAGTAGGTGTAAATAGGACCCAAATGCATAATGAAGAGACCCAAAGTAATTCATAGATACTTCCAAGCCGTTTTAGTAGATCAAAATTAACCCTCTTACCCCACATATTAATGAATGCCAATGCAACAAAGCACATGTCATTGCAACTTTATGCATCTCACCAAAAAGAGAAATAAAACAAATTAATGAGATATTTTGGGAACAAGTTGAATAAAGGTTTTGAGTATTTGTATAAAATCTACATGTTATTTACGATATACTCTAATTGTTAAGATGCATTAAAAATAATCATACTTTAATCGGTTGGCGGTTGGCCGACATGTATGAGGGTGTATTTTACAGACTAAAGGGTTTTCTACTTAACTTTTAGTGAAAGGTTGGTTATGTAATCGTAAATATGCAGGAGTTAAAGTGATGTTTTCATCCAATCAAAGGTTGTTAGTTTGAGTTTAGGGGTGACACTTCATCGTAGTTTATCTAATTGAACCGTTAAAAATATTAAAATTTTAATTAACTTTTTTTGTACATATTGGTTGAGTTGATAGTTTTACCTTATTTATATTAAACTAATTTAACACAGTCTAGATTGTAATGTACAATGACGGGCTAAAATGACAAGAAAAGAAATTTTGTTGCATAAACGGTTTAGCGAGTCGAATATTGAATAGAAACATACTTAAATAGTTACGTCTCCAAAGCCTCTTATTAAAAGTACTTATTATTATGTCATTCTAAAAGGAAAATAAGTATTGCTAAATAAACTAACACGGCAACACGCATTTCTATAGAACAAAATACGCATGAGATCATAATATTTTAAATAAGTTTATGTATAGATTTCTTTTACAAGCACATTATATAGTGTTCGTATCTATTTATTTATTGTAAATTTAACAATTTATATTCATGATATAACTATTACATTTCAAATTTAGATGAAAATATTAATTAACCATGATTGTTTTTGTAACATTGACATGTTTTCATGGGACTATTAGTTTATTCTTTTCATTTTCTTTATGCTTTTGTTTCAATTTTATATTATATAAGAATCTACAATGTTTGAATTTGCAATTATTCTAAACGTTTACTGAATATACATAACAAAACTATTTCTTTAATAAAAACATAACCTCAAGTTAATCAATTACGATTTCATGGACTAAAATTCACATGCTACTAATGCACATTATGATGTAGAAATGGTTAAGAATATACGATTTTAAAATTGTTCTAACATTTTATAAATATATATACAGTTTACAAATTACAACTAAGATTACATACTAAACTAACCTTTCATATTAAAAATAATTTCTCTCTATTCCATCTCAACAAGTCAACAACACAACCTAACATATTATTTTATTAACATTCTTTGATAAATATGGTTTATGATTATATTCAAAATATTTAAAAAATATTTTATTTTGAAACATTTAAAAATTTTAATATAAAAATAAATAACAAATAAAAAATAAAAATTATTTATATTCATTAAACATATTTAATACATCAAATTACAATCGTAAAAAATTCCGATAAACAAATTTACATATCTAGACACCTGATATATAAGATAAAAGAAATAAACTTTCTATATTTGTTTTAGAGTTAATTGCCATTTCCGTCCCTAAGGTTTGATGCTTTTTGTCGTTTTCATCCAATAACTTTATTTTTTTAGTATGTATCCCTGACATTATAAAAACTTGTCATATTCATCCACTTCCGTTAACCCCGTTTGTTTTACCCGGTAAGTGGAAATCAGTTTGAATATTAAAAGCAATCTAACAACTTTCTTTTTAATAAAATTTATATCCATTATGTTCATAAAAAACTAAGCAAGTTTATGTGTTTAAATATTTTTTTAAAAGTCAAATATACCAGTTATTAATAAAAATTAAATTAGAGGCAAAAAGAATTTGTAAAAAAGAGAAATTTGATTAAATGAAAGCCACTATGTTTGTGAGATGTCACATGCTGTTGGTTGCAATCTTGGTTGCCTCACCGTCCACGTTGTGATAAAAATCACATTTTGTGTTACGTTCTTTTCATGACCAAATCACATTTTATCATGGTTTAAATTATAAAATCATTTTGAGTTAAGTGGTAAAATTTTCTTTGAAATTATGGGTTTAACAACCTGTTTATAATGTGTTGATATAAATTAGTTGTTTTATAAAATTAAAGGTACGTTAGATACGTGGGGGTTGTAGTCCAAAAGTACTAATAACTTATTATTTGTTTTAATCTGAATATCATTCAATAAGTTTACTTAAATTATGATATTACTTGTAAGTAACATTACTATATTAATACATAATTAAATTTGTATTTCGGTCATCTAATTGTCATTGTCCATGCGGCAACCAGTGATGCTACAAGCATTTCTTTAATTTTTTTTAATTTTAGTGAAGTTAAACTCAGATTAAATGCATCTAGTTTCTTGCGTGGGTGTGAGAGTGCCTACTTGAGTTCCATCTCCTCCCACACCCACCCACCCCCCCCCCCCCTCGCACACCCCCCTCACACCACCCACACCCACCCCCCTCCCCTCCTC
The DNA here is from genome assembly GCA_025215565.1 of Flaveria ramosissima. Classification (NCBI taxonomy): domain Eukaryota; kingdom Viridiplantae; phylum Streptophyta; class Magnoliopsida; order Asterales; family Asteraceae; genus Flaveria; species Flaveria ramosissima. Next base: position 48,754,915 of record CM046033.1, on the reverse strand, counting down.
AAATATATATATAGTTTTTAAACTTTTTCTAATTTTTATTTTAATTTAAAGTTTCTCCAGTAGGTTCTTTTTTAGAATAACTAAATGTTTCTACTCTAATAAAAAAAATGTAACTGAAATTGACACATAGCAACATGATATCATTCTCAACAAAATTTTTCTGCTTCTCTCTTTTAAATAAATACATTAATTACTAAAAATATTATTTAGTTTTTTTTGAGTAATTTTTTTATTTAATTAAGATTTTTTTATTAATATTATCTCTAAACAAACAAACTTTTATAAAACATTTTTTTTCATAACATCAAACTTCTTAAAAATAAAAATATTAAAAAATTAGTGTTTTTAAAAAGTAAAAGTTTTATAAACCAAAAATAAATAAAATTAAGAGTTATAATAAGAAATTTTTTAAAATTTTCATTTTTTTAAATGGATTATTTTGAGACAAAATGTTTAACTTTTTTTGGAAAATAAAATTTTAAAAGCGAAAGTTAAAAACATATTTTAAAAAGTTGATATCATTTTTTTATTAGTTATATTCCTCGTTCATACGTAATTTACCCATATCTTATCTTAGAATATCAATTTATAATTAATAAATTTATATTATATTTAATATTTTATTTATTCACTCTTGTTATATATGATTTTACTAAAGCTAGTTTTTTTATATAATCTTTTGAATTAAAAGGTGACATATATTTTAATTTACTTGTCAGAAATACAGAATCTCTTATGAAAAACTTCTTGAAGAACAACAAACCCTAATCTCAAGAAATATCCAACAGTTGCAAAACAAACTCAGATCATCAATGTGATGACCTAATAACAAAGATGTAAAGAAATATGAAAGCTATCATCAACACGATGACAGAGAACAAGATCATCCGAGAGAGCGAACGAGAGAGTTTGAGAGAGCGTGTATCGGCAATGAATCGTCGGCAGGTACAAAGTCTTCAATTTATACGCGAGCCCTAGAACAAGCCCAACAGCAACATAAGCAGCAGCCCATCAGCATAAAGCAACAGCCCATCAGCAATAGTCCAATCAACCCATAACCTGCATATACACAAAGCCCAACAGTAAACAAGAACAAAAAATATAAAAGATATTGAATTATATTTTTAACACCCCTCCAGAATTCAATATCCAAACACATTAAACATACTAAGCTTAGAAACCAAGAAATCATGTTGCTTTGGAAGTAAACCCTTAGTAAAGATATCAGCAGGCTGCTGTTCAGAGACAATAGGAACAGTGGTAATAACACCGGTAGAAATCTTTTCTCGTAAAAAATAAAGGTCAAGTTCAAAGTGTTTAGTCCGATCATGAAAGACAGGATTCGCAGCAATAGATAACGCCGCATTGTTATCACAGTATAAAGGAACAGGAAGAGAAACGGGAACAGACAACTCGGTTAACATATTGATTAGCCAGAGAACTTCACATGTAACCGCACACATAGACCGGTATTCAGCTTCAGCAGAAGACCGAGATATAGTATTTTGTTTTTTACTTTTCCAAGAAACAAGAGAGTGTCCTAAAAAAACACAAAAACCAGTGACTGACTTTCTGGATCCTAAACATTTCCCCCAGTCAGAATCCGCAAATGCAGTTAAAGACAGAGTATCAGATTTGGAAAACAAAAGTCCATGACCCGGAGCCTTTTTTAGATATCGTAAAAGCCTGAATGCAAGTTTTAAATGAGACTCAGTAGGACGATGCATATACTGACTGAGAAACTGAACAGAGTATGAAATATCAGGTCTAGTGTGAGACAAATAAATGAGTTTTCCAATTAGTTTCTGATACTCAGAAATATTTTGAAGCGGAGGTAGATCCGAATCAGAAAGCTGAGCAATGATGTGGTGCTGCTCAAGCGGAGTGTTGACAGGTTTGCAACCTGTCATACCAAACTCAGCGAGCAGCTCCAAACAGTATTTGCGTTGAGATAAACAAAGACCATTTTTATGAGGGACAACCTCAATTCCCAAAAAATATTTTAAGGGTCCCAAATCTTTAATCAGAAATTCAGATTGTAAGTATTGTTTAAGTTGCTGGATTTCAGACTCATCATTACCAGTAACAATAATGTCATCAACATACACGAGTAAAACAATGAACACAGAATTATTAGATTTGATGAACATGGAATAATCAGTTTTGCTTTGAATAAACCCCGTAGACAACAGGACCCCAACCAAATTTTCATTCCACATTCTGGGGGCCTGTTTTAAACCATACAGAGACTTATTTAATTTACACACACGTGTATCACTTTTTGAAAAATAACCCTCGGGAAGTGTCATGTAGACATCTTCATTCAAGGAACCATAAAGAAAGGCATTATTTATGTCAAGTTGGTAAAGGGGCCAGTCACGTTGAACAGCAAGAGATATAACACACCGAATAGTAACCATTTTAACAACGGGAGAAAAGGTTTCATCAAAATCTATGCCTTCCCGTTGGCTATAACCCTTAGCAACGAGCCTCGCTTTATAACGATCTATTTCACCGGTTGACTTATATTTTATTTTATAAACCCATTTGCAACCGATAGCCTTTCTGTTTGAAGGGAGGTCAACGATATCCCATGTTTTATTTCTATTTAATGCATTCATTTCATCATTCATTGCATTAATCCAGTTTGTGTCAAGGCATGCCTCTTTATAGGTTCGAGGTTCAATACTTTTATTTAGACTCGAAGCAAAGGACTTGCCTTCGACAGAAAGATTTGAGTAGTTTACAGTTTTTTCAATTCCATATTTGACTTTACCTTCGATGATAAAGTCATCAAGTTTTTTTGGAATAGAGCTATGCCGAACAGATCTCCTAAGAGCTGCCGTATCAGAAGAATGATCATTTCCCTCAGAGGTATGATTGTGATCATCAATCTCCGATGATGATACAGCCTTGGCATTACCTCCACTGGTCCCGAAAGGTTGCTGAAAACCAGCCACGCCCTCTGTAACCGGACTGCCAGCAGAGGGCTGCTGAAAGTCAGCCATACCTTCAGAACCAGGGTTGCTATGTGGCTGAGATGCATCATCGGGAGCATCACTATTAGTCCCTCTTTCATCATCGGGATCACCTTCTGAAGGAAAGCTTTCGGGTGTGTTTGAACAGGGGTCATTAAAAAAATTTAAGTGAGTTAGTGTGGGATGTAAATTTGATTCATTTGGATCATGGTGATCTTTAAAAGGAAAAATATTTTCATAAAATTTTACATCCCGGGAAAACAGAAACGTTTTTTTATCCAGACTCCAAAGTTTATATCCTTTTTTATTGTTTGAATAACCAATGAAAACACATTTTTGGGCATGACTTTCAAATTTGTTTGTGTTATTTAGCACAGTACAAAAACATAGACACCCGAATGATTTCAAGTGGACCAGAGAGGGAGTAAAACCAAATAACAGCTCATAGGGAGACCTACCATTCAACACAGAAGAGGGGGTCCTGTTAATTAAGTAAGCGGCAGTCAGCACACATTCAGACCAGAAGGATAATGGAACATTACTTTGAAAAAGAAGGGACCGAGCCACATTAAGAAGATGTCGATGTTTTCTCTCGGCAATCCCATTTTGTTGGGGAGTGTAAGAACAGGAGGTTTGATGAAGTATTCCATTTAACCGATTAAATTCAGCAAATCTTGCATTTACAAATTCTAAGCCATTGTCACTTCTAAACATTTTTACTTTAGAATTAAATTGATTTTGCAGTAAGTGTGTAAAAGTTTCAATATTTACAAAGACTTCATCTTTGTGCTTCATCAAGAACACCCATACCGCCCTAGAAAAATCATCGACAACAGTTAAGAAGTATCGAAACCCTTCTTTACTTTGAAGTTTGTATGGACCCCAAACATCTAAGTGAACGAGGTCACCTACATGATTGGATTTATGATTACTTAAAGGAAAAGGTTCACGATGTTGTTTGGCCTTGTGACACACATCACACGGCTTGGAGGAATTAGAAGATTTAAGATTCAAATTCTGTTTTAAGACATTCAGGACTTGATCTGATGGATGACCAAGTCTTGTATGCCATAAATCCGAGGGCTCAACACTTAGAAAACACACCTTTGCGGTTTGTGTTGTGTCACCAAAAATGTACAGTCCATCCACCTGACTACCAGTCACCAGGGTTTTCTTTGTGAGTAAATCCTGGATATGACAACAGTGTTCATCAAATATGACACACATTTTGTTGTCACGAACGAGTTTATAAACAGAAATAAGGTTAACATTATATTCTGGGACAACAAAGACATCTGTTAGAATAACCTTTTCGTTGATTTTAATGTTACCAATCTTTGTAACGGTAGCACTTGTTCCATTAGGGTGATGAACTTTAATTTTAAATTCAGTGACATCAATCGGGTTTAAAAGATTTTTATCACTCATAACCATATGTTGGTTTGCCCCAGAGTCAATGATCCATTGTGTTAACAAGTTAGAGTTTAAAATCGAGGAGAAACTGAAAGTGTTTCCATATGAGGAGGAGTTTGAGGAAGTACCTCCAACATTGGAGGTACCAGGCGATTCTCCCTGCTTGTTGTTTAACAAACCTAGTAATTGGCTAATTTGATCAGCAGTAAAGGCTGTCAAGGCAGGGGATGAGGCGGAGTTGGTTCTGTTAGTAGCAATGTTTTGGTTTTGTTTAGGACCTTGACTGGATCCAGAACCTCCCTTCTGTCGGTTTCCTTGTGGGTAACCGACAATCTCAAAACACCTTTCTATAGTATGACCAATTTTATTACAGTGAGTACATTTTAGATTTTGATTTGGACCTCTTGTGTTTTTCTTTTTATTATCAAAAGACTGATTTGTTTTTGAAACAAAGCCAACATTTACACCAGTTTGTTTGGAGGAGTTTGAATTTCTATGTGACTCCTCTCTTGAGATGATAGAGAAGGCAGTTTTTATGGTAGGTAATGGATCCTTGGTCAGAAGATTGGTTCTTACAGGTTGGTAAACGTCATCCAAACCCATAAGAAACTGCATTAGTTTTATTAGTTGATTAAAATCATTGAATTCTTTTGCAGCTTTACATGTACAGGATGGTAATTGAAGCATATTATCCATTTGTTTCCACATGGTGTTCAGTTTATGATAGTATTCAGAGACTGAGGAGCCATTTTGTTGTAAAGAGTTAATTTTTTGATGTAAGCCAAAGATTACGGATCCATCTATTCTATCATAGGTTTCTTTTAGTTCATTCCAGACTTCGGAGGCAAGTTTTGAAAACACTTGCCCCACATATAACTCCTCAGACACAGAGTTTAAAATCCAAGTGAGAACGATGGAATTACATCTTTCCCATTGTCCCACTAGCACTTCATCAGTTTTAGGTTTTTCACATTTGCCATTTATGAAACCGATTTTGTTTTTAACTTGTAAAGCGAGTTTCATGGCATTAGCCCAAACAGTATAATTTTCAGTTCCCTTAAGTTTTATGTTAACAATGGTCAACACACATGAATCACTCGGATGAAGGTATAGTGGGTTACTGGGATCAAGTTTTCCAACCAGAGTGTTACTAGGAACAATAGGGTTATCAGTTTCATCAGCCATTTAGTTGTTTTAAGAGATCAACAAAGATATGCAGATCACTCAAGCAAGCGCAGATAAGACAGCCAAGATCAGAGCCAGGTTTTCACACCAATCACGTTGGTAGATCAAGGATTAATCAAGGCTGTGATGCAGAAAAAAATACACACAGAAAACAAGCACACAAGTGATGCACACGTATTATCAATGCAGAAATAGTCCAGATCAATTCCGGTACTCCTAACCCGGACAAGAATGCCTAAACACAACAATGATAAACAAGAAATAAAAGAAACAGAGAAAAGGGAACAAGAAATCCTCACAGCGGCTCCCTGTATCAGGGAGAAGACCAACCGAGCGACTAAGACTTGTAACCTTCACTTAGGGTTACAGTCTTAGATGAAGAGAAAAAACAGCCACAACCAGCTTCTTATTCGCGCCGTAAGATACACAGATAACTTGAAGGAGATTCTTCACGTTTGCCCTTTTTTCGAAGAGACGATACACATTGGTGTTCGTACGCTTGATGATGCAAATCACACGAGCCGAAAAGCGTCCACAACCAGATTAGGGTTTGAGAAGAAAACCCTTACTCAATGATCAAGAGAGTCAATCAATAGAGAGTAACAGCGGAAGATCGCGATAACACCAGGAATCAGATCAACAATCGACCAGAGCCTTATGCTCTGATACCATGTCAGAAATACAGAATCTCTTATGAAAAACTTCTTGAAGAACAACAAACCCTAATCTCAAGAAATATCCAACAGTTGCAAAACAAAACTCAGATCATCAATGTGATGACCTAATAACAAAGATGTAAAGAAATATGAAAGCTATCATCAACACGATGACAGAGAACAAGATCATCCGAGAGAGCGAACGAGAGAGTTTGAGAGAGCGTGTATCGGCAATGAATCGTCGGCAGGTACAAAGTCTTCAATTTATACGCGAGCCCTAGAACAAGCCCAACAGCAACATAAGCAGCAGCCCATCAGCATAAAACAACAGCCCATCAGCAATAGTCCAATCAACCCATAACCTGCATATACACAAAGCCCAACAGTAAACAAGAACAAAAAATATAAAAGATATTGAATTATATTTTTAACATTACTCATTTCGTTTCTCTTAATTGTTGGAACTCTTCACTAAAATGCGCTCCCACAGTAATGCACAGGGAAAGAATTCTAATTTTACAAGTATGTTTTTGGCTAAACATAAATATAAATCTAAATATTATCGGAAAAGTAGTGTCACTGGAAAATAAAATTCAGGAGAAAAGACAAAGGAGATGAGAGAAGAGATTAGAAAGATGAGAGGTAAGTTAATGTAACGGTCCAATATATTGAAAATAAAGCTGAATTTAAGTTTGTGGGTTAAAAATAAAAAATGATGAAAGTTACGGGAGTCAACTCTAAAACTCCCCTTATATATAGGAAGTTTGCCGTCTCGTTTTTCTTTTTTTTTCTTTAATTTCTTGTGACCTGTAAAGGAAAGGGAGAGAAAGAGAGAAGATCTACAATGTGTGAAGATATATTTGAGAGAGAAAGTGTAAGACGAAGAGAAAATATAAGACTTTATGCCTTGAATCATGATTAAAAGCTTAGATTTAAGCATGATAAATATATTTAGCCTTGTTTGAGGAAGGTTGCATAAATATACTTTAAATCTCAATAAGCTTAGATCTAAGCATGAAAATATATTTATACCTTGTTTGAGGAAGGGTGCATTAATATATTTTAAATCTTGATGTTTTGCATATATCTTAACGTGAAAGGCACACCATTTAGGGGTTGTGAAGTTTATTATTAACGTTAATTACTTAATTTTGATTTTACTTTTTTTTATTTTTTAATTTTTTTGTTAATTTTTTTCTCTTTATTAAAAATTGCACAATTGGTCCCTATGGTTTGATCATATTGCAAGCCCCAAATCGTTAAAAACTAACGGATACTAACGATGGAAGCTAACGTTGCAACCAACTCTCAAATGTTTCAACTAAGTTTTTTTAAACTATGAGAACCAAACTTGTAATATGATCAAACCATATGGAATATTTTTGTAATATCGTATTACAATTAGTATACATCAAAGTTTTTTTCCTGGCATTGATCCGCATAGATAAATAGTTATGAATTGAACTTAAAACTTGTAATATTAAATAATAACTATATAAATCCAATCACATGTAGAGGTATCGAAAAGTTCCAAGTTTAGTGAGTCAATTCTTATTTAATGGCTAACTCAGTTTAACAACAATAAGCATCTCATTGTTCTAATATACATACATATTACACACATACGGAATGATCCCTTGTAAAGATTATTTTCCATAAGCAGTCAAGGAAGTAATCATAGCGCTTCATTTTCTATATCATTTGTTGAGTTCAAAGTGTTAGGAATATATTAGAAATTGTTTTTGTTGTTGAGTTGGTTTTAAATTCTTAGAGAAAATTTTAAAACGTTAATAATCTTTTATAAGATATTATTTTCAAAAACCAATTACATTATAAAATCGATATGTATGTCTATATATGGTTTGTTGATCTTAAAGGCAACACAATATTTTTGTGTTGGATTTTTGTTTTTTTTCCTAAATGAGAATGATTACAAATAATTGTAGTTTCATTGTGTTGGATTTGAACAAAGGTAATTGCGTTAGCTTTTTTAGTTTTTTGAATGTGCTAGTTTTTTTTATTTAATCGTGTTTTTATACATCAAAACAACACAAATATGTTTTTGTATGATAAAACAACCTAGAACGTTTTATTTAATTGCATGTCTAAATGTCTTCAAATCCATGCATTCACCAAAGTATTAGGAACCTTTTCCTTCTTGGAAATGTTGACCATAACTATAACAATCGATCACTTTAATTATTTATGAAACGAAAATGATGGAAATCATTGTCACGTACGATAATCATATGTATTTATGTTGGAAATAATATTTCTAATGTCCGGATTATGATGTATAGAAAATGATGGTTTGAATAATATATATAAATATATAGATATGATTTCAATTAGTCAAAATCAAAGAATCAATGTTAAATGTCTTTAGATATGAACTTGATAGCGTTTGGAATATCGTTATATTTGGAAAGGTTGGGCATAACCCAAATTTATCACTCACTTTTATAATTTATGAAATGAAAATGATGGAAATCTATGCCATTACAATCATACGTATTTTTGTTGGAAATCTTTGTAATGTCGGATTAATTATCAATGTGAAGAAAATGATGTTTCAAAGTGACCAACACACACAGATATGATTATGATATTCTTTGGTCATTAAGCAATTAATTTTAGTACAAATAATGTTTTTACTTATTTAATAATGACCAAAAGTTAATTTCAAAGGAAAAATTACAAATTGTTATCTGTTTATGTTTATCCTTTAGTATTTAACTTTAGTAATTACATAATTCATCAATCATTTTTTCAATATTTGTCATAGATTCAACCATATTCGTGAATAGAAGTTAGAATGAGATGTAAAGAGCAGTTATTTTAAACCCCATTTACTTAAAACAGTAAAGAATCAAAAAGATAACAAAAAGTGAGGTGTTATTTATTGTTGTTTTTTTTTCTTTAGCAATTGGGACAATAAAGATTAAATCTCCCTCACGTAACTTGTACATTACCATTATAACGTTTGTCCACCAATAGGATGAAATCTGCAACATACATTAAACAAAATAAACATAGTGTGTGTTTGGTTCGTGATTTTTTTAAGTAAGAAATTGAATTTGTCAAAATATATTGAGATTTGAAATTTTGGATGTGAAATAGAAATTTACCAAAGACATCACCCAGCCTCTCATACCACCAATATTGTCCGTTTTGTCCACGCAAAGCTCACGGACTTGCTTTTAGTTGCTCGAGTGAAAACTTCCCAGGGAGGCACCCAACACTGGATTGTTATCATCTAAGCACGTTTAACTATGGAGTTCTCCTCTAATTCACAGCAAAAACGTCCAAAATGCGTTGTTGAAATTAAAAGCCAAACATCACTAATGAACCAGGAATCTCTCATGTTCGCGGCCAATGTGGGTTTTACGTAGGGTGTCACAATCACCTTACTTTGGACTCATCGTCCTCGATGAGCCCGAAAACTCACCATCCTCGGTGAGATTTGTCCCACCATCCCGAATGACATAGGAGTGACTTTGATACAATTATGTAACACCCGGCTCCTCATACCATCAATATTGTCTGTTTTGCCCATGAGAAGCTTATGGATTTGCTTTTAGTTGCCAAGTGAAAACTTCTCAGGGAGGTCACCTATCCCTGAGTTACTATCACCCGAGCACGCATAACTATGGAGTTCAACTCTCATCTACAACCAATACGCCCAAAATATGTTGTTTATATTAAAAGCCAGACATCACTTATGAAACAAGAATATTTTATGTTCATGACCGGTGTGGGATTTACATAGGGTGTCACACATTTAAATCACAAAGCTTTGGAATCCATCACATAATTTAATTTTATAAGTATTTTAATGATAAAACAATATATTATTAGATAAGACATCACCAACCACTAAGGTTGGTGGCTTAGTGGCAGAGGCTTTGCCTCTAGGTACACCTTTATGGGAGAGGTTTAAGATTTAATTCTTAGTAAGTGTAATATATATTAGGGTGTATTGTAGGAGTATAAGTATGATAGATTTGTCGTTCTAAAAAAAAAATAAGACATCACCAGCTTCTTGCCATAGCCACCCACCGTCTTGCCTCCTTTACCACCACTAGGAACAAGTCGCAACCACCGTAATTACCATCACACTATCACCACGCCTAGCGTACCACGTACCACCACCAATCATTGGCCATCAAACACTCTTTGTTGTGACATCTCATATTTTTGTTTATTAAAAGTTAACTTAGTTAATTCTTGTAAGAACCTTTTATGTCAATTTTGAAACTTTGTGGAATTAATGTGCTTGATAATTAATTTGGGGTTTAACAAATTAATTAAATAATAGAAATAATTGTTATAATAGTAATAATAAAGATATTATTATTACTATTACTAATAATAATATTAATAATAATAATGTTAATAATACTAATAATAATAACATTAACAAAATTAATGATAACAATAATGATAATAATACTAATCTATTAAACTTGTAAAAGTTAAAACTTAAAGTAACTAAGTTAAGGGGTTATGTTTGCTATTTTTAAAACTTCAAAAGAAAGCTTTGTGTATAAAATAACAAAGCACAAAAATACAGGGACTAAAGGTGTAAAACTCCCAAACCAAACCCCTTTTCCCTTCCCTCTTCTGCCCGACTTTCCGGCGGCCGGCCGGCCATGCCCGGCGCGGCGCCGGCGAACCTCAAAACCGGTCCAAAAGACCGCGAAATAAGAATTAAAAAGCACCAAACGATACGTGAAGTTGTTTCGAACTCGAATACAATGTTTATTTGGGTTTAAACTCGGGTATTAATGAAGATTAAATCCGAAACCAAATGCTCGACCAATATCCACCCGTTTCAACTCCTGAATTACAATGATAATCAAATTAGTCAGTTAGAAACGTTCCTATAATCATCACGAAGCTTAATGTGTGGTTTAATTTGAGTTAATGAATCCATTAATCATTCAACATAACCGAAATAGTCAATCGAACGCGTTCGGTATCTTAACGTTCAAATCAAAGCTTTTTAACAGAGGGCAAAGGTGGACTTCGACCCCTTCCAACTCTCTGTAAACCTAATTTTGTGAATCAATCACTCAATCGACAGTTCCAAGTTCTTCATCTTCGTGAATGAACCGAGTCAAAACCAAGCATAAACATTACAATTCGATCGTAATCAGGTAAGTTTAAGACTTCATTATACTCGAATTCACTTTGGGATTGAAAGCCCCATAGTTAATTTCAGTAACAACATCGGTTGATGCTTCAATTTGATCCGCTTGTTCTAGGGTTCTTCGTGGTTTGGGGATTCATTTTAAGTATGTTTTTTAAGAATTAAGATACAACTTCTGTCAAGCATAGGCGACCTCGCCTAATGGTAAAACGCACCCATGAGAACCTGGAGGTCCCGGGTTCGACCCCGGGCCACTCCACATTTTCTTTTTAAGGCTTTTTAGCCTTCTACAACATTTTTAAATATTTTTAAAAATTATAAAAAGACATTTTATAAAAGCTGAAATTTTATATGTTTCTAAATATTGTCTGGGAATTTATGTTCTTATTTTTTTTACAAAACAAATGATATAATTAGTTAAATTTTTATAAAAAATGGAATTTTAATGTTGACTAACTATTTAAATTATTATTTTCTCAAATGATATATTTAGATTATTTCATATAAGTTAAACTTAAAATATAGTTTTAATTTACTAACTAGTTGTTTGTTCAAATAATATGTTTAAACTATTTTTCTTATAAAATAGACTTTAAATATTGTTTAATTACTAAATCATTATTGGTTCAAATAATATATTTAGAATATTTTCTTATAAGTTAGACTTAAAATATTGTTTTAATTTACTAATCATTATTCATTCATATAATACATTTTTATTATTTTCTTATAAGTTAGACTAAAAATATTGTTTTAACTTATTAACCATTAATCGTTCAAATAATATATTTAAATTATTTTACTTATAAAATAAACGTTGAATATCGTTATAACTCACTAAATCATTATTTGTTCAAGTAACAAGTATAAATTATTGTTTGAAACGTGCTTATTTTATTTAGCTATGAGACTCTATTTTTATATAAATATTACAAACTTTATTATAAATATTATTCTTATTTCACGTCTTTATATAAAATACAATTATATTGTTACCAAGAAAATATAATTACTTATTGAACATCAACTTTGATATATATTGATTCATTTCTCAAATATTTACATATATAATTCTTCTAATGAATTAAAAATGTAAAATAATTACTTTGTAAATTGTTATTTATCAAAAACCGCTTAAAACTATTGAAACCCTAATCATTATTTGAACGTTAATCATATTATTAATCTACATCTTATATGACATATTTAGGTGCCTTGTAATGAATACTTGGGATTACTTTGGATCATCCTTTAAATCTTTATTTATCATCTTGTAATGCTTATATCCATGTGAGTATTTCCATACCCCTTTTGCTTATTTTCACACTTTGGGGTGAAACATGTTAACTTATCATTGCACTTGTAAACTTATTTGAGACTTGTAAATCTATGGCAATTCATCTTGTAAAGTTGTGGTTAGTTGAACTTTTGTGGTTACCATGTTATGGCGTTATATGTACAATCATTAACTATTGCTAGCCCAGCGAAGTCATAGATCTATGGGTAAGACAAGCCTGCTTGGTTGATCCAAGTACACTTAGCTGATCGTATATACTTTTAACGTTTGAGACTTGTAAAACTTTTGTCGAGGTTTGATTGTTGCATTGTTCATAACATCCCTAATCACTTTATTCACTAACTTATGACTTGAATTGCCATCTTTTATATACTTATGTATTGAAAACTATGGAATGCTCACCAACATTTTTATGTTGACCTTTTATTTTTAACATGTTTCAGGAATACCTCAAATATGTGAACTACTCTTTGAAGCTTGCACATCTAGGAATGGACCTAGATAAATAAATGAAATAAGATTGATTTGTTACATTCTATGTTATAATTTTAATTTCTTTGAGACATATGTTGTAACGTTACAATTGAAACTTATGTTTAAGTTATATTTGGATTATTAATAGCGTTATGTGGCTGTGAACGATCTTAACTCTCACTCCTCGACGTTTCCGCCGTTAAGGTTGGGGTGTGACAGTTTGGTATCAGAGCCCATAACTATAGGGATTTAGGTTATTAGAAATGGTGACCTAGACTATAGTTGCATGAACCTCGTAGAAAGATCATTATACCTTTGTGCTTACATGTTGTTTGCATGCTACATAATGCTATGCCTTTTGTGCAACTTGATGCCTTAGCATAGGATTGCCTTATGTATGCTTAAACTTAGTTACTTGTCTCCCTAAACTTAACTTTGACTCTTTGACCCTCCCCGACAAATGAACTTCCTAAACTTATTCTCAACGACACGTGGAATCTACACTTATCGTCGTGGGTTCAATTCTTTAGACTCTATGTCTAATCTATGAAAATCTCATCAAGGTTTTGATTTCATAAACCAAAGAAATTTGTGTGACACATAGACACCTGTATTCTGGATTTCCTGGCAAAAGGCCTTCGGGCTAAGGCAAGCATATCTTATAAATCTCATTGTGAGACCAGTTATGCTTACCTGGGGATTTCTGGAATGAGTGATAAACTATGGTCAACATACACAAGTCTCTAAGGCAAATGTGTCAATTTACCTTGACGTGTCAACGATTCCAAATGGTAATGCGTTACCAAATGGAACCATCCTCTTTGTATCTTAAAAATCTTTGATTCCTTGAACTGGTATCCCTTCATTCTTATCATATATAATGTTCCTGTTAATATTGAACTTAACCTACATTTCAACTCTTACGTTTAAACACCGTTACACGTTGAGCGTTTCATGAAACTATTTCTATACCTTGACCAACGTGTGCATGACTCTTAATATATCCAAAGATATTGGGAATCTAAACCGAATGGCCTTCAAAAATTTAAACCGTTACCTATGGTTCTCAAGTCTTCTTAAGGAGGTGTCCCATAACTAAGAACATGCAATGCCATAGGTGGAATTCCTACATCTCGAGATACTTTGTCTAGGCAAAATGTAAATGGTGATTTGACTCGATCATTAAATCTATTTACTTGACTCAAAACCCTTGAGATGAGTGATCACTTACAAGTACGCGTGTCTTCAATAAAGCTAGGGTTGACCTCATATCTTGAGAAGTCCATGTACTCCTTTCGATTGTGAATCGAATGTTCACCTCTCATTGTGGTGTTGAATAATTTCCTACTCTTGATTTTGTCTTCCCGATTGAAACCATCCAAGATTTGAACACCACAACAACTTCTGTTATCTTGAACTTTGATCTTAAGCTTGTAAGCATGATTTTTCCTTTTGTTACATTGATGTAACTTGAAATTTTCCCGAATTTCTAATTGATATTATTTTTCTTTCGTCGTTAGGTCAAACTCCGTACCGGCTGCATCGTGAGAGATGCAAGTGTTTGCAAGCCAACCTATGACTAAGAACACTCGTATCTCCTAAATGATTCTAACTCATCAAAACAGGGATGATTCCCTTACTTTGATGATAATCTATTCGTTTCGATAAATGGTTTCCAAATGTGATTTATAAAATTTCATCCTCTGGATCGGGGTGATTTCCTTATCCCGAGGATTGACTTCAATTACTTTCTTTGGAATGGCATTTCACAAATGACATGATCTCACCAAAATAGGATTGAAACCCGTACTTTGGTGACAAATGTCAATCTTCGATTGTTTTCTTGCTATTATGAAATTCAATCATCAAGGTAGGCGTGAATTCCATACCTTGATGATAATATCATCTTTATGAATTGTATTTGTTCAAATGAGACGACTTCATCAAAGTAGGAGTGAATTCTGGATTTTGATGAAGAAGTTCATCTCGTTATATTTTGTTTTTGTAAAACTTCACCGTTAAGATAGGAGTGACTTCCCTTACCTTAATGGTGAGTTACCTTGTTTTATTTCTGTGGATCCTCAACAAGGAGTTGGGACCGAACTTTTTGATCGGTGAGTTAGTGGTCATACCTCGGGAATACACCATCAAGTTAGGAGTGAAAACCACATCTTGATGACTATTCTCATTTCTTGATCTCCAACTTACCAAGGTTTTAAATCAAGTAACAAGGAACATGTAGTAACTTGAAGGGTGAACCAATGTTAGTGTTTGGACCTATCAAGCCAAAACATGATTTATGAACTTGAAAGGAGACCCGATCACTCTAGGTTGATTTTGATTTCGAGTTTGGAGCATTTAAATTCTTAAATTGATTTCTTTTCCTTTATCCTTATGTTTTGATATGATCTAGCTATATCGAACCATT
Source organism: Flaveria ramosissima (assembly GCA_025215565.1). Classification (NCBI taxonomy): domain Eukaryota; kingdom Viridiplantae; phylum Streptophyta; class Magnoliopsida; order Asterales; family Asteraceae; genus Flaveria; species Flaveria ramosissima. The sequence goes on along the minus strand of CM046033.1, from coordinate 48,739,332 downwards.
TATTCCTTACTTATCAACTTTCATTTTGAGATATCATCAACACATGTTTGTGTGATGGTAGTCTTCTTAAACGATCTTTCTACTAAATAAAGACATTATCAACTTGTGGTTATGTCTTTCTAGACATACGAACGTTCTCGACTGTGCTCATGGGTTTGATGAACTGTGTATGCAAACTATACTTGAAAATTTGCTACCTTGCAAAATATAAGTACATTTCCTATTGTTCGTGTCATTTCTTAAATCGTCTTGAATCCTTAACCATTGAAAATCATTAAAACACTATCTTGACTTCGATCAACGAGACTCGTTATTATTTACATTGTGACGCGGATGTAAAGGTTCATAAACCTTCGTAACTTGTAGTCATGGATTTGGCATAAAGGAAAAGACGGAACTTGGTATGTATCCAAGTGTCTTACTTCACATATGACAAGACCTAACATTCGTGATCCTATGGATCTTCTGTTTAACTTTTCATTCACTAAGTGTCTCTTATCTTAGCTGTCATGATGACAATTGGTGCATTATAGACCGATTGGTTAATTGCATATCAACTCTTGTGAGATAATGGGTCGAGAAATTGGCTTGTATCTATCTCAAATAGTTGTATACTGTGGTATGTCGTTAAACATCGATCATTAATTTGGATGATCAATTCATTTCCTGCTTTTAATAATGTTCCTAACCATCGTCGTGAACTTATTCCAAGATCTTCGCATATCGTATTATTCTTAGACCGATGATTGGTCAAAGGAGAGATACATATTCACAAGATATGCGTTAAGATCGTTTCATATAGTGACGTTTGGGATTCTTAAATCCTGACGGTTAACATTTCTTACAATTGTGGTCTTTTATTGATTTCAATACATCGCTTTACTACGGGATTATATCCTAGAAGTTGTGACTTATAAATCCAAGGAACCACGGTAACTTGTCATCGTTTTCCAACGTCTCATCTCAAAACGTCTCGCGTTTATTATGTTAAGAATCTTGTAAGATTACATAAAGTGAAGCGTTCCACCTGTGATCAAACGTCAAACACTGTTTGTTGAACACTCACTTTTCATTTCAATTCCTTTGTTCATTTAAGTTCATTCTTAATTTCGGGACGAAATTCTTTTAAGTTGGGGAGACTGTGACATCTCATATTTTTGTTTATTAAAAGTTAACTTAGTTAATTCTTGTAAGAACCTTTTATGTCAATTTTGAAACTTTGTGGAATTAATGTGCTTGATAATTAATTTGGGGTTTAACAAATTAATTAAATAATAGAAATAATTGTTATAATAGTAATAATAAAGATATTATTATTACTATTACTAATAATAATATTAATAATAATAATGTTAATAATACTAATAATAATAACATTAAGAAAATTAATGATAACAATAATGCTAATAATACTAATCTATTAAACTTGTAAAAGTTAAAACTTAAAGTAACTAAGTTAAGGGGTTATGTTTGCTATTTTTAAAACTTCAAAAGAAAGCTTTATGTATAAAATAACAAAGCACAAAAATATAGGGACTAAAGGTGTAAAACTCCCAAACCAAACCCCTTTTCCCTTCCCTCTTCTGCCTGACTTTCCGGCGGCCGGTTGGCCATGCCCGGCGCGGCGCCGGCGAACCTCAAAACCGGTCCAAAAGACCGCGAAATAAGAATTAAAAAGCACCAAACGATACGTGAAGTTGTTTCGAACTCGAATACAATGTTTATTTGGGTTTAAACTCGGGTATTAATGAAGATTAAATCCGAAACCAAATGCTCGACCAATATCCACCCGTTTTAACTCCTGAATTACAATGATAATCAAATTAGTCAGTTAGAAACGTTCATATAATCATCACGAAGCTTAATGTGTGGTTTAATTTGAGTTAATGAATCCATTAATCATTCAACATAACCGAAATAGTCAATCGAACGCGTTCGGTATCTTAACGTTCAAATCAAAGCTTTTTAACAGAGGGCAAAGGTGGACTTCGGCCCCTTCCAACTCTCTGTAAACCTAATTTTGTGAATCAACCACTCAATCGACAGTTCCAAGTTCTTCATCTTCGTGAATGAACCGAGTCAAAACCAAGCATAAACATTACAATTCGATCGTAATCAGGTAAGTTTAAGACTTCATTATACTCGAATTCACTTTGGGATTGAAAGCCCCATAGTTAATTTCAGTAACAACATCGGTTGATGCTTCAATTTGATCCGCTTGTTCTAGGGTTCTTCGTGGTTTGGGGATTCATTTTAAGTATGTTTTTTAAGAATTAAGATACAACTTCTGTCAGGCATAGACGACCTCGCCTAATGGTAAAACGCACCCATGAGAACCTGGAGGTCCCGGGTTCGACCCCGGGCCACTCCACATTTTCTTTTTGAGGCTTTTTAGCCTTCTACAACATTTTTAAATATTTTTAAAAATTATAAAAAGACATTTTATAAAAGCTGAAATTTTATATGTTTCTAAATATTGTCTGGGAATTTATGTTCTTATTTTTTTTTTACAAAACAAATGATATAATTAGTTAAATTTTTATAAAAAATGGAATTTTAATGTTGACTAACTATTTAAATTATTATTTGCTCAAATGATATATTTAGATTATTTCATATAAGTTAAACTTAAAATATAGTTTTAATTTACTAACTAGTTGTTTGTTCAAATAATATATTTAAACTATTTTTCTTATAAAATAGACTTTAAATATTGTTTAATTACTAAATCATTATTGGTTCAAATAATATATTTAGAATATTTTCTTATAAGTTAGACTTAAAATATTGTTTTAATTTACTAATCATTATTCGTTCGTATAATACATTTTTATTATTTTCTTATAAGTTAGACTAAAAATATTGTTTTAACTTATTAACCATTAATCGTTCAAATAATATATTTAAATTATTTTACTTATAAAATAAACGTTGAATATCGTTATAACTCACTAAATCATTATTTGTTCAAGTAACAAGTATAAATTATTGTTTGAAACGTGCTTATTTTATTTAGCTATGAGACTCTATTTTTATATAAATATTACAAACTTTATTATAAATATTATTCTTATTTCACGTCTTTATATAAAATACAATTATATTGTTACCAAGAAAATATAATTACTTATTGAACATCAACTTTGATATATATTGATTCATTTCTCAAATATTTACATATATAATTCTTCTAATGAATTAAAAATATAAAATAATTACTTTGTAAATTGTTATTTATCAAAAACCGCTTAAAACTATTGAAACCCTAATCATTATTTGAACGTTAATCATATTATTAATCTACATCTTATATGACATATTTAGGTGCCTTGTAATGAATACTTGGGATTACTTTGGATCATCCTTTAAATCTTTATTTATCATCTTGTAATGCCTATATCCATGTGAGTATTTCCATACCCCTTTTGCTTATTTTCACACTTTGGGGTGAAACATGTTAACTTATTATCATTGCACTTGTAAACTTATTTGAGACTTGTAAATCTATGGCAATTCATCTTGTAAAGTTGTGGTTAGTTGAACTTTTGTGGTTACCATGTTATGGCGTTATATGTACAATCACTAACTATTGCTAGCCCAGCGAAGTCATAGATCTATGGGTAAGACAAGCCTGCTTGGTTGATCCAAGTACACTTAGCTGATCGTATATACTTTTAACGTTTGAGACTTGTAAAACTTTTGTCGAGGTTTGATTGTTGCATTGTTCATAACATCCCTAATCACTTTATTCACTAACTTATGACTTGAATTGCCATCTTTTATATACTTATGTATTGAAAACTATGGAATGCTCACCAACATTTTTATGTTGACCTTTTATTTTTAACATGTTTCAGGAATACCTCAAGTATGTGAACTACTCTTTGAAGCTTGCACATCTAGGAATGGACCTAGATAAATAAATGAAATAAGATTGATTTGTTACATTCTATGTTATACTTTTAATTTCTTTGAGACATATGTTGTAACGTTACAATTGAAACTTATGTTTAAGTTATATTTGGATTATTAATAGCGTTATGTGGCTGTGAACGATCTTAACTCTCACTCCTCGACGTTTCCGCCGTCAAGGTTGGGGTGTGACATTTGTCATCGCTGTCATTTACATAGCGATGGTGGATATTAACAGCATGCATTGTGACGGCAACAACGATTGCTATGGGTGGGACTAGTAAGGAGTGGTTAGGTGGTGGTGGCATGAGTCGTTGTGTCAAATAGGGCTGTTCACAAACTGAACCAAACGCATGTCTGCTCGAGCTCGGTTCGTTTACAAACCAAGCGGCTCGGTTCGGTTCAAATTTACAAATTTCAGTGCAAAGTTCATGCTTGAACTCGGTTCGGTTTATAGCCGAGCGATCGATTTTGCTCAGTTTAGTATTACAATTTAGTACAAAACTAATTATACATTCGAGAGTTCTAAGTTCTAACTTAAACTCAACAATGTAACAAATAAAACATACAAAATAAGTTTAACAAAATAGAAATCTAATATACAAAAAAAGTTTTAACTCGAACTCAAATCATGGGAGCTTCAAGCTTGAAGTAAAGAAGCAGTGACTAGAGTCGATGATTAGGGGGAAGGAGGAAGGGAGCTGGTAAATGTGATATTGCCATTAGGGATTTAGATGGGTAAAGTGGTAATAATTAAATAATTAAAGTAATATGTAATATATAATAAATAAAATTTAAATTAAAAAATAATTCGAGCGAAACCAAGCGAAGCTTACCTTTGCTCGTGCTCGGTTCGTTTACAAACCAAACCAAGCCGCTCGGCTCGTTTACAACCGAGCCAAAATCGAACGAGCATATTTCCGAGCTTTTTTCGAACAAATTCTAGCAAGTTTCGGGCGTCGAACTATTTAAACATGCCTAGTGTCAAAGGTGGTGTCAACACTAGTAGCGAGTGGCGAGTGGCGAGTGGCAGTGGGAATTATAATTGGGATGACAAATGCGACAACTGTGAGTTGTTATTGCTCAACCAAATAGATTAGGAATCATAACGTAGATTCCAATTCTAATTCCAATAAATTTACAAACCAAATCAATATCCCAATTGCATTAATTATATTAAATTTCACAAAGCAAAACACACTTTCATTGTAACTAATGTAATTATATAGTTACAATTGTATAAATAATAAAGAAAATATCAAACATATGATAAGAAACGAGTACAATAGTATTTGAGATCATTCATCTACTTTGCCTCTTGGGACAATAATAAGACCCCATATATATATATGATATATGCATATTTCTTAGAGGTGGAACCAGCCTGTAAACATAACAATAGCTAACCACCCCATTGATCTATAAGCCGATTTAGCCATCGTGTACGTGGGCCGTATAATTAAACACATATCGGTAGTTCATCAATCACAATCCTCATTCACTATGTAATGCCAAATAGAAACTCAAAAGGAAACCAATTATCATAGATAGTAACGAGTATTGTTTGTTATCTACTTTATACCCTACCGTATACAGATCATATAAAAACAATGACACGTATGTACATTTACATTAAATGTATTAGATGTACTCCATCATTAAAAGTCCCTCACTACTGTAAAAGATCGATGGATAATACTTTTGGAAAAGCTACGACTGAATACGTAGGTTATTCATCGTGGTATTCTTTGTTGGTTATACTTGATGATACATTACCGATGCTATGTTTCAAGACATAATATTACTTATAGGTTCTGACACATTCGTCAGTCATTAAAAGTCATCTGTTTTGTAGTGTCTATGACTTATGTATTTTAAACGAAAAATCATCAGACACGACACTCTTACCACCCACACGGCCCACAGTGGACATAGACCACCATGACTTGGTGGCCACATGGCGGTGCAAACACAACTTGGGTTTCGAGTATGAGGATTAAACTAGATCTACCCTAGCAACTAAACCAATTTCTCATGAATAAGTTTAGTTCTTTCACATTTTGACAAATATTGCAACTGCATTACACAATGCCTAAAATGTAAAGGCAGTGTCCTGAATTCCCAAAAGTGTGCCTATTACTTATCCATATTTAACTTCACTTTTATCAATTATCCGGTGATGGTAGGAATTGCCCATTAATTTTGTACCATGATGCATCACTCTAACCCCTATAAAACCGGTGATCCGTTAGCGTTTGATCAACACACTCGTCGAGAAAACTTGTTCAAAGTTCTTAGATTGTGTTAACCTATGGAGGGTTCGTTCTCATTGCGCACTTTAGTTATTTTGGCGTCGCTAGTGGTGGCATTTGTCAATGTCCCACTTGGAGCCGAGGCTCGTGCTTTCTTTGTCTTTGGGGACTCGTTAGTGGACAATGGCAACAATGACTACTTAGCCACTACGGCAAGAGCCGACTCACCACCCTATGGCATCGACTTTCCAACTCATCGTCCCACTGGTCGCTTCTCAAATGGCCTCAACATCCCAGACATTATCAGTTGCGTGTTCATCATCGATTATTCGTACATTATTTTTCATTTATAGAAAACATATACATGCACTCTTATAAACCCCTACTAGTGTTGTTACTAAACTGTTTTTTTAAGAAGACAACAACATTAATGGTCATTATATTCTAATGAAAATGCAAGGAGTAGGTTGTATGCTTTTATGTGTACATGTATTTATTTTGTATCTTTATATGAAAACTCCTATTATTCTGTCGAATTTATGACATATATAACCACAATTTATAGATCTGTCAGCATTAAATCTTAATTGTTTTTTTTTTCTTTCTTTCTAAAGGTGAACGTATGGGAATGGAATCCCCAATGCCATACCTGAGTCCAATGCTAAAAGGTAAAAAGCTCCTACATGGTGCCAACTTTGCTTCTGCTGGAATCGGAATACTCAATGACACCGGAATTCAATTCGTATGTCCTACATGCCTTTTGATTATTATTTTAGTTGATAGTAAACAAGGATAGGCTAAACATACCCCGATTAAATATTCATTGTACCTCATAAAAACATGTCTTTTTTTATAAGAAATATTATTACTGATTTGACAAGTTTATAAAAAAATATATGTAACTCCAATATGTAAATTGGAGGGGGTATTTTACTAGGTTTAACACTAAACATACATATTTCTTGCGCTTTTTTCTGAATTTATGTATGAGAGTTAAATTAAAAGATTGTATTTAGATTATAAATAAAGAAACCATTTCACACAAGACGTGATAAAATATGTGTAACATCACGTTGAGTGATGTGACAAATTATTCTATAATACGGGTCCAAACATCAAGGCCTGGTCAGATTTCCCAACAACACATATTTGTCTATTTATTTTGAATGGTCATTTTACATTCTACCAATTAGATGCAAAAATTAACCTAGTTGAACATATATTCAGAGTTATGGTTTAAAATTGTTGGTACCTCACCTTAATAAATGACATATCTAGCAAGTATCTAGACTATATCAGGTTGACGAAATGACATGTTGTCCGTTGATTTGTTTAATCTAAACACAAGCATATGATTATAAGTGTCTTGTTATGTTTTTGGTCAACTCATTTAGAACAAAAAACACGGATCGACGATCAAAGTTAGAGTGACCCTTGTTTTTTACTCCTCCATGGCTCAAGTTTTCGAGAGTTCTCGAAAATACCTTCTGTCTTAACCAATAATTTAAGGAAATGCAAGATGTATAACTTCTAGAGCAAACATTAACCTTATGGGACAATGATGGACATAATGTGTATTAGCATTTTTATTATTTACAGTAGTAATTCACTGTTGAGTACCCTACTAACACATGTGTTTATATATTACAGTTAAATATAATAAGAATATCGACACAATTAGAGTATTTCCAACAATACAAAGCTCGACTAGCAGACATCGTTGGACCTGATCAAGCTTTTCAAATCGTCAATGAAGGGTTTACACTCATATCTCTTGGTGGAAACGACTTTGTTAACAACTACTACTTGATTCCTTACTCTGCTAGATCACGGGAATACTCTCTCCCAGATTATGTCCGCTATGTAATTTCTGAATATAGAAAAGTTCTTTCGGTAATTCTCTTTTTCCGACCTTACACCTGTGTTACACTTACACACATATGCATTCATACTATATTTGATTAGTGGTTAATTAACTAGCTTTTATCTTAGTGGATTAATCACATATTTATAATTAATAATCATAATGAACATCACTTTTTTGATAAGTGAACAACTACTGATCAATCTTAAACCATGAAAAACGATTTGATGAAAAGAATGGGAACATATTAACTATTAGTAGTAACTTAAATTGGAAAATTCAAATTATAAAAAATGGAAGTGACATACGTATTGCAATTTATTATAATATAATCCTTAAATGATATAAGTTTTATTAAAAAAAATATTCATACGATATTGCTTTTTGAAATAAAATTATGGAGGATGGCTTTTAATGAGTATGGTGGATCAATAGCCATAATGAAAGGTGTATTATAGTTGTTGAGATGGTCTAGAATTGGCTACATTTCTTCATGTGGATATTAATGCTTTTATTGCCTTTCATAGCTTGACAGAAAGATTAAATCATAGATTACTCAGATATAATAATACTATTATTAGGACAATCTGTAATTTTTCTCAAAATGTATATTAATGGTATAATTTGTCTACATACTGATTGACACTATATATGCACTGGTTTTACTAATGCAAATTGCATAGAAAGATCAAAAAAAACCTTTAACTCATTCATACTTAAAAAAATCTATATTTAAATTCCAAACTTTATCAATATTAATTTAGTTTAATTTATGTAATACGGAAAGATGTATGGATAAATACACACTTTTATACTGATTGTTGCATTCTCTAATAATATTTCTTTTATAAAAACATAGAGAATGTATGATATCGGAGCAAGGAGGGTATTGGTGACGGGGACAGGCCCGATGGGTTGTGTGCCGGCGGAGTTGGCTCAACATAGTAGAGCCGGGGAATGCTCAACAGAGTTGCAACGAGCATCCGACTTGTACAACCCTCAACTTAATGATATGTTAACAAGTCTTAATGAAGAAAAGGGGGATCATGTTTTTATAGCCGCTAATACAGTGCAAATGCACATGGATTTCATATCCAATCCTCAAGCCTACGGTACACATATACTCTTATGTACTTAAATATAACTAAAATTTGCCCCTTGTTTTCTTACGTTATATGTAGGTATATTAATAACATTCATGCATATACACATACACATATATGTAGAGTGTGCATTGTGCATTCAATAAAGCATCAATTTGAAGTAAAAACCGCAAGAAAAACATAACACTTCACTTTTTACTTTAATTAAATGTGATGTTATGTAACAACAAAATCTTCTACTTTTTTCTCCTACTATAATGTTATACACTACGTAAATGTTTATGTAATTTTTAGATTTTAAGGCTTAAAAATGATTTTGTATTAGACACTTGGATGCATCTTCATATGTGTGTGTGCGCGCATGCGTGTATGTACAAAAAGATGGTTTTTCATTACACGATTACTTTCAAGTAGAGAACTGGGAAATTTTTACATAACCATATGTACTCTTAAATATGATACACAAGACGATTATGCGATCGTATATCCACCTTTCTTTATTTCTTCCACTATAACTAAAATGCATAATGTGTAGGTACTTATGTTGGTTCCACAGTTTCATGGTTGTATGCATAAAATTGGTTATGTATTAATATGTGTATGTGTGCATTTATGTATGTTTATATATGTAGACATAAGTTTTGGATAAATTGGATAAAATGTCAAACACTAAAATATATATCATTTACATGCATTTTTACACCCTTTCAAATATACAAGAACGTTATTAATTTACTCATACTCTTGCACCTAATATCAAGCATGTGTGTACTTATGCATTTTTAATACCTCTTGACGATCTTCTTAGCTATCTTGCAGGGTTTATAACATCTAAAGTAGCATGTTGTGGACAAGGTCCATACAATGGACTAGGATTATGCACGCCAATGTCAAACTTGTGCCCGAACAGAGATGTGTATGCATTTTGGGATCCTTTTCACCCTTCGGAGAGGGCCTGTAGAATCATTGTGCAGCAGATGTTTAGTGGCACTCCAAACTATATGAGTCCAATGAACCTCAGCACCATCTTGGCTATGGATTCCAAGTCTTGATCGTTCTCTTTCATATAGTTATAGTTTCCTACAAGTATGATCCATTGTATTTAGGTTTGCTTAATGATTGTCATTCTTGGTTGTTTTATATGTGTTATGATTTGAAGCAAGTGTTGTTTGTATTTGATGTTTTGAAGTCGAGTTGTAGTGTAAGACGTATGATTGAGTGAATAAAACATTGGAAGTTTATCAAGTTCATTGAAGATGATTATGCAATTAAATTATTTGATTGATTTTGGGTGATTATATGGTTTGCCACATGGTGGATTCTCTTGCTAGCGAAACCATAAGGTCATGATAGTTTACTTTTACACCCACATGTGTACATTAAAGATTCTCTTGCTAGCGGAACCATAGGGTCAAGATTTTATGTGGAAATGTTAATAGCCAAACTTCAAAATTTTCACCTTGAATTTTGCTCTATAATTACCAAGTCACCATCCATGTGAACTTGCATAAAAAATATGTAACATGAGGGTAATATTTATTATTAACATGTATATTTATTTACATATCATCTTAGTTCTAGATACAAAGTTAGATTAGTGATCAAAAGGTTCAATCAAATAAAAAGCATTGGTTATGATGAGATTTTCTCTACATTTATGAAGATGAGTTCCATCCAAGTGATTCTTGGTTTGGCTGCTAACCTTGATCTTGGGGTTGAGCAGATGGATGTCAGGATATCGTTCGTTCATTGTGATTTATCAAGATAGTGCTATAAGAAATTTGAGTCAGTCACGGGGGAGTAAGACTAGCAAAAGACTAATTTAGATCGTTATGTTTTCTTGAACTGGTTTGCTGATGATAACTCTATCATTTTATTACTTTATGTTGATCACATGTTAATGTTGGTAAGAATGCATAAAGAAATTTCGAAACAAGAATGGAGCAACTTATTTTCTATGAAACACTTAAGGAAAGCAAAACATATTCTTGGCAATAGATTGCTAGAGAAGCTTCAAATAAGTTACACATGATGTCACAAGAGCAATCCAACGAGAATGTGTTTTATTAATACAACATTGCTAAAGCTAAAGTGGTCAGTTTACCTCTTACTCCTAACTTGAAGCTAACCGATAAAGATCAACCTTATTTTAAGACGGAGATTGACGAAACGTATAGAGTTGCATATGTCTTAGAAGTTGCAAGCTTAATGTTATACAATGGTGTGTACAGCACCTAATAATGCCCATGCAACAGCACAGTTAGTTGGCTTTTGTCGAATCCATATCAGAAACATGGGAAGCAGTTAACTGGATTAGTTATATTTACATGGTACTTTCAAATTAGGAATAACATAATGGTATAAGGAGCTTATGCTTGTTGGTTATACGAAGTCTGATACGGCAGGGAACAAAGGCTACATGAAGTCCACTTCTGGATTTTATGATGACATTCATAGGAGGAGTTGTGTCGTGGATTTTATGATGACATACATGGTACTATAAAAGTATGTTCGCTTTATCTACGATTGAGGTTGACTGTATGAAATTAACATAAGCGTGCAAAGATTTGTCGTGGTTGAAAAGGTTTATGCAATAGCTTAGTTTTATGCAACAACAATGAAAGTGATATTCATCTCGCGAGAATTCGTTGTCTCACGAAAGAATAATATATTTTGATGTAAGGTGATAAAGTGCATACAGATAATAATGATTGTAACATGTTAACTAAAGCTTTAGCTAGGAAAAGTTAAAGATATGTTGCTCGACCCGTCGAGGGAGATTTGATTTTGGGGGGTGGGTTTTACCCCATGACAAAAGGCCAAAATTAGCCAATATTTTTGTTTTGTAACCCGATTCGTGTGCAGGGCAAGATTTGCCAACATAATCAGATCACTTTATCAAAGTAAATGGAGTGATTTAGTAGTGAAGGTTTTGTTGTCATTGTAGCAACAAAAAATAAAAAAAGTGTTTCATTGTTTTTGTGGTTTTGACTACTACCGCAAAACACAAAAAGGAGAATCAAGTTTTGTGGTTTTTTCTTCTACGCAAAGACGAGGATTTTGAGGGTACTTTCTATGATGATTTTATAGAGACAAAAGGAGTACATAATATCTAGTTCTGAAGTGACACTATTAACTGATTTTATTTTTAGAGACAAAAGGAGTACATAATATCTCTTATTTGTATTCTCTTTTCTTAAAGTAGTTTGTTCCAAGCATACGACGGTCATCGTATGTCTCTAGTATATCCATAAAAAACTTTGTATTGCTCTAAATTCGGTGATGGTTGATTGAAACCGTTCTAGTTGTCACGAGGTTTTTACTCTTATTTTTAGAGGTTTTTCATGCTAGAATTTTTTTTTATCAGTTTGATATACCTTATTTGTTTGCATCCTCAAATGTTCATTTGAGTCAAGAAAGTTTTGGTCAAACAAAAAAACTCTGTATATGTTGTGTACCATTTAAGTCATGTCACGCGTTTTTCCCATCACGGTAGGTTTGATGTCTTCAACTCTGGTACTTATTATTAGAAATCAGATTTCAAAAAGTTAGCATGTGTGGCTTTCTTACCAACTCGATAATGACCCTTTTATATATTTTGTATAAAACTCGTTGACGCACACCAGAGATAAAAATACCAAATAAACTAAACAATGAAAAAATAAGACTCCATAACATATCGGACTCATTCTAAAACACGGTTTAAACTACTCGCACCTCAAGTTTCTTTTACACTCAATATTAACATCTACATTCTCCCACTTAATCTTGAATTTTATACCTCTTATATTTCTAGTAAACTCAACTAAAAAACCGATACCCATTCTAGAACTCCGTTTAAACTCCTTGTCTCTCATGTTTCTTTTGCCTACTATCGAAAAGATCATAAATTAACCCTCAAAAGGAGAACAAAGGAATAGAAAAGATAAATTCAAATGAACCCTAAAGAACGAATTGTATTAATGAAACAACCATAGTTGTTTACAGACATAGGTCTCTTATACGGACTAGTAGGAAACAATGCGAACCTTTCTAAACTGTCGCAACCCTTTGACATAACGCTACTAAATACGCACTTGAGTTGTGGGTGTCTATAAGTGATTGTGATGAGAGGAGCTTTTGATTAATAGACAAAGCTACAATACTTGAATCTTTTAATTTGTTTAGCTTGCAACTTTTTTTTGTGGTTCTTTTAAAGCAACACAACAATAATACCATATCAAAACTTCAATATTCTGCCTTTATCGTATTTTCTTGTAATCAAGATTCTTAGATCAAATAGTTAAGGCCAAAACATGCATCAGATTACATGAAACCGTTTTAGTATCTTGGTTTTTTGTTAAGCGGTTAATTGGATCACTAACTGTCACTAGAGAGTGAAAAAGCTATGGTAATAACATCAAGAATGTAGGAATGACTGTAGTAGGGGCTGACCAAACCAGTGCTTTTACTTGTGTAATATTAATGGCTGTCAAAATAGTAATTAACTGTCCAATTAAATGCACCAGAACCACTACAACCTTGTGCAGTTGGGATTGGCTCAACTCTGACTACAGTTTATGACATCATCAATCCCAAAATTGCATATAAATAGACCTCATTCCCCTTGCATGTTTTTCAGAAAACACTTCATACACACCTTTCTGCAGTGTGTGTTTTTTACATTGCTACTTATAGTCATACATATATATACAATAATGGCTAGTTCAAGATCATCACTTGTCATGCTATTGTGTTTCACATTAGCAGCTTTGAGTAATGTGGTTCTTGAAGCTGAGGCTAGAGCTTTCTTTGTGTTTGGTGACTCGCTAGTTGATAACGGCAATAACAACTACTTGGCTACCACTGCACGCGCAGATTCACCTCCTTATGGGATTGATTATCCCACTCATCGCCCTACGGGCCGCTTCTCCAATGGATTTAACATTCCTGACCTTATCAGTTGAGTTATAACGTTATAGTTCATCGATGAATGCGTTACCTTAACTAGTTTTATGGATTAATATTTAAAATTTGATTGATGATCAGGTCAAGCCATTGGTGAAGAACCAACACAGCCATACTTGAGTCCATTTCTTACAGGTCAAAAGTTACTTGTTGGTGCCAATTTTGCTTCTGCTGGTGTTGGGATACTTAATGACACAGGAATTCAGTTTGTAAGTTTTGTCATCCTTAAAAACAATAATGTTGGGACTGTAAATTACAATGTGTAATAATGTATACACTCAAAAGACTCTACATGCTCAAAATGTATATCAATTGTACACATTTAAATACACAAAGATTAACTTATAGAGTAAAATGCAAGTGGGGTCCAGGGGAGCTTGGCCGCCTGGGCCTGATGTACGCATCCTTATCCTGCATTTCTGAAAGAGGTTTTTTAGGACTCTACAACAACCTTACTGTTGTTCCAACATCCGCCCTACCAAAAATAATTTATAACGTATTGAAAATACGATTTCAGAGATAAGATTGTAAACAAGATGATCATGATAAGAGTTCATATATAGACAGCTAGCACTAGAGATCTATTTAGTGTTAATATTCAAGAAATATAAGCATCTTTGATTGGTTATATGAAACTTATTATGCAGGCTAATATAATAAGGATCACACTGCAAATGGAATACTTTGAACAGTATCAACAAAGGGTGAGTGATATAATTGGCCCTGAGGAGACTCAAAGGCTTGTAAATCAAGCTTTGACACTTATCACATTGGGAGGCAATGACTTTGTAAACAACTACTATCTAGTCCCATTTTCAGCAAGATCTAGACAGTTTTCACTTCCAGATTATGTCGTCTACTTGATCTCTGAATACCGCAAAGTTCTAATGGTACGTGTACACAATTCTTTTAGCCAATATACAGTCATTCCGTTCGGTTTTCAATTCATGAAAATTACCCAAAGTGATAAAATTAATATCTTTTCTTTGCTAACATGATATGCATGGGTTCTCAATTGCAGCCCATGCCATAATTAATTCATTATTGTTTTTGAAATAAATATTATGGTCCCATTTGGAGGTCAATCTTGACTATTTTGGTTAATAATTGCATTATATGTTATGTATATGTATTTTTTTTTAATTTGTTAATGTCTATTGAGAGAAGGTAAGGGTAGTTGTGTATGTCTTTATCATACTTCATTGCTAAATAAAGTAGCCATGTGCTGCAATCTTGTCAATATTAATGTTTTTTTTATGAGAATCAAATAATTGGTCAAGAGACGGTTTATACTTTATATGCATGTCGGTTTGATTAATATATCTGAAACCACGATAAAACTTTGTTAAATGTGAAAGTTAGAAGTGTCACGTCAGATTGTATTGGTCATTGTTTTGGATTACTAAAATTTGTTAATAATCTCAGAGGCTTTATGAGCTGGGATTAAGAAGGGTTTTGGTCACGGGAACCGGACCATTGGGATGCGTGCCCGCAGAGCTAGCACAGCGTAGCCGAGACGGTAACTGTGTACCCGAGTTGCAAAGAGCAGCAAGTTTGTTCAACCCTCAACTCCAAGAAATGATTAACAGTCTCAACAGTGAGATCGGTAGCACTGTGTTCATCGGTGCCAATATTCGACAAAGCAACATCGACTTCATTTCTGACCCCGCGAGATACGGTAAGTTTAGACCATTTTCACTAAAATCATGTCTTAAAGCATCAGTTAAGTTAAATATTGAAGGTTTGATCTTGTTAATCAGGGTTTGTTACATCAAAGGTCGCGTGTTGTGGACAAGGACCATATAATGGACTCGGGCTATGCACAGCGTTATCAAGCGTGTGTCCCAACAGAGATATATACGCGTTCTGGGATGCTTTTCATCCATCGGAGAGAGCCAACAGGATCATCGTACGACAGATCTTAACGGGCTCACCCGACTACATGTCGCCAATGAACCTTAGCACCATCATGGCTTTGGATGCTGCTGCTAAAGTGTGAGACTCAAGTTTCTGCACCATCCATCTATTTTGAAATGATATATTAATTGTTTGTGTATGTTTTTCATTACTTTCTACAGTTGATTTCAAGTGGTAATTTTCTATGCAATATGTTTGGTGATTATAGGTTGTAAGTCAATAATTTTGTGTCAGATTCTAGTTGCAATTGTAGCACTATCAAATGTTTGTATCCTGAACACAACCAAATAATAATGTAGCTGTCACATTTATAACGTACATGCTGCAGATATGTTGTTAATTATTTTATTATTTTCCTGTCAATAGTGTGTGGTTCTCATATTATATGCTGAATTATATTTTTTGAAGTAGAATAACTTATTACTTGTTAAACATTTGAATATTTATTTAGTCATTTTTGTGAAAATTACAGTAACACTCTCAATACTAGTAACATTTAGCTAAGAAATTACTATTCTATTTCACATGACAGTAACCCTTTCTTAAACCATATATTTCTTGACGTCAAGAAGTTACACAACACTAGAGTAGAAATACTACCCTGTTACGCCAACGGGGAGTTCATCTTTTCTTCCTTAGCCTTTTCTAAGCGCGTTTTTTTTCACGTAGACGTCACGTCAAATTTACATCATCCATCCCCCTTCATTCTTTAGCCTTCTCTAGGAGAGGAGAGCATGTTTTTTTTTTCCTTTAAACCATTTTTTAAAATTTATATAAGAACTATTTTTAAATATAAAATAACATTTCTGCAAATACAAATCTAGAACACGAAACAAAAAAATTAGTTTGAAACAAAAGGGTGGTGCATGCATTTTAAATATGTTGCAATTGATCTGATTGGATATGATTAATTATCAAAGTGGTCTTTCTTTGGTAATTGGTAGTTGAGCATGTACCCAAACCGTTTTCTAGCTGAAAAATACTTTATTTTGGATAAAAAATGTATTTATTAAATTTTATATCAGAGTATTAACAGGAAAAGTTTAATTGTAAAATAACTGAAGATACGTACTTGTATTTTCTCTAAAAAGTTAACGTGTACATTTTATTAGAGAAAAATCAAATTCACTGTTAAATAAAATAATAAAAATAATATTCAATTAATATGTGAGACGATCAAATTAAGGAAAAAATAAATAACATTAACATGTAGAGACTAGAGAGCACTTAGAAATATGTTTTGACCCTTGAAATTAACAAAACTAGTGGTAAACACCTACGCGCGTTGCACGTGTGGATTGGAAGAACAAAGGCTTAGACGTGTCATCATAGCCAAACAAACAGGTATAATATCTGAGACAACAAATTATAAGAACAGTCGATAACAATATATCATATTGGCACTCTCATCACAGACAAATTAAAGCGCACAACATGGACAAAACTCGCAAAAGACAGAAATAGTTGGCTGAAAACATTAGAAATAACAATGCAAAACCCTGTAAGGCTCAGAACTAGTTCTCGGGTGCAGCTGCAAACCATAAATGATTGCCAAGCCATAGCAAACGACACCATTTTTGCTCTACAATCATAGTCATCTAACAACCAACCACCAAAGGTCTCATATGAACAACAATTCATCATCATCGACAAATAGAATCAAGAAACTACAGCATCCAAAACCAATCACATAACCAAATCTCAGATGAGTTAACACTCATCATCATTGACCCAATGATTTACCCAAGATTTAGTGTATGAAATGACACCAACCGCTCTCGAAATCATGCACGCTGAAAACCCTAAAGGGTAAGGACGGCAGACAGTACAAAAACAACACCAAATGGCGGCGACCAATGTCATAACCGACCATGGCAGAAGACCACCACCTGCTCCACCTTGACCATAGAGGGGAGGCGGAGCAGCAACAGAATCCACCGCCACCGCCACGATGCACAACCAGAAATACATGAACGTCGTATATCCCTACCATTATCACCGCCTTTGCCTCCGCCAACGGCTACAACCATTCCCAGATAACCCAATCGACACCCAATAAAACCCTTCTCTCTGAATAAACACATCGGAGGCAACGGCAGCCGACAACGACAACAACACACCACCGCTCTCCCTCGCTCCTTGTATAGCCGACAACCACAAATGTGAACTGAAAATCTGACAAAAACACCCCAAATTCAGAAGGTCATCGCACCTTTCTCTCTCTACAAACAAAGTAAGACGGAGAGAGACACGGGAGGCAGAGAGAGTAAAGCAGATGCAAGACGACACACGGGAGACAGGAAAACGACGGAAAACAACCAACCAGCCGGAGAAGCCACCGCCACCGCCGTCTCCGGCACCATCAAACACCGATTCCGCCCTTTCTCTCTCTTCATTCTCCCCCTCTACATTACAGTTTCTATCTCTAAAATTCTAAACACAATCATCCATCTGGGAGGTGTCCAAAGTGGGTTATCGATCCATATAAAAGTGATGACACCTTGCAAAGACGTGTAAACATAGAATGCAAAAGGACTATTTGGTGGATGAAATTGATTGGCCAACAGAATCATTCTCACCGATGTAAAAACGAACAGCTCTGATTCCGTAGATATCAAAATAGACGGATGGGATTTCCAAATTTACTGTTCATCAACTTGTAAATTTCATAGAAGGATAAATTAACATTGATTTTCAATCTTTATTTTTTTGAACGGCCAACTAAGCAAACCGCCGGGTACTCCGTACACGGTGCTCCAATGACTAAAGATACGCACAACAACACAACGTGGCCACTAGTCCACACGCACAGAGCCCCTAGCCTCGAACCTGGGGGCTTCATTCTTTATAAAATACAAGTTTGATGTGCACGATTCAACGGGTAAAGAATTTGTTACGAAAAGCGACACCATAGGTCCAAACTATATCTAGTTTGAATATACTCATCCAAACACCAACTGATGTTACAAGGATATGGGATAGGCATAACATCTAACAATTTCAGTATTAAATCACTAAAACTTACCCCTAAAAAGGGATCTAATATCAAAAGGCTAAACTAAACTACTACAAGATATACTTAAACTTTAGCATACAAACATGATATTACAAGTCTTTATCTTGTATTCAAATCAAACTCACCCCCTTCACGCCAATCGCTTTGGATGCCTGTATCTCCATTCTCCTTTCTTCATCATTCAAGAAATCCTCGGACGGCTCTTTCTCATCTTTCTCGTTATTATTATTACTACTATCCCATCCATTCATCGTATCGTCTGGATTCACTTCCAGTTCTTGCTCACCCATTGACCCCATTGCGCTAGCCCGTATTGGTCCCCTAGCCATCATCTCGGCCCGAGGTTGTTCTGCTTGAGCCATGGCTGCCATTCTCATATTAGCTGCTTGAGCTTCTCGGCCTGCATTTTGTTGTTTTCCATTTCTGTCCTTGCCTCGAGTAATGATCGTCTTTCTTCTTGAAGGAGAGCTTGTTCGATTAATAATCTTTCTTCTGAGTGGAACTCCCCAATGGCCCGTTCTCTGGAAATGATATTGAAAGCGCGTACCTGTTTCTCAAAGGTAGCTGTGAATTCCAAGACTTTATTGGCAATGCTTTGGTCCCATTGTTGAGTACGAGATAGAACTTGGCCTGTGGTGTCAGAATCGAGGATTCTATCGTCTTCCTCGGCTTCATAGTCCGCTACTACATGGTATGGTAGCAGCCTGGAGAGACATTAAAAGATATAAATGAATTTCATTTGATTAAAAGGTGAATTATCTATTGACTTTCACAACATAAACCATAACTTGTAATGTATCTCATGGTGGCAAAATACGTTGGTCAGACATGTAGGATAACTTATCAGAATGTGTGATATTGGTACAGCTCAAATATGCAAACAAAGATGTCCTGTACAATTAACAAAATAGACTTCCATTCTGGCACACAGTTGGATGCTCACATCCCATGAAGAAACAGAACCCTTTAACTGCATTCTGTAGACTTAGTTACATGTGCTGCCTAATGTGATATGATTCTTGGAAAATATTTTGGGGAATAACTGCTTTAATTCTCATTCTATATTCAACATACATGGTATTCTGTATCCCAAACAGCAGATTACAGATTTTTTAGCCCACAAAAGAGTTTCATATCCTAAGTCCTAGCCCGAATAAAAAAGATATAACAACCACAGACCCTAAGTGCATAGTTCTGCTGACTTCAACTGTTGCATAAAATCTAATGCTGACTTGATAATTATGTAGAATCTAGTGGCTTTCAAAGAACAACAAATGGACAAACTCATTGGGGAAAATGTGTTTTCCACTGATGAGTGATTACTTTCACCAGATATTCATACAAGGGTAAAGAGCCAAAAATAGAAAGCATACAAGTCTAAATCCCCATAAAAAAGAGTGAAATTGATACAAAAGTCAGTAATTAAATAAGCTGATAGAACTCCAACAATCAACATACACAACTAAGCTACCATTATCTAACAAATGCAAACAGACAAGCAACAGAGGGAGGAAAACAACTAACTATAGACAACCCGAAACACTAGACATCCCTAAAGCCATAAACAGAATGAATTCATGAACCCAACAAGCCCTAACATATCAAAACTTGCAGCCTACTGCATATGCATGAACCCCAATATTCAAACATATAAAACAATAATCTTGATTTTTTCTACACACACTGTGCAACAAGAAACACAAAGTAAATTAAAATCAGTAGAAAATACAGAAAAGACACTTGGTGTACACTTTCATAGCGACTATTGTCACTGAAAACAATAAGAAGCAGATGAGGAGGTGCTTAACCTAATAACCTCATGAAATGTTCAATAACTTCCAATGTTGCAAAAATCAGCACCTAGCTTCATTTAATCGGTAATCGGTCACCCACCGATTCGATTTCTCCTAATCGCTCAATTAATCCGTCAAAGGTCAAAATCAATAAAAAATCAGAGATAATTGGTCAAATTTAGGCAGACTTTAGTCAAATTTGATTGAAATTGACCAAAAATCATAGACAATCAGTCATAATTAGTCAAAATTTGGTGAAAATAGATCAAAATTGAAAATTTATATATATATAAATTTGAAAAATATTGCATATATACTTAAAAATTTGAAAATTAACATATAAAATTCCATCGGTTAATCCCTAATTGATATCCAACCGTCCGATTAGCGGCTAGAGAGTTTTACAACCAACCAACCATGATAAATTTACACATATCTCAACAACCAAATTCATCTAAAAACCCAAAATTTAGAGCAACAGTAATGACAAAACAGAAAAAAAAACCCACCTCTCACAAGCATCTTCAAATGAAGAAAAGGGCCGCTTGTAGTCGGGATGACACACACGCCAGGCGTCCTGATAGGCCATCTGCAACTCAACCTGCGTCCGATTAGCATTAGGGTTAGGGTTAGGGGTGGAATTGGGTATCTGGTGGTGGTGGTGTTGATTGGCGATTGGACGCTGTATGGGTGTGAGATGTGCGTCGATGTTTGAGGGGAAAGGAGAAATGGGTTGGTGCATCTTCTTACGCTGGTGGAACTGCTGTAAGAGGAGGATTCGTTGTTGCATGTGGTGGGGCTGATGATCATGAATGAACTTTTGTTGAATCGTTAGCAGCTGTTGGCGCTTCTGTTGCTCTGGGGTCAAGGCCTTTGTGTCTTCCATTTCTGCTTGGAGTTCACGACGACGACGACGAGGACGACGACGATGACGACGATGACGATGTGTGTCCGGTTCCTCACATTCTGGTTTCCTCCTCCGGATTCAAAACAACATACATCAAAACATAACTTTATACATGTTTTTTTTAATGGTAGAATTATATATACTCTGTTATAAACTTATTCGCTTACATATATACTTAACTAAAACTATTAATTATATATTCTTTTATAAAACTTAATTAATTAATATATATTCAACTAAAATTTTTAATTATATGTATTCTTTTGTAAAACTTAATTAAATATATATATATATATATATATCTAAATTAAAAGTTTAATTATATATATCATCTTCTAAAACTTAGTTAATTACATATATACTCAAACTAAAAGTTTAATTACATATATCCACTTTATTAAACATAAATATTACACATTTACTTATTTTATTACTTGTATTATAAATAACTTATATAATTAGTATTTTTCTCTTATTTTTATTAAACTCTAAAATTATATTTTTTCTTCTTTACTTGCTTTTCAAGTTTTGATTATTTATTAGTATTTCTTTACTAATGTTTTTTATGTTTTTTAACATTTTTATGTTATTTTTTATGTACCTCAATTGGGGGGGGGGGGGGGGGGTTCTCTGTCCTAAGGGCCCGTTGTGTGCGGAGGATTCCCCAAACAGTACTATCCACAAACTACGCGGCTCCCAATAGAGTTAATGATTGTGCTCATGTTCAGGGACAAGAGCAATAAACATTGCACCATAAAAATGATTTTCAAGCGCGTGTATTCCACCCCAAAATAGTTTAAGTAAAAAGGGGGTTATGAGATTCACTTTAGTTTGTTCCTGAAGTGTTTGTGGTCTAGAGAGCTACCGACATACAAGGTTCCTAGGTTCATTTCATAAGCATTAGTTTTATTTCAATCAGTTATCTAATCCCAACTCCTTTAGTTTAGGTTTATCCTACGCGATTTGATGATTTGCATTACATGAGTGTAATTTGGTTCATATCTTGGGGTTTGAAGTCTTGACTTGGTTTTTGATTAAGTTTGGGTTATTATACCATGATTCATGTTATAATAGTGTTTATAAGTAATATTTGGTTTCAAAACAGTAAAGTTTTTATTTTTTGCAAGATTAGTCCCTCAACTTTGCTAAATTGACACCTTTAACCCTAATGATTGAAATTTTGCACTTTAATTATTTATGATGGATCTTATTGTTTCAAGTGTAAGTTACTGTAGTAAGTTAATTTTTATGCCATTAGATCTTTTTTAACGGGTCCAAGAGTTTGTTTCCGGTTGGACGTTTTATGGAGATACGTTTAGAGTTTTCTTACTTGGAATTGTTGAGTGGTCCATAAGATGGGTTATATTTCAGCTAAAACTTATTTGGGTATTATTTAGCTTCCGGGGTGTTAATGTTGTGACCATAAGGTTGGTGCTTTGGTCATTTTATATTTAAACGTGGATCGGGTCACGTTTCGGGTGCGCTTTATAATCTATTTGTAAGTTTAATGATTTTATTAACTTTATAAGTTGTCTCTAGGCTTGTGGGTCATAATCTAATTGAAATTATTAGTTTTTTTTTAGTTTAAAGGTTTTTGGTAAATTTGTTTATTATTTTTCTTTCTAGTGAGACGTTAGTTTACTTAAATTTACGGTAAATTTTGTATAAATTTCTAGAAAATTTTATAAATTCTGATATTGGATTTTTAACTTATTTTTATCATTATTTGTCCATTAGCTACTGGCGTTTCAGGTCTTAAGTTGTTTTTTTCAGTTTTAGTATTTTAACGCTTGAGGTTCGGTTTTTAACGGGTTTTCGGGTTCAGGTCCACTTTGGTCACATAATACTTTAATATATTTATCGGTTTTGGATGTTTCATGGTTTTAGCTTAAGGACTCGATTTTATGAATTTTTACCATTTTAGCATGAATAACTTTTATATTTTTGTTTGCCAAGCAAATGAGCTCTATAAATTATGAACTTAAATTTTAGACATTTCTTATCATTATGAGTATAATGAAATTTTGAAAATTCAGATTTTATGCATATTCAGTATTTCTGTTAAATCTATCGGTTAGTTCCGTTAAGTGACCGTTAAGTCTCGGTGTTGGATTTCTAAGTATTTTAGTCTGATTTCTCCCTTCCCAAATATTTTTATGTCATAATTAACTTCTAATTAACCCCATAATTTCAATAAATTAGATCACAAACCTATTACTTTTATTTGTCCTAAAATCATATATTTTTAAGTTTTTATATTAATTATTAAGTGTGAAACACATATGCTTAAATTATAAAACTTCATTTTTTTACTTAAGATAGTCTCTAATAATTTCCAAAAATATTTAGATTAAAAATTTTAGACTTAGATATTACACTTTTATATTTTGCAAAAACCGAGTTTTCGGGTGAGCTATATTTACTAAAACCATGCTTGTGAGCAAAAAAGGTTTTGAGAAAGCTTGTGTATCTTTTACTTACTGAAAAATAGAGTATTTAAAGTTTCACAAGGTGTTGAAGGTGTCATGAGGTTGGTTGTGTCACTAACATGACGAAACGTGATATTTCATGCGTTTTCGAGTAGTAACAGGTTACCTTGTCGAGTGAGGTGGGTGTGTGGGCTGCTGGAATGAACTTGGATTGATGAAGTAAGCAGCCCAAAACAGTGGGTTAGTACCGGTTATAAGTTGAATGAAAAGGGAATATGTGAACTTGAAGGTGTGTGTGTGTGTGTGTTCATGTGATGTTACCTTAACTTGGGGATGAATGTGGTTGCTTGCATGGCGTTGATGTTAAAAGGATTCCAAGTGTTGGAACTTGTGTGCTCTTGAGAGTCCTTGAAGGCTTAGAATGATAAGAAAGTGAGGTTGTTTCAAAGTGAAGATGGTATGGAGAGTTAGAGAGATTGAGAGAATGTGTTGTAGTAGTGAGAATGGAAGATGAGGGTGGTATGTTTGTGGTGTTTCAGCCGAGAGGGAGAGAGTAGTAAGATTGAGAGGATAATTTCTTGGGTGTGCAAGATATTGCTTGGTCTTTATGAGATATTGGTTAAATGTGCAAGTTATCAAGACTTGCATGGGTAGGCAATGTGGGGATTAATGCTTTGCCTTTGAAATTTTGATCATAAACTTTTTATATATTAATGCTTTGCCTTTGAAATTTTGCCACTATTTTCTTTTATCCCTTCAACTTTAATTAAACTTACGGTATAAAAATATTTTAAACACTTTTATTATATGTTTTATATAACTTTTAATCTAAGCATTAACGTACAAATGAGCGAAACTACTTTATGGTTTCGTATTTTATGTAAAATGTCACGTTTTATCATTCTGTAACATCCAATATTCTTGTATACTAGTTATTGTAAAAAGTAAGTGACGTAACTTTTTTTACGGAAACCCTTCATTAAATTTCCGATATCTTGACTTTAGGTTGGTACTCAACCTAATTGGCTCATGGTTTACTCGTTAGATCATTTGTTGACTCATTTAAATTGAAACCTAAATTATAATTTTTGTAAGTTATAAGCCAAGTTTTTGCTATATTATTCAAATAGACCATAGACATAAAATCATTTTGACATTTTAATAAAAAAATGTAAATATAAAAACCTAAAAGATAATCATAGTTAACAAAATATCAATATTGTTTATTGAGTTAAAGATCAATAATATAAAAGTTTCAAATTTTATTTTTATATACATGAAATGTGTTGAAAAAATAATTTTCTTTAAAATCAAGTTGGCTTGCGAGCCAACTCCTCTTAACTTATAGATAAACGAGACGAGCCTGAGCTCTCACTTTGAGCTCGTTTAAATAACAAGCCGGTTTGACTCGGTTTGATTTAAACACGCCAAATCCGAGCCCATCCTATCTCGGCTCGACTCATTTACACAACTACGTGTGTCAGACTATATGCAGTGGCATTATGAGGCTCCAAAAATGATGATATCGACACAAGTGGGTCTCCAAACACCATTGCAAGATAACTAAAATAAAATCCAAACTCTCATGGCTCCAAGCCTTAACGTGCACCAAACACAACATTTCCTATATTGTTTTATCAATAGGGGCTCAAACCACTAGTTAACCACAACACTTGATTTAAAAATAGTTTTACTAAAATAATTTTAGAGTAGATTACATAGATGGTCCTTGTGATCTGGTTAAATATTAGATTTGATCCTTCAATATTAAAATTTTCAAACATAGTCCCTAACATTTTATTTCTCTTTCATCCATAATCACTAAGATTGTTAGTTAAAAGTTAATGGTGTTAAATATGTAAAAAAGACAGCTTTACCCTAAGGAACATCCATGTAATTAACTTTTAATATATATATAATATGATAAATTAACATTTATATTTTTTTCAATATTTTTTAAGTTTGATTATAATCTATATTTCATCATTATTATGTTTATAATTTAACAAAATACACTTAAACTTCAAAATAAAAATATTTATTGGAACGTATTTTTGTAAATCTTCATATTTTAACCATTTTTTAATACGTTTGATTTTTTAAACATCTTTTTAACACTATTAGCTATTTTAAACATATTTATTAAACCCGTTCAACTTTTTTAAATGTTACTTTTAAAAATGTTCATTTATTGAAGTTATTTTAAACCAATAAGTTTTTAAACGTACTTATTGACCATTCTTTTTTTTAAACGTTCTTTTTCAACTATTTTGTTTTAAATGTTCTTTATAAAACCATTTGGTTGTTATTTCTTAAAAACGGCTTTAGTTTTCTTAAAACTTTTTTTTTCTTAAAATCGTTTACTATTTCTTAAACGTCTTTCTTAAAACTACACATTTAAAAAAAGTTCAAAAATAAAATTTTAATATAAAGAGTTGTAGAAAACCAAGCATTCTAAAATAGACGATTGAAAAGTCCAACATATTAACAAATACGTTTAAAAACACATGATTTTAAAAAGATTATTTTACAACATTTTAAAGTCATTTAAAGACTTTTGAAAGAACAGTTTAATAAATGTTTAAAAAACACACCATTGTCAAAAAGTCTGTTAAAAGAATTGAGTTTAATAAAACTTTTAAAACTGGAAAAGAACTTTGAAAAATGAACGATTTTGAAAGAAAGATTAAAAGGGTCAAACAATCTCAATAAAAGCGTTTAAGAAATATGAACATTAAGAATTATGTGCAGCGTTTTTGTAAAAGTTTTTAAAAAAAACTCAAATTGTTTAAGAAAAAGGGTTGAGAAAACAAACATTTTAAAAAGGTTGTTTTTAAACAAATTACTGGGTGTATTTAAAAAGAAGAAATATGCAAGGAAACATTATAATAATAGAAGTATTAAAATAATTAAAAATACTTGTGGTCATAAATATAAATTAAACCTGCAGCCCAAAAAACTAATTATTTGATTGGTTTGGGGTCGAACTTGGGATAGCTTATTTAGAAGAATTCTAATTGACCATCTCTATGCGATGTAATAATTTTTGAGTTAATTACATGATTGGTCTTATAGTTTTGCTTATATTGCAATATTGGTCACATTTTTGAGAAATTACAGGTTTGGTCTTCACTGTTTATCAACTCGTAACACGATTGGTTTCTAGCACTAACTTCTGTTAAGTTTTTCAATTAAATGATTATGAAAATACCATATTACCCTTAACTAAAAGACAAAATATATGTGGGACCTCTTTCTTTTAATTGAATTATATATATATATATATATATATATATATTAATATAATCATATTATAATAATAAATATATATACATATATGAATACACATTGATCCACCGTCCCCCGCAACCCACCACTGTCGTTAACCACCACCGGCAACCAACCACCATCTCCATCACCACCATCCATCAGACCGCTACCATCCATCAAACCGATATCATCCATCAAACCCATCTCCATCACCGTCCGATATCATCCATCAAACCCATCTCCATCAACGTCCTAATTTGTTTAATAAGCTTCGTAAGTTATAATGTAGTTAATAATACTTTGTATATCGACTTTTATGTAAAATTTTTAACATTAACTACATCTAATATTAGTAGGTTTTCTTTATTAATATTTATATGTTTAAATAATGTATAATATAGAATGAAATAAACTTATAAATAATAACTTTAAGTAACAAACAAATTAAATTGAACATGAAAAAGAATATTTTAAATACATAAACATTCGAAATTTTATTTGTATACAACATTTGATGTTTTGTTGGTGATTTTTCTATCATTATCTAATATTAATACTTTTCATCTCTGTCTGCTTTTAACTCGAGATAATACAATATAGAGCTGACCATGATTCCTGTTTAAAAACAAACCAATTTTGAATAGCGATTGTCCTTGGCTCTTGTTTATTGTCTTTGCAGAATACCCTACTAACATGAACTATCTTCTTTGACATTTAAAAGAAATTATTTTGTTTGAAGGTGTCAAATTAAATTCGATTTTTAATAATACTTCCAGACACATCAAAAAAATTTGAACACATATCAAACGAATTTCAATCAAACATAATAATAATATGACAGTACACATGAAAGAAATAAAGAAGTTGAAAAGGTAGAAACATGTAATACCTCTTCACAGATGGATCGCTGAAATCTATTACCTTTAAATCAAAAAACTGAAAGTAAACACAGTTGTAGACAGTAATAGGTTAAATCATAATCGCAGAGGATGAAAGCTCAAATATAACAAAAAAATACATATACAAAACTGCAATTTTATAACTATTTTACAACCAATATTAAGACAAACATAAAAAACATGTATTTTCCTTCCATATTCCATATACAAAAATATAGTAATTTAACTATTTTACAACCATCATCAAGACATAAATTGCAGCAATTAAACATTCTTGTTTTAATAGTTTTACATGCTTGAGTTGCAGCTCTTTGAAACTTCCTATCAATCCACCAATACTTCCTGCTAACCACTTTTAGTAGTTAAATGGACAGGATTCTTCTCAGCCTTTGAATGCTTAACCATAACAGGTTGTTCACGATGTAGATAACCAGAGAGAGAAATCATCATAGGCTTAGACATTGCTTCATAGAACTCAATGTGCCTGAGATACATAATTCAAGACACAAGTTTAATAGTTGTGACCAAAAGATAAGGTAATAAACGATGATGCGCTTATAAAAATTTTAACTTGTCTATGCATTAAGCAACTGGTCAACCCAACCCTACACATACCAAAATTACTAAATTGAAGCAGACCCGTTATACCCAATCACCCAGCACGCTAGATACAAGAGAACTTGATAAGGATAAGACTGGTAAAGGATAGAACATGGTAAATTCACTTACAGAAGAGAATATAGTATGAAGTTCATTCCTTCCTTTAGAGGATCTAAAGATGCCAATTATGCAAACGGATGTTTTTCCCTATTGATTGCATCAAAACTTGAGGCCATCAACTAAGGAACCACCAGTTCTTTATCTTGTGAGTCAGCCTTGGGCTTTTGCCTATGAGATGAAGCTGCTATTTTCTTGTTCTTTTTCTCAAAATCATTTAGTAACAAACAGAATTCCTTATTGACCTAAGCCTCAAAAATTAGGTAATTAATCAGTTGGCCGGTTGAACTGTTTATTTGACCCTTGTAAGGCCCCGTTCCCGGGACGCCTACAGTTGGTCATTCATCGCACTCAAAACATATATTTACATTTTTCCTTTCTTAAATAGTTGCAGAGGAAACATTAAAAACATAATTTCATTCCATCAAAATACTTTTGCATATTAGTACATTCGTTCTTTTAACAATATCATGTTACATTTATTACAACAGCATTAAACATAATGGATGCCATCCAAAATACGCTGAGTAGCCGCCCCGTGACATCCTCAGCAACATACCTGCCAACTGGAAACACATCAAAGTCAGTGTTGCTTAGTGAGTTCTAGTTTTATAATAAAACTTACTTATCTTTCGTAAAACTGTCATTTACTTTCTTTATAAAACATCCGTTACATACATGCGTTCACACATCATACGTACATACATGTAATATCATTATTATCTTCGTCATTTCGTTCGTTACGTTCATTATTCATCATACATCATTATCTTTCTTTTCATTCTAGATCCTGTCAGACTTTACCCTCTTCATGACACACAGCCACGATTACTGAGGTCGAATGACAAGGATCCCATTTCATACATTATTAGGATCATTCGTTAACGTTCATTTCATACATTCATTCTTTCATTCATATCTTTACTCATTACCCTTCCTTACTCGAATCTTGTCTCATGCAATATTCCCGACTCATGCTCGAAAGCTGATGCTGTGCCAGGACCTGCTCACAGGCCCCCGACTCATGTCCGAAGACTGACACAACACCGGGATACGCGACAAAGATCCCATATGAGTCAATCACAGGGATTGAACTCCATCCGAGGCTGTTGCAACACAAAGTCGCTCACCTCAATAGCAATCTCAATGATTACACGCTATCCGAGTCTTTTGCACCCCTAGGGTTGCTCACCTCATTGCCCATCTTAATGATAGCTAACTATCCGAGTCTTTTGCAACAACAAGGTTGCTCACCCCAAGGCAACATCACGATAGCACGTTTCGCGAGTCTTTTGCAACGACAGAGTTGCTCACCTCATACATATGCATGGCTTTATGCTACACCCCTGGAGTTATGCGTAACCCGAGTAACCATCATACATTACACCCCCAACATTATGGGTACTACACCCCCACCGAAGTGGGTACATCACCCCCATCAACATGGGTACATCACCCCCATCAACATGGGTACATCACCCCCCATCAACATGGGTACATCACCCCCATCAACATGGGTACATCACCCCCATCGAAATGGGTACATCATCGAAGGTCAGTCACAAAGACTGGAACCCTTGCGTGCACACTATAGACTAGCTGAACCTCTCACGGTTGAGCTTAAGGCATTAGAGCCGTGCACTTCACTTCGCTTCATTTACATACCTCACACGATTTCATTCATTCATTAATGCATGCATTCATTCATTACGTTCCTTTTTTCCTTATCTTCCACTTTACGTTACATAATACTTTCATTTCATTCATTAACGTTCAACGCAAAGGCATAGAAAGATAAACATACATAGCAAGGAACATAACATAAACATAAACATACAGCATCATCATACACATCAATCATACATCACATCGCGCACCTCATACATACCATACATCATACGCACCATTATCCCTAACATCACGTAATCATCATACATATCATTATCATCTCCATCATCATCCTCATCATGAGCTCATCCTCCTGTGTCACCTTATACCATCCATGCCCTTCACATCGCCGAGGAATTACATCACGGCTATCATTTCTGAACACTTAGGCGAATGGGCATCCATGCGAATGGACCCTATGCGAATGGACTATGGGCGAATGGACATCTATGCGAATGGACTCTTAGTCGCATAACTTTCATGCGTATGGCCTTCAGTCGCATGACTTCAGGCGTATGGGCTTCAGTCGCATACTCTTCATGTGAATGAACCTCAATCGCATGGCCTCCAGGCGCATGGACTTCAGTCGCATAACCTTCGTGCGAATGAACCTCAGTCGCACAACCTCTCAATCGCATGACTCCCAAGCACATGAACTTCAGTCGCATGACCATCATGCGTATGGACCTCGGTCGCATGGAAAAGGTGCGCATGGACCTCAGTCACACTTCAATCGGCCGAATGGCCTCCAGTCGCCCTCCAGTCGGTCGCCTAGCCCTAGCTTGTGCAGAGTGCAGTTAGCTCGACTACAGCCGCGGGTTTTCGACTTCCAACCCCTTCCAAACCTCTTTTGAGCTCAAATCAACCCTTCTAAAGGTTAGGGAAACATACCATGACCTCATACAAGCATAACCAAGCAAGAAATCAAGCCTCAAACGCATCATACACATACATACATGCATCAAAACGGGTCTTCACCCAAAAACTCGAAAATAGGTTTTTGGACGTGTTCCAGCCCTAAAATCAGTTGAAAACGTGTAAAAGAGGGGTCCTAGAACTCACCTTAACGATCCCGTCGAGTAGAGCTTCGATTTGACTCGCTCCACGTCGAATTCCACGCTCGAATCCACCCGAACCAACTCTTCTCCTCTTTTTCTCCTTCTCTTCTCCTCTCCTCTCTTGGCTGCAAATGGGGAGAATAGGGATGTCTTCCCCCTTTTATACTCCGTGCATCAAAGTTTCTCTCGTTGGCGGGTTTGGTCCCTTGACTTTGGACTTTATTTCTTCTTCTTCTTTCGTCGGCTACAAAGGAAATTTCCGGGTGTTACAAGTCCACCCCCCTTACATAGGTTTCGTCCCCGAAACCTGTTAGTCCTTAAACCGTCGCGAGCAATTCTGTCTCATCTCTTTTCCAGTCTCCCACCTGGAGTTCAATCGGTCTACGTCGTTTATCCACACACGACTTCTTATCTATCTTCGGCAAGCTTCGTCAATGCTTTAATCTTTTCGAGCTTCTCGATCGTGTCCTCGATCACCTCATTTCTTTCTATACGGCATTTGGTGCTCGGCCTTCACTTGTAAACAAGTAAGGCATTTAATCTCGTACTCCACCATATCGCGCTTCATGCACCTTCCCGCCACTGTCATCGAAATCACATTCGGAATCGTCGTGACTCAATCACCTTAAACCATCACCATGATCCCCTTAGGCGCTGTCAACCGTATTATCTTTTTGCAACACATAGTGTTCGCTTCGTAGTCCACCAAACAATCCACTCTTAGGGCTACATCGAATGGCGTATCTATATTCTTACCACTAACAGGCAGTTTAGCACAGAAAGCAGCAGGAACAAAACTTTTACTAATGCCAACATTAAATAACACAAGCTAAGGATCTATTTACTAGGAACATACCTGACACAACATCGAAGTCCGTCCTAGCTTTCTCCGATCTTCTTCACTCCCGAACCTTCAGCCCTTTGCTTCTTGTAGTCCCTGCTCTTATGACCTTCCTCACCACAAGAATAACACTTCCCCATACCGCAGTTCTTCGCTACATGCCCGGTCCTTCCACAACGAAAGCAGGCATTAGTCCCCAATCTACATTCCCCGGGGTGCCTGTGTCCACACTTGTCACACCTTTCTGAACCCACATCATTTATGACCACACGCTGGTCATCCACCCGTGCACCTTTGTTACTTGGAGCGGCTCCGCCGTGTCCCAATCGCTTCCCATTCCAATCCAGATCACCATCTCCTTTCTTGCTACCTTCTGTCACCACCATCAATCTTTCATCGTACAATCTTCCCGCTAAATCAACCGCCGACCTAAACGTGCTCGGTCGGGCAGCAATCATGTGCCTACGAATGTCCGCTGGCAAGCCATGAATATACCTCTTGATCTTTCGTGAGAGGGGTGTCACCTGATCCGGCACCAGTCGTGCCATTTCGTTGAACTTGGTGGTGTATTGCTGATGTGTCATTGTTCCCGCCTCCAGCTGCAGGAACTCTCTTTCAACTTTATCCATCTCACGGTGAGGACAGAACTCCTCAATCACCAGCCTCTTCAACTCTGACCATCTCATCCTTCTGATAGCCCTGCTTCCCTCAACTTGGACTATGTTGTCCCACCAGCACAAAGCTGAGTCCACGAAAGAGTGGGTAGCAAATTTGACTTTCTGATCTTCTCGGCACTCGCTGATATTTAGAACAGCTTCCATCTCTCTCACCTATCGGTGAGCAGCAGCAGCAGTGCCATTACCATCAAAAGTAGGGGGCTTGTATCGCTGAAACGCCCCATAGTTACAGCCTCGTGCCGCCTCCGGCGTAGGCTCTTCCTCTTCTTCTTCCTCTTCGTCATCGGATAGAACCGTTTCAGTCTCGGGTCGTCTCCTTTCGCCCGAAGGTCTACCCCTTTCCCTTATCTCCTCATCTCTAACAGCCTTTATAACTTCGGTCACCACAAACGGTAGGATCGTCTGCATGACCTGATGCACTTCCTCCAAGACCGCCTCTCTCATCGAGGCCCTCTGATTAGCATTCTCGTCACCGCCCTCAGGATGAGGGGTCACAGGTTCCTCGTGAACTACCCTTTCGGCCCTCGCCCTTCCTCTCGTGACCCGTGGTTCAGCACCACGTCCACCGTCACCTCTACCACGAGAAGCTTTCGAAGATCTTCCACCAGCCATTCTCTAAACACACTGAAAGATTCAAACACTAACACGGTCATTCAAGGAACAGCTCAGTTTATGTCAAGTATAATAAGTCCCTAATTACAGTGGCCAGTTGTGATTAGCCACTTACTTTACTCTTCATACTCCGAGCATTACCTATCCTGACTACATCAGTATCTAAATCTACCAGCAACACATAAACCATATAACATGCGCACGTAATACCGGTTAACTTTTAAGAAAATACCTGATGGCACGCAGCTACTCAGATTGGCATCCCATTCCCTTTCCGTCCCATTCTCAGTTTAAGATTAGGTTTTTGAAAATATTTACCCAATTCACTTAAACTTTGGCTCTGATACCAACTTGTAAGGCCCCGTTCCCGGGACGCCTACAGTTGGTCATTCATCGCACTCAAAACATATATTTACATTTTTCCTTTCTTAAATAGTTGCAGCGGAAACATTAAAAACATAATTTCATTCCATCAAAATACTTTTGCACATTAGTACATTCGTTCTTTTAACAATATCATGTTACATTGATTACAAAAGCATTAAACATAATGGATGCCATCCAAAATACGCTGAGTAGCCGCCCCGTGCCATCCTCAGCAACATACCTGCCAACTGGAAACACATCAAAGTCAGCGTTGCTGAGTGAGTTCTAGTTTTATAATAAAACTTACTTTTCTTTCGTAAAACTGTCCTTTACTTTCTTTATAAAACATCCGTTACATACATGCGTTCACACATCATACGTACATACAGATAATATCATTATTATCTTCGTCATTTCGTTCGTTACGTTCATTATTCATCATACATCATTATCTTTCTCTTCATTCTAGATCCTGTCAGACTTTACCCTCTTCATGGCACACAGCCACGATTACTGAGGTCGAATGACAAGGATCCCATTTCATACATTATTAGGATCATTCGTTAACGTTCATTTCATACATTCATTCTTTCATTCATATCTTTACTCATTACCCTTCCTTACTCGAATCTTGTCTCATGCAATATTCCCGACTCATGCTCGAAAGCTGATGCTGTGCCGGGACCTGCTCACAGGCCCCCGACTCAAGTCCGAAGACTGACACAACACCGGTATACGCGACAAAGATCCCATATGAGTCAATCACAGGGATTGAACTCCATCCGAGGCTGTTGCAACACAAAGTCGCTCACCTCAATAGCAATCTCAATGATTACACGCTATCCGAGTCTTTTGCACCTCTGGGTTGCTCACCTCATTGCCCATCTTAATGATAGCTAACTATCCGAGTCTTTTGCAACAACAAGGTTGCTCACCCCAAGGCAACATCACTATAGCACGTTTCGCGAGTCTTTTGCAACGACAGAGTTTCTCACCTCATACATATGCATGGCTTTATGCTACACCCCCGGAGTTATGCGTAACCCGAGTAACCATCATACATTACGCCCCCAACATTATGGGTACTACACCCCCACCGAAGTGGGTACATCACCCCCATCAACATGGGTACATCACCC
This sequence comes from Flaveria ramosissima, assembly GCA_025215565.1. Lineage (NCBI taxonomy): Eukaryota > Viridiplantae > Streptophyta > Magnoliopsida > Asterales > Asteraceae > Flaveria > Flaveria ramosissima. The sequence continues at coordinate 48,703,945 of CM046033.1, read as the reverse complement.
CCATCAACATGGGTACATTACCTCCATCAACATGGGTACATCACCCCCATCAACATGGGTACATCACCCCCCATCGAAATGGGTACATCATCGAAGGTCAGTCACAAAGACTGGAACCCTTGCGTGCACACTATAGACTAGCTGAACCTCTCACGGTTGAGCTTAAGTCATTAGAGCCGTGCACTTCACTTCGCTTCATTTACATACCTCACACGATTTCATTCATTCATTAATGCATGCATTCATTCATTACGTTCCTCTTTTCCTTATCTTCCACTTTACGTTACATAATACTTTCATTTCATTCATTAACCTTCAACGCAAAGGCATAGAAAGATAAACATACATAGCAAGGAACATAACATAAACATAAACATACAACATCATCATACACATCAATCATGCATCACATCACGCACCTCATACATACCATACATCATACGCACCACTATCCCTAACATCACGTAATCATCATACATATCATTATCATCTCCATCATCATCCTCATCATGAGCTCATCCTCCTGTGTCACCTTATACCATCCATGCCCTTCACATCGCCGAGGAATTACATCACGGCTATCATTTCTGAACACTTAGGCGAATGGGCATCCATGCGAATGGACCCTATGCAAAAGGACTATGGGCGAATGGACATCTATGCGAATGGACTCTTAGTCGCATAACTTTCATGCGTATGGCCTTCAGTCGCATGACTTCAGGCGTATAGGCTTCAGTGGCATACTCTTCATGCGAATGAACCTTAGTCGCATGGCCTCCAGGCGCATGGACTTCAGTCGCATAACCTTCGTGCGAATGAACCTCAGTCGCACAACCTCTCAATCGCATGACTCCCAAGCACATGAACTTCAGTCGCATGACCATCATGCGTATGGACCTCGGTCGCATGGCAAAGGTGCGCATGGACCTCAGTCGCACTTCAATCAGCCGAATGGCCTCCAGTCGCCCTCCAGTCGGTCGCCTAGCCCTAGCTGGTGCAGAGTGCAGTTAGCTCGACTGCAGCCGCGGGTTTTCGACTTCCAACCCCTTCCAAACCTCTTTTAAGCTCAAATCAACCCTTCTGAAGGTTAGGGAAACGTACCATGACCTCATACAAGCATAACCAAGCAAGAAATCAAGCCTCAAACGCATCATACACATACATACATGCATCAAAACGGGTCTTCACCCAAAAACTCGAAAATAGGTTTTTGGACGTGTTCCAGCCCCAAAATCAGTTGAAAACGTGTAAAATAGGGGTCCTAGAACTCACCTTAACGATCCCGTCGAGTAGAGCTTCGATTTGACTCGCTCCACGTTGAATTCCACGCTCGAATCCACCCGAACCAACTTTTCTCCTCTTTTTCTCCTTCTCTTCTCCTCTCCTCTCTTGGCTGCAAATGGGGAGGATAGGGATGTCTTCCCCCTTTTATACTCCCGTGCATCAAAGTTTTTCTCGTTGGCGGGTTTGGTCCCTCGACTTTGGACTTTATTTCTTCTTCTTCTTTCGTCGGCTACAAAGGAAATTTCCGGGTGTTACAACCCTAAACAATAATATGACCAGAAGCAAAATCATCCAACAAGAACTTAAAAGCTAATTATTACATCTTTTTAAGAAACTGTAATGAACTTTCAAACTCAATTCTCATAATAAATAAATAAATAAATAAATAGATTGATGGACCAGGTTGGTTAATTACTTGTGTATCATAGAAGACAATATTTTTGGTACAAGGCACTAAGTGCACGTTTGTAACAGGGTATTTTTAGTAGAAAGAAGCATTGACTTTAGGTATGGATTTAAATTGGCCTACGTGACATGTTTTGAGAACTTTTGCAGATGATCTTGAACAAACGACTTCAAACCTTAAACACTTACATTGCCAGTGTACTCAAACAATGAACCACTTTCAATTTGCTTGCAAATTAATGTCACCTCCCAAATTAACCCATTCCCAATCTGATTTCCTCTCGCCATGTCTGCAAAACCTCGTTGGCCAAAAAAGGTCTTTCTACTGCATTCCGAGTCTTTTACCCTATAAATCTTTGATTGGTATAATTTTTTTCAGCAATCTCAATAGCCATACACATTATTTTTCAGCTTAGTTACAATTTATTTAATCTTATGTGCATATCCTTGAGCCAAACTTGCACCTTGACATACTAAACCTGACTCCTGCCAATAACTCAGATGTATTTAAATAATAAAGAGAGTCAAATAAAATTCTATATCCGTTTAATATATTCCTTAGGTCATTAACTCATTCATTTTTATACTCTCAAGTTCAGTAGGTCCATATAGCTTTCCAACATTATGCTCAGCATTATAAAAGCTTGTCGTATACTTTTGTTCAATTGCCTAAAGTAAAGACAACGTGGACTACTAAAGTTGTAAAACAAAACTAACAAATCATTCCATCACAGGTCAATACTACTAAAACTTATTCAAGCTCAGTAAAAGATATCACGATTCTACAACTATGATATCTTAACCAATAGAAAGGAAGTTTATCTAGCGATCCTAATCAATCAACAAACATAGAAAACTCTAGATGCACGTAAAACACACAAATATATCAGCTCTAGATGTATTAGAACATACCTTTTTTAGATGTAATTTTACAATTATAATCTCCAAAATCGATGAAGAATTTAAACAAATCAATCAAGAATTCAAAGAAACCTAAGCTCCAACACCAGTCGTTTATAATATTAGCAAGAATCAGTTAAGAATGTTAAACATTCGAATCAAGAAAATCAATTATGACTTGAGAAATGGCAATAGTAACACTCACTGAGATTTGAGAGAAATGATGAGTTCAAAAAAGTAACAACGATTGTAGTTGGATTTCTAGGACTCCGTCGTTGTTGTTTAGCTCTAGCACCAATGCACCATCATCGATGACCTTAGCTTCACGGTCTAGATCGGCTTCGTCAAGTAAGTCCATCGTATCTTCGTCGGGTACCTTGACAAAATCATTAACCAAAAACCTTAATTAAGCAGCAAAACAGAGTTAGAGTTTCAAATCAAGAGGATTTGACTTACATGAGTGCCAAATCATACGATGATAATTGTGTAGAATTTAACGTACTACTTTACCGGAGATAATTGAATTTTAAATCGCCCGCCCATTTCACTTTGCCAGTGCAGAACCCTTGAGGAAGAAGCCAATAATTATTACTCTTTTTATGTTACATAGGATGCTAGAAAGAAAAGAAGAAGTGATGACCTTCTTCTTTCAGAAGGAAGAAGATCCATGGGTTGTGGTTATTGTTCTTACATGAAAGCGTTATTTAGGTTTCTGATGATGGATGTTTCACTTGCTTGTAACATATGCAAGAGATGTTGTACATCTCTTAATTTTAAGAGTTTTGTGTAAAAAGACTTTAATGCCCCTCCCATATGCATATTAATATAGTATATATATATATATATATATATATATATCTCTATATATCTATATATATATATACTATATATATATCATATATATGATATCTTCTATATATATATATATCTCTATAATACCTATACATATCTCTCCCTACTGTATCTCTCTATCTCTCATATCTGTCTCCCTCTCTCTCTCTCCCTCTCTACTCCTCTCTCTCTCTCTCTCTCTCTCTCTCTCTCCTCTCCTCTCTCTCTCTCTATCTGTCTCTCTCTCCCTCTGTCCTCCCTCTCTCTCTCTCCCTCTCTCTCTCTCTCTCTCTATCTCTCTCTCTCTATCTCTCCTCTCTCTCCTCTCTCTCTCTCTCTCTCTCTCTCTCTCTCTCTCCTCTCTCTCTCTCTCTCCTCTCTCTCTCTCTCTCTCTCTCTCTCTCTCATCTCTCTCTCTCTCTCTCTCCTCTCTCTCCCTCTGTCTCTGTCTCCCTCTCTCTCTCCTCTCTCTCTCTATCTGTCTCTTCTCTCTCTTGTCCTTCTGTCTCCTCTCTCTGTCTCTCTCTCTGTGTTCTGTCTCTCTGTCTCTCTCTCTGTCTCTCTCTGTGTGTTCTCTCTGTCTCTCTCTCTCTGTCTCTCTCTCTGTGTCTCTCTCTCCTGTCTCTCTCTCTGTTCTCTCTCTCTTCTCTCTCTCTCTGTGTCCTCTCTCTCTCTCTGTCTCTCTCCCTCTCTCTCTGTCTCTATCTCTCTGTCTCTCTCTCTCTGTCTCTCTCTCTTCTTCTCTCTCTCTCTCTCTGTGTCTCTCTCTCTCTCTCTCTCTCTCTCTTCTCTCTCTCTCTCTCTCTCTCTCTCTCTCTCTCTCTCCTCTCCTCTCTCTCTCTACTTTTGTGTGTCCGTCTCTCCTTTCCCCCCTCCGTTTCTCTGTATGCTCTCTCGGGTAAAATGGTCATTTTGACAACTTTAACACCATTGATTGTTAGTTAATTGATTTAAAGAACATAGATGAAATAAAAATAAAATGTTAAATACATATGTGCTACTTTTAAACTTCAAGACCAAATTCAAAACTTTGGTAAAAACACAAGTACTACCCATATACGCTTTAATTTTTATCTACATATCATTTAAATTATAAAGTATTATAACTACAACTAGTCTTTTCTCATGTCATGAATTACCTTACCTAGCTTTGGTTAATAGTAACGGAGCCCGTGATCCAAGAGTCGGCTGGTAAAGAGTTTCTTGTATTTGGGGAAACAACACAAGAAAATGGAAGAGTGAGATATACTCAAAGGGTAAAAATCGAAGCATCGAGAGAAGAAATCGTACTTGTTGTAGTAATGAATGAATCGCTGCCCACCTTCCCTGCTTTCACTCGCCATTGATTCAACTGTTTTCAATCTCCACAACGTCTCAGATCTCTCTTTTCTCCCTGAACACATCCTCATCGATCTATTTCTGGTATCATCTCCTTTTAGATTCTACTACATCTTTGGATTGCTCCATCATCACATCTTTGATCTGGGTTTCTCTTGATTTCATGTCTCGTGTTACTAGTTCGCTGTCTTCTTTATTATAACCTGTTCGATTATTGGTTTTAGTTGAAATTAATCGAGGGTTTTCGGAGATAGATGATTAAACCTGGTATGTGGAATCCGATTGTCCCATTTTCGATGTATATGTGATTGTTAAATTGGGGATTGTGTTTGTAGATGTATAGTTTAAACCTAGGGTGAAGCTAAATAAATTAGAGAAAAGAAATAGAGAAAATCTTGGGAAGTTTTGTGTTGTATGATTCAAGAATTGATTATAGTTAAACTAGGGGCATTTGTATCTGTTTTTGAAGTAATTATAGTGATATGAAGAATCGGAATAGGAATCAAAATCAAAATCAGACAAGTACTTAGGCTATTAGATAATCTGGTGCATAATTGTAATAACTTTTTTCTTTAACACTCGACTTTATCATCAGTTTATACGCATATCTACACCCCCTCTCTTTTATCTACCCTGTTTCTCTTGATGCCTTGACTATGCATCTTTAATTGGGGTTGCTTTGATCTACCTATGTATTAGGCTTGGTATGTTAATTCGTCACTTTAAGGGTGGTTCAAACGAGAACTGCTAAACAATTAGGAACCATTTTGGGTCTCTGGATCATATTTTGATTGATAGCTGAGGTCTGAGATAATCATGCATCGTCCCCTTTATGAATCTCGACCATCCCCTTCTTCTCCTTGCTCCATGATCAAAAGTGATTGGACAATGCTTAGATGGTACCTGTATTTTAAAATGGTTACAATTAGAAGTCATCATATCGCTCTTATCTGAGTAGACCTACCTCTCATCACTTTAGTAGTTTAATGTTTGTATGCTTTTAAGTTTTGGTTATATACATCATCATTTTACTTTGTTGTATCCAGTCTTTTCATTGTCTTTCAAAAGTTACACTCCCTTTGTCCCATGAAAAAGTTCAGCATTTGCTTACACACAAATTAATAAGCATTGTTTATCAGATAGAAGAATCTTGTGGGCTGGTAAACATTACCATCAACTTATTTTAATGGTGATAATAAACTGAGGGTAATTAAACATATACAAAAACTTTCTAACTTCCAAGAAAGAAAATGTTTGACTTCTAACACTGATTTTCAAGTGACATATGAAGTATGATATAGATGGAACCATACCTTGGAAGTTTTACCTTTTCTTCTTAAAGATATCACTCTTTTTGGGTAATTTAGATTCCTTATTTAGTGTCCAAGTTTGTATTTGTCAGAGAACCCTCAAGGCTGGGAAACTAACCGAGAGGATTGTGAAGATTTTTGTTGCAACTGGGAAGGAAGAAATTATTTCTTTGATTCAAGCACTTAATATCCAGCTTGTTTTGACCCCTGTTCTTCCCACTAGTAAGTAGCACTTCAATCAAATTTGCCACCTTATTAGAGAAGGTTACATTCTTTAACATTTGAAACATGTATGACAGGATGCTCGGACAAGTTCTAAAACCAAACACTGTTTGACCTCATTACTAATATTCTGGTGCACAAAAAAAAGCTGTTTTTGATTTTCGATTGAATCGTCTTTTCTTGGATATATCACATCATGTCTCAAGTAACCATTGATAGAAATGAGGTCGATATCGTCATTGCTGCTTTCCATTCTGACCTCACCTCATTCTTGGAAGAATGGAGGCCCATATTTTCTCAATACCATTTGATAATTGTCCAAGATCCGGACCTCAAAGAGGAACTCAAAATCCCCATAGGCTTTGACGTTGATGTCTACACCAAATCAGACATAGACAAATTAGTATCTTCTTCTAATGCTTCCTTGTTTTCCGGATATGCTTGTCGCTACTTTGGATATCTTGTATCCAAGAGGAAGTACATAATATCAATCGATGCTGACTGCAGTCCAGCTAAGGACAACAATGGTAATGTAGTGGACATAGTCACCCAACACATCACCAACCTGAAAACCCCAGCAACTCCTTTCTTTTTCAACACTCTTTACGACCCGTATAGGAAAGGATCAGATTTTGTTCGTGGGTACCCATTTAGCTTACGAAGTGGGGTCCCTTGTGTTCTCTCATGTGGACTTTGGCTTAATTTAGCAGACTATGATGCACCAACTCAGTCTTTAAAACCTGAAATGAGAAACTCCAGATATGTTGATGCAGTGTTAACTGTACCCAAGAACTCAATGATGCCCATGAGTGGTATCAACATAGCTTTTGACCGTGAGACTGTGGGCCCTGTGATTTTGCCAGCTTTGAAGCTTGCAAAAGAAGGGAAGGTTAGGTGGGAAACGATGGAAGATGTATGGTGTGGGCTTGTGGTGAAAGTGGTGTGTGATCACCTGCAATTCGGTGTGAAAACTGGAATCCCATATGTTTGGAGGAACGAAAGAGGAAGCCCCATTGATAGTTTGAAGAAAGAATGGGAAGGGGTTAAGTTGATGGAGGAGTTGGTTCCTTTTTTTCAGACATTGAAGTTGTCTCCAGACGCGGTTACAGCAGAGGCGTGTGTGACAGAAATGGCTGTAGCTATAAAGAAGGGGATGGGGAGGTCACGTCCCGAGCTTGCTAATGCTGCTGATACCATGGTAGAATGGGTGAAGATCTGGAAGGAGGTCCAGTCTCGGGTTGTGGTTTGATTTCAGCTTCTGCATACGGGTTATTTGTTCTGTTTCTGAAACTCACTTTTATTTCCCTTTGTTGTTACTGTTGAATTACACTTGGATGTTCAAACAGTTATATCTTTGGTTGTTTGCTTGGTAATTCCCCATATTATGGTTATATTGTGTTATGTTCCATGTTGGTTTTGGAAGGGTTGACTGGTCTGACCTAATACATGGTTGAATTTTGACATGAATCTGAACATGATATGAACCTAAAAACTATGTTAATGCATGAACCTGAGCACCAAAGAAAATATTGATGGGTTGACTCAAACAAGACGTGTTTAACCTTTAGTTTTTTAATATTATTTTTGTAATTATACCCTAGCTATAACCATATCCAGTACATATCCTCATTCATTGCAAAAGACTACTGATGAGGACCGGAGATGGTGGGGTGTGAGCAAGCTCTCTATTTAAAGAGTACAAAGACTGTTTCCAGCATGACCTTCGGCTTCAATGCTCACAATATGATCAAATCATCAATAGGACGAGAACACAACGTAGAGCAAGACAATCAATATACATAAAATACTTAGTAATTAGTATATAGTAAAAACAAACACATATAGTATTTAATAATATAAAAGAATCAATAGTTAATCAATATATAACTGACACCAAAAACACAATAGACAACAATATAAAATGATCTAGAAGAGTTAAACAAAGACACTAAGTGACAAAGATTAATCATGTATTAACATAAAGGACTACCGGGTAAATCATATAATATACAATTAAACCCTTCCTTAGACGTGATCAACCTTAATTATATGTCTTCACGTACTCCTATCCAGGATCATGTCCTTAGAGAGGTGCAAGTCTAATAAGTTATATCTAATCTTCTCCTTTCTAGTCATTTTAGATCTATATTTACTCATCTGTCCCGTGATATTTAGGATCTCTAGTGTTCTACAAGTGGCATTGTCATTTTTGTCATCTTCACATGTTTAATTTCCTCTCACTCATTTTATCCGCTATGCTTTTAACCTATGTCATCCACCTTCGCATACTCATTTCTACTAGTTCATCTTGCACGTGTGGTTCTTCTCGATTTCCTAACACTTTGTTTCATATAACATAGCCAGATGAATCGTAACTCTATAAAATGTTCCTTTTACTTTGTTTAAGAAGCTCTATCACACAGTACCCTCAAGGCCGCTCTTCACCTATACCATTCTACTTTAATTTGGTTATAATGTCGGTATTTGTCTCTCCATCATCATGTACATAAAAATCCTTAATATTTGTACTTACTTTCCAGCGGCAGCGCTTGACCTTGAATAATGATCTCAGACTCTTCAAGATTGCCTTAATAAAAATACTCAGTATTTGAATATGATATAAAACAATTACATTAAAGTTTAAAAATGTTAAGTGAATATAGATTTTAACTTTAAAATTTTAGCATAAAACAGTAAAACAGTTCAACTAAGAACATAAAACACATGTTTACTAAAAAGATTGACGATAAAGGGTTAAACGGGTCAATTCGTAAACTCAACGGGTTGATCCAAACACGACCCATTTACAGTTTAACTAAACGTGTTTGGGGGTTTGAACCGAAATAACTTGAACCCCTTTATACTAAACCCGAACCCTCAAGTATTTGTTAAATTCGTGTCATGTCTTTGTATTGCGGCACAAATAGATAGCCTAATTTGGAATGCTCATGGAGCTAGCTGATAGCTTGGAAGTTCAAACATCAACTTGGTAGTCTTAAGATAACTGGTTGAAACAGGTTGAGGTTAAAGTATGATTTATGTTCTTTTCGATATGTATTATAAATAAATAAATTGTTAACACATACACTAGCATCCATTTATGTTCATAAATCTTTATATCTTGCAATTAATTCATTAGAAACTACGTCATCACAGAATTCGATATCACGTCTTCTTCATATTTTTCTTTGAATGGCTAACTAGATCACTGACGGGGCGTTGGTCCATCCAATCATCTCCATTACTCGAGTACGGAACCTTAGGACAGTAGGCAGGTACGTCCCCGAAGGAAAGCTTGTACATCAGTCTGTTTTCATTAGTTCTGAACTTCAGATCATCTCAGAAGGAAACTCATCTTAGGTGAGAAAACCCCCTAATCCAACCTAGAATCTTTTTTATAACATGTGATACTTGAACTCAAGACCTCTTCTTATTTTAATAAATCATTAAGGTACCTCACTTCAATGACTTGGGCTGTGATTATTGGTCACATCTTCTTGATATAATCCTTAATAAAAAAACTTCCATAATCTAGACCCCGGTTCTTATATTTTTTTAATAAATATTAATGTTATTTGAGTTTCATAGTATGAAAGACGTTTTATATTTCTCTTATATCTAAAGCAACAAGTATTGTCTTTAATATTTGTATCTCTCTCCCATTATATCTCATAATAATCCATATAGTGATGTTTGATTATGTGAAATCATAAAGCTCTAATGTAAAAATTTATAAGCATCTTCTAATGATATGATTATACATACTGCTTTTGATGTATGAAGTGTTCTAGTGACATGTCCACTTAATGTTTGTTCATTTAAAATTTATATGAATTAGGTTGAGTCATGTTTCTATATTCATCCTTGTATATATCAACCATTTCACATGAGTAGGGAACAAGTACATACGAATTTATGAGTAGGGAAAAAGTACATATGAATTTAGTTGAATCATATATAATCATATTTCTATGTAAACTGCTACCCCTTCACAAGAGTAGGGGATTATAGAAAAACATAATACATTAGAGACATGTATTCACTATTTAAGCATGGTCATCAACGGGTATGGTATTAGATGATGCGCTCTTAATTATCCGAAACCAATCTCATACCCTTTTACCTGCATTGAAATTAAAAGTATTCATATATTGTATAGTCTTTTAAAATATAATAAATTGTATTTTGAAGTTGCTAAAAAGTTAAAATTATTAAAACATAGCATAGCTAGAAGTGCAGTTTACTATTCATACGTTCTTAGAGTAAATTTATAATCGACCCTTGGGTATTGGAATCACAATGGATTTTAACCACATAAGATCATAAAAAAAATATACTCAATACCCATAGGAAATCCCATGAACTTGATGAGTAATAAGTAATGGGTACCCGACAAATATGTGCTACATTTTTATAATCGCGTATGAATGTTATAAACTTAGGGATGGCTATGGGGAGAGTTTGGGATGTGTTTAGGTAATCTCATCCCCTTACATGATTAGAAAAGTGTATCCATACCCAGCTCAAAAGCCGCCTGGTATGTATCGGGTATTTATCCGCTGGGTACCGAGATGCCCGCGAGTAATTGAGTATACCGGTTAGTTTCATATATGATACCCGTTGGGTATACTCGTCAAGTAACTCATCAACAATTCGATCAAATTTCTTGGTCGTTATCTCTGTTTGACCAAATTTGTTCGTCAATGTCTCGCTGACTCTCTTCGTTTATGGCTAGGGTTCGAAGGATAACCAAAAATCTGGTTATCGAGTTACTCGAGTAGAAGACTAGGAGCATGATTGAATGGGAAAGAATCTGAAACTAATGAACTAGGTGGTATTATAATATAATCAAAATAACTAAAAAGAAATATAATGTAATTAAAAATAATAAAGAAACAAAAATATATTTCGGTATATAATCGGGTAAACTGGTATACTTAATCGGGTAAACAAGTCAGATAAACGAGTATATCATGTAATGTGATACTCCAACATTTGACCTTATAGCATGCTTAAGATCATAATTAAGCAAGTCTGAAAGTAGACCGTAAAACGATATTGAATCGAACGAGATGCGGAGAAATGAATCCGTTCAAATGGAACATGTAGTTTCATCAATTGCGATATTCTTAAAGTGTGAAAACACTTGAAAATGATAAAGGATTGAAAATGAGTAACGTAGGCGAAAATGCACTCAAATCCGAGTAGAGCTATAAACGAGCCGAGTCGAGCCGTGCCGAGCCAGGACGGGTTCGAGCTCGAGCTCGAAGCTTATCGAGCCGAGCCGAGCCGGCTCCAAAATTTTAACAAGCTCAAAACACTGGCTCGAGTTCAGCTCGTATAAAGCTCGAGCCAGCTCGTGGCTCGTTCGAACTGGCTCGATTTAATTTTTTTTTTAATTTTTCACATTAACTATATGAAAACACAAAAAATATATATTAGGGCTTTTACATTTTTTTGGGTACTCCGTACTTATGGGAACAAAGATCATTATTTTGAATATAAACAATTTACTATCATGTTATATATTTTTTAAACAAAATACTTAGTGTTTCTAAAAAGAATCCATTTTTATTTTTAAGAAAACCTTTTTAAAATCCTAATATAAAAATAATAATCATAATAATAGTAGTAGTAGTAGTAATAATAATTATACTATATAAATATACATTTATATACATATATTATATGCACCGAGTCACGAGCCTAGCCAACGAACCGAGCCACGAGCCGAGCTCGAACCGAGCTAACCCTGGCTCGAGTTCGGCTCGTTTAGAATTCGTGACGAGCCGAGCCGGCTCGTTTAGATTCAAGCTTTTTTTGAGCTAACTTCGAGCGAGCTTCGAGCCACGAACTTTTTGTACATCCCAAAATCCGAGTTGTAACGAAGCAAGAATTGCGAAAATAAGATTGATGGAAGCTTGGCCGCTAAAGAGCAGATGCGACCATCATCCAAAACTATGATGAGCGCCTCATCAAGCAATGACAGGCGGCGAGGCCCGCTGTCACACCCTCAATTTCCACGAACGGGGTTATACCGTTAGGCGTGTGACATACCAGAATCTCAGCCATTAGTTACACCAAACGACACAATAGTTACGAAACATAATTGTCCATTTAAATTAAAGTTTCCCAAATCAGAGTTAAATACGAAAATATAAGTAATTACGCGTATTAATTTATAATTCAAACGGCGCCAACACGCGCAAAAACCAAATAAATAGGATATGTAGAAAATTCAGAAGTTCTCAGTTGACCCAACAAATGATGAATGATATTGTAACACCCGGATATTTTCTTTGAAGCCGACGAAAGAAGAAAAAAAAATAAAGTCCAAAGTCGAGGGACCAAACTTGCCAAAACGGGAGAAGGTTTGGAAGAGTGGGGGATAAAGAGGGGAGGGCAGCCCACACCCTCCCCCACACTCACAAAATTCAGCCAAGAGAGAAGAGAGGGAGAAAAAGGGGTTTCAAGCTTCATTTTCGTGGATTCGGGCGTGAAAGTTGAAGTGTAGCGGGTTGGATCGAAGCTCTTCTCGACGGGGTTGTTTGTGTGAGTTCTAGGACCCATCTTTAACACGTTTTCAACTGATTTGGGGCTGGAACACATAGTAAAACCTGTTTTTGAAGTGTGTGTTGAACCCATGTGTATGTGTTTGTGTGTGATTCGAATGGGTTTTGTTTTCGGGCTCCTGTGTGCTTGAATGGTGTTGTGGTATGTGTTTCTAAGGTTTAGGATGGTTGATTTGGGCTTAGAACGAGTTTGGGAGAGCTTAGAGGCCGAAAATGGTAGATTGGGTTCGGGATGAACTGCATTCTGCACCAATTAGGGCTAGGCGACCGAATGGCATGCGACTGGAGGTCATGCAACCGAAAAGAATGCGACTGAGGTCCATACGCATGCAAGTCGTGCGACTGAGGTTCATTCGCATGTGAGTCGTGTGACTGGAGTCCATACGCTTGTGAGTCGTGTGACCGAGGGTCATTCGCATGGGGGGTCATGCGGTTGAGGTCCATACACCTAGGTCCATCCGAATTAGGTCCATTCGCACAGGTGTTCATCCGCATTAGGCCCATTCGCATGGGATTCATCCGCATGGAGTTCAGTCGCATGAGAGGCCATGTGACTGAAGGGTGCCCATACACCCAAGTAGGGCTGGTGTACTCGATGGAACATAGTTTATTTACTGACTTTCGCGGGAAAGTACAGATGTAAGTTTTGACGTGGAAGGCTCCCGGTAGTTCATGTAAGTTGACTTTTGAGACCATATAGGTTATGTTGGGCATGATGATGATGATGTATGATGTTGTATGATTATGCATGATGTATGTTATGTATGTATGTTGATGCTCTGTTTGATGATGTTGACTGTGTATGTTGATGTTCCTTATCACTATGTATGATTATTTTCCCTTGGCTTTACATGGAATGTTAATGAATGAAATGAAAGTATTATGTAACGTAAAATGGAAGATAATGAAAGAGGAACATGATGAATGAATACATGCATTAATGAACAATGGAAAGTAACAAAAGTCTTGCACGCCTTGTATGTCGGGACAGCCCAATGTAGGGTGTTAGACCGGTGTGTGGGTTAGCTACCCTAGAGGGATGCACATCGGGGTCCTTCTTTGTGATTGACCATTTGTATAGAACCATTGTTGCTTACCTTCGGTACTGCGGCCAGGGTGTTGTGCACCATGATGGAAGGTCTATGATAGGCTTCGGCCCAGTACCAGTTTTATGCATGACGAAGGGTATAGCACATGACAATGGTACACCTGGATTTTACCTTTGGTACTGCGGCCAGGGTGTTGTGCACCATGATGGAAGGTCTATGATAGGCTTCGGCCCAGTACCAACTTTATGCATGACGGAAGGGTAAAGTTCATGGTTTTGACGGAAAGAAAAGATGTAATGATGAACGAACGAATCAAAGTAAGAAAGTATGAATGAATGGAAGTTATGGATGAATGATGAAGATAATAATGAATTATCTATGTGTACGTATGTATGTATGATCACATGCAAAAGTAAAGAACGGTTTTAATGGAAGAAAAGTATGTTTTATTATAAATTAGAACTCACTCAGCAACGCTGACTTTTATGTGTTTCCAGCTGGTAGGTAATGATTGCTGAGGATGGCACGGGCGGCTACTCGGCTCCTTTTTGGATGGCATTCTTTTGATTAATGTTTTTGCATTGTAATGCGAACAAACTGTGTTTTGTAATGAATGTTGTATTAACTTGCAAAAGCATTTACATGGAAATGAAAGGTTATTTTAATGTTCCGCTGCGATGTATTATGAGATATGAATGTAATTATATGTTTTATGTGCGATAATTGGCCAGCTGTAAGCGTCCCGGAACGGGGCCTTACAAGTTGGTATCAGAGCCAAAGTTTAAGTGAAACGGGTAAATTTTCAAAATAAACCTTAACTTAAACTGAAAATGGGACGGAAAGGGGATGGGATGCCAATCTGAGTAGCTGCGTGCCATCAGGTGTTTTCTTAATGTTAATCGATATTACGTGTGCATGTTATGTGGTTTATGTGCTGCTTGTAGATTTAGATACTGATATAGTCAGCATAGGTAATGCTCGGGATATGAAGAGTAAAGTAAGTGGCTAATCACAAGTGACCACTGTAATTAGGGACTTACTATACTTGACATAAACTTAGTTGTTCCCTTGAATGACCGTGTTGGTGTTTGAATCTTTCAGTGTGTTAGAGAATGGCCGGTGGTAGATCTTCAAAAGCTACGAGGGGTGGAGGTCGTGGTGGGCCTGGTGCTGAACTGCGACCCAAAAGAGGAAGGCCTAGAGTTGAAAAGGTGGTTAATGAAGAACCTGAGACCCCTCATCCGGAGGACGGTGATGAGAGTGCTAACTTGAGAGCCTCAGTAAAGGAGGCTGTTGTGGAAGAAGTTCATCAGGTCATGCAGACAATCTTACCGTCTGTGGTGACCGAAGTTATCAAGGCTGTACGGGAAGGGGAAAGAAGGAGAGAAATAGGTCCTCGGGAGGACGGGAGCAACCGGAGCCTGAAACGGTTCTCTTTGATGATGAAGAAGAGGAAGAAGAAGAGCCTGCGCCGGAGGCGGCACGAGGCTGTAACTACGGGGCGTTTCAACGATGCAAGCCCCATACTTTTGATGGTAATGGCACTGCTGCTGCGGCTCACCGGTGGGTGAGAGAAGTGGAAGCTGTTTTAAATATCAGCGAGTGCCGAGAGGATCAAAAGGTGAAGTTTGCTGCCCATTC